>JACVVK020000012.1:1897500-1922500 GCA_018292915.2 Batillaria attramentaria
GTAGAGGCCGCCTCAACCACTAAGCCAGATACACTTCCACTCAAATAGTACGATTTAGTAAAAACTTGTTAGTAGGCCTAGAGATATTTAGAGCAAAGGACTTTGCAGTCGCAAGCTGTCCCGACTTTACCAAACCATGGAGAGCATTTTATACACCAAACACAAACAAGTTCTACCGTGACATGAAATCTACCTTTCGTGCAAAGTCCCCCGCCTACTCATTTCAACAATCCCTTGTGAAAAGTACTCAGTGCACCGAGTACACGTTAACTACCTTAGATTCAGCTACAAACAGACTAACACAAATTTAGGAGACACACGCCCTTAACCTTGCATAAGTTGAAGCGTGTACAGGGTACAGGATACAGCCCAGAGCTATCGCAAACGCCCCCAAAACCTGTTTTGCAAGATTGACAAAATGAGGATCGGCTTGAGAAAGTTTTGCACTGCTGTGGGGATATATCAGAAAGTATAGAGGCAAAACAGCATAGGAGAAGCAAACCGGAATATATATTCTGTTGGAGCGGAGTAGTTATTCGGATTTATACGGAGAGGGGAGAGGGAGAGAGGGAGAGAGGGGAGACGAATCATTTAGTGTACCGTTGTACGTGTGCAGGGTGCGTTTTCGAGAATGGTGTGTGTGTGTGTGTGTGTGTGTGTGTGTGTGTGTGTGTGTGTGTGTGTGTGTGTGTGTGTGAGAGAGAGAGAGAGAGAGAGAGAGAGAGAGAGAGAGAGAGAGAGAGAGAAAGAGACAGACAGACAGACATAGGGAAGGGGATAGGGGTGAGGGATGGGGAGATGCTAAGGAGTGGGGGGTCGGGGGAGACAGAAGGTGAGGTGTTCACCCGCAATAAGTGTTTTTGGGTCGAATGGGTCAGAGTGACTGCGATACCTGAGAAGGTAACTGGTTAGATAATATGAAGGGATTACACGCCCACACACATCCACGCACTCACACACCTACCCATCCACCCGCACACACACACACACACACACACACACACACACACACACACACACACACACACACACACACACACAAACCACCATGTCATTTACACCAAGACACACCAAACATTTCTAAAGAACTACCACGTAGCAGTTTCACGTTCCCTCCAGCCAAGACATCGTCCACACTGCTATTGTGATGATGTGTATCATTGAACAACCCTACGACAACCTACACAAAAGCTCGAGACCCTTTAAAAAAGGCAAGATAATCTTAACAGCACGTATCATGATGCAGCTATCTGGCTGCACGAAAAAGGGATACATAATTTGAATACACGTCTCTGCTTGAGATTGAAAAATGATACGTACACTGCATATGGTAATTTGCCTCACAAATCAGCTGGAGACTTTGCAGTTCTTTTGACGTGATCTGTAATCATCTTGGTACAATGGCAGACACGAGCAAAAATGGGGTTGAAACTAAGATGGGCGAGCGTTTTACCGGTGCTATGCCGCTTCAAAATGGACCCCTGCAACATCACCAGGCAGGCGCTCGAGTGGAACTCGCAGGGGAAGAGGAAGAGAGGGCGCCCCAAGCAGACCTGGAGGAGGAGCTTGCACTGCGAGCTGCGAGACTCCGGCCTGACATGGGAGGAGGCCAAGATCTGCGCCAGGGTGGGTGGGTGGGTGGATGGGTGTTTTCCACCGCATAGGGTGATATCAAAGACGGGGCAACGATGAAAAAGCCAGCACAAATATTTGGCCCCAGCCGGGATCGAACTCACGACCCGAGCATTAGAAGTCCAACGCTCTACCATTCGACCACCCCGGCTCCCCTGCGCCAGGGACAGAGTGAGATGGAGGAGAGCTGTTGAGGCTCTATGTTTCTCTAGGAGCCAAAAGGACTAAACATGCATCCCCATTCAGCGGTTTCCCACGCCATATAGCACCACGTTTCTGCAACTTCAAAAGGCCATAGCTCCGGCAAAAACGCTTCGTATTTTGAGTTGTCGGTTAGAAAGCCGGAATGGGGCGGTTTTTCATCTCGAAACCGCCCTGTACTAATACGTCACTACAACCCAAAGACACGTATATGCTCATGTTTTAAAATAACGGCTTTAGGGGACAGCAATCGTCGTGGAAACTTTTAAAGCGGTATAGCACCGGGCAAAGGTCGTCCATTTCGATTACCCCCCGTGAGCAAACAGAGATCCAGACAAGCCCAGAAATGGCGTCCCGCGGGCCTTAATAGAGGCTACAGAACACAGATGCAAATTTCGAGGAAAATCTATATATTCCTCTTAAACATAACCTTGCATATGACACCCTAGAAATGCTTTAAAATTCACACCCAAAAAAAAAAAATCACAAACACCAGCAGCCAAAGACTCATGTGTAGAGTAAATTTCAACAAATTCCAATATTCCGGTTTTTTGGGGTTTTTTTGGCAATGTTAGCAGCGACCACATAAGATAAGATAAGATAGATTTATTGCTTCTTAGTTACAATTAAGAAGAATTTGCTTTGCTCCTCTTGATAATAAAACACAATTGATATACACAAACATACCATAGAAATACATATACACATTCACACACTCAGTCATTGGCTAAAACACAATTTAAAGAGAAGAAGCACTGGCATTGCCTCACATTAAACTATGTTAAACAAGCACTAAGAATAACAGTTAAAAAGGAGGGGCAGGCCTAACACAGAATACAGATCACAGATAACAGCTCTCTCTACGTATAGATCCTTCATCCACACACATCCTATCTTCTGAGCTCGCACAAGCACCCGCATCCACCCACACACATCACAGGGTAAGATATCAGACCGCTGGGGATGATTCACTAGTGTTCATATATAATGTCAATGCATAGAACATATCCTCTAATTCCTCTGTCGTCTGCTGGCTCTTGTACCAGCCGCGCATGAAATTGAATACAAATAGTCCACAAGCCAGGCTCATGTTTTCCTAATTTTACTATTACCTGGCATGAAACCTTATTTACAAAACCAACAAAAAGCCCCAGACTGCCATTTTTTTTTTTTTTAACTCTGCACACAAATTTAAAAGGGGCAACAATTTTGGTACTATATTGCGTACTTCTCAGTACATGACCCGGAGGCTCTTAGTGTCCTGTAGCCAAAACAAAATCTGCTTTACAAGGTTTTTATGTTTTTATTTTTCTGTGGAAGAGCTGCAGAGGGAGAGGGAAGGCCGTAATAATTATGCAAGGTATGCACTTTTTCTCGCCACTTTGCACTCTCTTGCGAGATGGACGCTATATGAGCCAAGCTGGCTCCATGTTTCTTTGTTCGCCAATAGATCTGCAAAAGATCTCGCCCCAGCCCACCACAATACACCGTAATCTTACACTCAAATGCACGCGGCCTAATCTGTAGCATGAAACCTCTAAAGCGGCAATGACTGAATGGAGTGTACGTACCCTCTGCGTTATGCAGATCTGGTCTGACAAGTTTCCAAGTCAAAGACGACGGTGATTAAAGTCTAGACAAGGACGACAATGCTGTTCAACATAGCGTCGGAGTTATCCCCCCTCCCCCACTCCCCCCATACCACCCACCCACGCACACACCCACCCACACACACAGGTCGTGAGAATATTTGATTGCATGGGTGATGGAATTTTTTTTGTCTTTTGGTTGAATCGTGATCCTACAATTTCGTTCCTAACTTTTAGATGTGTCACGAAAAGTTAAAAGAACCGGTGATTTTAGCCTAGCTAAAGGACGACAATGCTGCACAGCTCAGCGTGGGAGTTGTGCCCCCTGCAGGTCGTGAGAATATGCGTGGGTTTTCGACGTTTTCATCTTTAGGCACAATCAAAGTGAAACGATACGATACGAAGTAGGTGTTCTACATGTGACTCCTTTCAGACCCGCCAGACAACCAGCGAGGCGTAACACGTATCAATGGTTGAATCTTGGAGGCCAAAGCTTTGACATGACAGATTTCGTGCAGTGGCTTCAGCTAATTTGCTTGTTTTGTTGTTGGCTGTTTTCAAAACAGCGACACTGCAACATTTCTGCAGACGCCTTCTTCTCGCGTTGCACTGAGCCTTCTTCTTTTTCTGTGTTTCCTCCACATCCCAGAATGGGTTACAGGAATGAAGTTGTTTTGACTTTTTGACTCTTTTGACTGTTGGACCAGTGCCAGCCTCTGACAGTCTGTAACGCTGCTTGGGGCACCAAAACAGCTCAGGACAAACGCAGGCGCGTAGGAAGATGCTGAGAGGAAGGGGGGCCCACTAAGTCGGGTGAGCCATACGGCCGGGGTGAAGAAGGGTGGGGGGGGGAGGTTTGTGTGTGTGTGTGTGTGTGTGTGTGTGTGTGTGTGTGTGTGTGTGTGTGTGGTGACTGCCAAAGATTGTGTCCTGCGACAGCAGAGCAGGGGGGGGGGGGGCACCACTGGTGGCCGGGCCCCCTCTCCTCTTATCAAAAGCAAGGGGGGCCCAAAGATATTCGGGCCCCCCTTCCAAAAATCGAACGGGGGCCTGGGCCCCCCGGGCCCCCGTGGTTCCTACGCCCCTGAAACGGGCATCATGGCCATTTAAAGGTTAGTTAGTTACTTAGGGCTTAACGCCGCGCAAGCAACAAAGGCTAATTCGCGTCCAACAAAGTCCCTTCCTGCCAGGCCCTTTAAAACAGAAACATTTCCACGTTAAACCAAGATGTAAATATATATTAAAAATCTATTGGGTTTAGATGAGAAATGGCTTTCAAGACTTAAAAACTGGACACATGAAGTCAATGCAAGTCTAAATATATTAGAGGACTATATTTTGTTTTTTAAAAAAGTTCATTTAATGGGGTAAATGCTAACATTTTCATGCTCAGAGATCGTACTTAGCTGTTTTCGTGGTATCTATCATCACACCACTTAGATACCAGACCTGCACAGTGACAGCGTCTCCAATGCTGGCTCTGAGCCAATAAAGCGCTGACGCAGCGACCACACTGAGCGCTTCAGTAGAGTAACAACAGTTGAACGTTGGACCGCTCGCGCAAAGTGTAAACAACATTATGTCGCATTAAGAGCGTTACTAATCACCAAGACAGAGTATTTCGAGCGTAGAGGCTTACGGCTCACGAGCAAAACTGTTCCAAAACATAGCTGGCTTAGCTAAGACGGAATCAGCCTGTTCACGTGTTTATACACGTCACTCTGTGCATTAAAAGACGAAAAAAAAAAATCTTTATCCTAATGGGTATATGTAATGCACAGTGTGACAATCTGTTGTAACCCCCGTCCAACCAGTTCATCTCTCTCTCTCTCTCTCTCTCTCTCTCTCTCTCTCTCTCTCCTTGTATGTGTCTGTGTGCGTGTGTGTGTGTCTCTCTCTCTCACTCTCTGTCTGTCTGTCTGTCTGTCTGTCTGACTGTCTGTCTCTCTCTGTCTCTCTCTCTCTCTCTCTCTCTCTCTCTCTCTCTCTCTAAATAAAGTTTTCTTCTTCTTCTTCTTCTCTCTCACTCTCTGTCTGTCTGTCTGTCTGTCTGTCTGTCTGTCTGTCTCTCTCTCTCTCTCTCTCTCTCTCTCTCTCTCTCTCTCTCTCTCTCTCTCTCACACACACTCTCTGTCTGTCTGTCTGTCTGTCTCTCTCTCTCTCTCTCTCTCTCTCTCTCTCTCTCTCTCTCTCTCTCTCTCTCCCTGTCTCGTGTCAGTCACAACCTGTTCGTGTTTTGTGCCAGTCATTTATAACAACATGCGTGTAGGGTGACGCATACACGGGGACAAAACTCTACCTGCTCTGTCCAGACCGTATTAGATGTGGGATGTGGTTGTGAGAAAGGCAAACAGAAGCTGCTTGTGCAAATTGACAGTTACAGCAGGACGAGAGAAAAAAAATGGACAGGGTTACATATGTCCTTTTCTGTATATGTGTGTGTGCAGGGTGATGAAAATAGCTCAGCATCTGTGTTCCTTTATAGAGCTGTGCGTTTGTGTGCGGTGGGGATGCAGATGGGATGTGTGTGTGTGTGTGTGTGTGTGTGTGTGTGTGTGTGTGTGTGTGTGTGTGTGTGTGTGTGTGTGTGTGTGTAACAGCCTGTAGGCAAACTCCTGATTTCATTCCCCCCCCCCTTTTTTTTTTTTTTTTTTTGCATTTTCACACCTCAAAATCCCTTCATTTATAAGTTTTTCCCACTACACCTACTTTTGTCCAGAAATTCGAACGTACAACTACCCGTCCCTCTCTCTCCTAAACTCTGTTTTTTGTTTGTCTTTTGACAAACTCAACCCCAAGGCAAAACTGTTTTCCGCGCGTCTTCAAAACTACAATACGCCCATGCGATGACAGCCGTCACTTCAATGAAAACACTTTAAACATTTTAAGGCGTCGTAAACACAGCGGCCTCCGCACTCCAAAAACACAGAACCGGGTTCATTAAAAATGCACATTCGTCAGGTATGCGACAGACGCTCCAGCACCGCCTCATGTCAGTTTAAATGAAGCCACCTACATGCATGCCTGTTTCCTTCTTCTTCTTCTTTTTTTTTTATTTTTTTTTTCCTTTTTTTCTGACCCTTTTTCTTGTGAAAACTTGTTACAAAAGTTTTAGACCACCTACATTCATGGCTTTTTTCTTCTTCTTCTTCTTTTTTCTCTCTCCGTCTTTCTCTGGTGAAATATGGTTTAACACATTTCCTACCTCGCACGAGAATCCTACTTTTTTGACGCTTCATCGGTTTCGGCCCTGTACGACAAAATCAAGCAAGATTTACAGTTCATACCGGCCCCCGTAGTGTAGTGGTTAGCACTTCGGACTTTGGACCGGGAGACCCGGGTTCGAGTCCCAGCCGAGGCAAGCGGGATTTTTCCTACCTAGGTCGGCTCCTACCCAGAGCGGGTATGCTATGGGCCCAATGGGGAGGCTGTTGCCACACAGCCGAGCTTCACCCACTTCACGGGTGCGACTTTGGGGGTGCTTCCCTTGGTATGACACGTCTTACGATGTGGATGATTACACGGCCGGCACCGCAGGTGCCGTAGTTCCCGGTCCTGGTTAATGCTAAGATATTTATGACAGGAAGCATGGAATGCGGCCCTGTCCCGCAGTCCCACACCACACGGACCTGCATAGCATCATCTTACCATCATCCTCATCACCATCATCATGCATAATAAAAAATATAAAAAAATTGCCCCAACTTCCGAGCCTTCCGTGGATTCCACCCATTACCAGGGAGGAACACCACTGGAGCTGGCAAAGAGTTGTGGCAGCAAAAAAAAAAAAAAAAAAAAAAAATTACAGTTCATACTTGCATCATGACCTGCAGCTATGTAAGTAGTTAGTAAAACCACATCAGGAGCCACCCTAGTGCTCAGTTAGCGCGACTACTATGTTTGCTCCTTAGTCTAGTTGTTCACCTTTGTTATTATCCACTAAGTATTCCCTTACTTATCCGCTCATTTAGTTTAGTTTGTGTGTGTGTGTGTGTGTGTGTGTGTGTGTGTGTGTGTGTGTGTGTGTGTTCTTGGATTTATGTGTGTGTGTGGGGGGAGGGGGCCTGGGGAGAATGTATTGCGATGTACTTCTGTCTTTGAGCATGTATGTAATGTTTGCTGTGTCAATCTGTTAAAAAAAAATACAGTTCCTGAAAGACTATTACTGCAGCAAACACGACTGAGTAAAAACCAAAGCGCAACCCTCCCACTGAGCCAAATAAATCCACGCAGACATAAATTAAATTATGAGTGTTTTTTTTTTTTTTTTTTTAGGGAGGCTTACTGGTACACAACCCTAAACTTACTTGGTACGAATTGAGTTTAAAAAAATGTTCTAAGGCCTTCTCGTTTGTCATTGTCAACACCGCATGTCGTCCGTATGCACGCATTTACTGCTGTTCGCAAGTTCATGGCCTCGACACGGACGAAGAAAGGACAGAGAATTTATTGAATTCCTTCGCCCACAAGTGCGACAACCCAGCCTTCCACATACATTTACACGGGGAAAATATTCAACTTCGGAACATATCTTGCTGGGAAAGGCAGATTGTACAGTGCTATGATTGGTATGACACGAAGAGAGAGAGAGAGAGAGAGAAGTATAGGTTATCGGCCCACGTAGTGTAGTAGTTAGCACTTCGGGAGATTCAGCTTCAAATCCCAGCCGAGACAAGCGGGATTTTTCCTGCCTAGGTCGGATCTTACCCAGAACGGGTCTGCTATGGGCCGTGTGGGGAGGCTGTTGCCACACAGCCGAGATTCACCCACTTCACGGGTACGACTTTGAGGGTGTTTTCTCCGTGTAATGACACATCTCGTGATGTGGATGATTACATCCCCGGCACCACCGGTGCCGTAGTGTCGGGGCCTGGTTAATTCCGGGATATTTATGACTGGAAGTGCGGAATGCGGCTCTGTCACACAGTCTCAAACCACAAGGACCTCCATAGCATCATTATGATGCCTTCATCCTCATCATCACGCATAATACAAATATTTCAGTTCTCCGTGGATTCCGTCCATGGCCTGGGATGAACCACCACTGGAGCTCGCATAGTGTTGGGGCAGTCTCCCCCCCCCCCCCCGCTCCCCCCCCCCCCCGCTCCCCCCTCCCGCCCCAACCATAAAAAAGGTATTTAAAAAAGTATCCCTTTACGCTGGCGGCCACACACACACACACACACAGTGACATCGACTGACAAATAGAGTGCTGGGTCACTGTGTCTAGTTCTATGTCATGAACAATTTCCGCAGACTAGCAGTGAAGCTCGTGAATTCATTGATCGTCAAGCGTTTCAAAAACATTCTCCCGATGTGGTGGAAACAAGATGTTGACGGCAACAAACTGCTATTGATATCCGGTTTTCATCCTATGACATATTGTGACCCGTTCTCGCAAAAGGGACCGTAAGTCGCGCTAGGCCGAACGCCGCTTCAGGCGAAAAGACTTCAAAAGAATGCCGGGGGTCAGTATGGCCGCCTTGTGAGTAGCCAACTGCAACTGCTGATATCTCTGTCAAAGTAGTACAGCTTTCATTCTTATATTGAATTAAACTACATAACCAGTAGATTGCAGTAATATGCATACCTCAAAATCGATATTTTTCGACTTATAGTCCCTATTGTGAGAATGGGTCACATATATATACGCTTGAAAGATCAGAACAGCAAAAGGTTCAAAGCAGCGCTTAGGTTAGGAGACAAGACAAACTGAAACGTGTCTGGGGAATTATGATGATTTTTTTTTCGTCCTCTCTCCCTTTCTTATCCACACGATTTTTTTTTTTTCGGGGGGTCGGGGGTGGGGGTGGGGGGTTGGAGGAGGGGAGAAAGAAACTTTGCTCCCCCCCCCCCATCTCTCCGGTTCCGCCGCCTATGCAACAGAAATTGATTAGAGTTTGTTTTTTGACAATGTTTTATTCAGTCAAACCACACAAATGGACAGCAAGAGAGGCAGGTATGCAAATAGAGAAACAGGCAGACAGACAGACAGGCAGGCAGATAAACCAGTCCTCCGACCCCCCCCCCCCCCCCCCCACACACACACACACCTTTTGTAAACCACGCAATAGCCATCATTTTCCTCTCACTGAACAGCTCCAACCACGAAACATTCCCCTCACTATCAAGCATTCACCGCTGAATTACACCAGCCATGATAGAGCGAAACTGACATCCCCCTCTCACAGAGACATAATTACACGAGGTCAAAGTTGATTGGTCCCTTCACACTCGGCGCGTCAATTTCCGGAACTCATGAATAGTTAATCTTCGGATGTCATGTCCATCATTTCTCCATCCCTCAAGCAGACCAGCTTGAGCGCAGCATGAGAGATAAGTGTCGCTGGAAAGTGTAGACTTGTCAGGTTGGTATGTGCCCAGAACTGTAAAGTACAGCCCAAGCTGTTCGAAGCACAATAGCTATGTGGATATCTTCAGTTCAGGACTCAGCCCGGCCAAAAAGCTTGTGCTGTCTGGTGCATAGCACGCAGTCCACATCAGGTGTGAGTGTGTTCATTCGGGCTGAGGGGTTTTTTGGTTTTGTTTTTTGTTTAATACTACATCATCGTTCCTTTCGGGAATCGCGTCGCCAAGGTGCAGCGCCACCCAATACCTATCCAATTTTTCAATTTTGCTGGGGGAGGAAAGCCGGATAACCCGGAGAGAAACCCCCGATGAGCAGCCCGGTAGCTAGGAAAAAACAGGTATCACATATCACAAGCTCGACCTGGGCTCGAACCCGCGCGCCGTTCGGTCCGACTCGCTACCTATTAGACCACCGCTCAACCCCTGAACTGGCACCTGAACTGTCTTGCAGCCAGTCTGGCTTGAGAAGTGTCAAAGTGGTACATTTGTAAATGTTCTTGTTTGTGAGTGAGGATGGGTGGGTGTTTGGGAGTTTAACGTCCTTTTCCAAGACTGACGAGTGATATCAAAGACGGGGCAACGAGAAATAGGCCGGTACAAATATCTGGCCCCAGCCGGGATTCGAACTCACGACCGGAGCATTGAAAGTCCAACGCTCGACCATTCGGCCACCCCGGCTCCCTGTTTGTGTGAGCGACATGCACAGCACTAGGCTTTAACTGCTTCTACTTAATATGATACCCTGATGATCATACTCCACCATGTGTGCATCCTGAAAACATGTTTTAAAATGTTTTATGTATTTCTTCTTCTTCTTTTTTTAACCTTTGTTTTGTTTTTGTTTTTGTGTGTGTGTGTTTGTTTTTTCTTGTTTTGTTTTTTTTGGTTTTTTTTTTTGGGGGGGGGGATAGGGGATGTAGGGGTATTTTAGCTTTAGTAGAAGGTCTGAGTAATTTAATATTTGAAGCTTAAACAGTGCGGGAAGTGCAAAGTCCTGAATTCGTACAACACACAACAGACTTGGGGATCAAAAATATCCTACTTCAATAACTTGTTTCCAGCAAAAATACGTACAAATTTTCAAACCTTCGGATACCCTACTTTTGGCGTCTTTTGGGATCAGCTGAAGGTCGATCTGAATATTCAACGAATGGCCTGGCTGCTCACCCAGAGAAGGACGTCAGCAGCCGCAAGAGTCCGCTTCCCACCGCTGTCTACACACGACACTAATTCTCCTGGGACGGTCGAAGTAGGCTGCCTCCGATCTCCATTGACCACAAATGCGCGGGCCTTATTTGCCTAAGTTGTTCGACAGCCTTGTTAGCTACAGTATTCACACAGCAATTTCTGATTTCTTCCCCTCGTTCTAGGACTGCCAAGGCAGGCCGTTCTCGTGCTGGTAGAGCATCAGTATTCACGAACGAGATCTGCACTGTTAAAGGCTCATCTTATCCTGGTCAGTCTCCCAAATCGTCCTGAGTTTTTTTTTTTTGTTTTTTTTTTTTTGCTGCCCCAACTCTCTTGCCAGCTCCAGTGGTGCTTCTCCCAGGTCATGGGTGGAATCCACGGAGGGCTCGAAAGCTGCTGCGATTTTTATTATGCATGATGATGAAGATGAGGAGATGGAGATCCGTGTGGTTTGGGACTGCGACACAGGGTCGCATTCCACTCTTCCTATCATAAATATCCCGGCGTTAACCAGGCCCGGGAACTACGGCACGTGCGGTGCCGGCCGTGTAATCATCCACATCATAAGACGTGTCATACCAAGGGCAGCACCCCCAAAGTCGCACCCATGAAGTGGGTGAATCTCGGCTGTGTGGCAACAGCCTCCCCACTGGGCCCATAGCACACCCGCTCTGGGTAGGAGCCGACCTAGGTAGGAAAAATCCCGCTTGTCTCGGCTGGGACTCCATGGTCCGAAGTGCTAACCACTACACTACGGGGGCCGGTGATTTTCGTGATATTTGTGTTGTGTAGGTCAAGGTGCATGCCAGGCGGTCACAAGAAGAGGCAAGCTGCCAGTGAAGCTGAAAAGAGTTGGGGCAGCAAAAAACAAAAAAAAAAAAACAACAACAACAACAACAACAACACCCCCCAACAAAAAAAACAACAACAAAAAAACAACAACAACAACAACAAAAAAAACCATGGCTCACATTACAGCATGTCGGCGGTAATGTGACTTTAAACCGCATTATGGACGTCCTTTTCGAGGGAAGGGAACTAAAAACACCAATCTGAAACCAATTTCCTTTTTATGTCGCGATTAATGACAAGCAACACGTCATTTAACACGTAAACAGGCTATTTCACTACGCAAGTTACCTGCATTTATTCCCTTTTGGCATTTTTGGCATCCAGGAGGACAGAATCGGCCGATCGATCTCTCGTCGGACTGTTCTGAGAATAATCTCCCCTTTTGGCTCAGTCGCCGCTTGTTATGTCGTCATGTGCCTCACGCTATAGGTGCAGAATGTGGGATATTCCCTCCCTCCGCCCCCTCACTCCATCCTGCTGATCTGAGAGGTACTTCCCAGGATGTGTAGCGAACTATCTCTGCCACGTTGTTGTCACCACAGATGAAGGGTGGGTGGGTGGGTGTTTGGGGGTTTAACGTCCTTTTCCACCACATAGGGTGACATCAAAGACGGGGCAACGATGAAAAAGCCAGCACAAATATTTGGCCCCAGGCGGGATCGAACTCAGGCGGGACCTGAGCATTAGAAGTCCAACGCTGTACCATTCGACCACCTCGGCTTCCCCACCACAGATGAAGAGTCTAGGACATTGCATTCTCATATATGCTGGTGTACTTCAAGGAAAAGCTGCACTACTGTGGAATAACATTTTCGTCGGAATTCTTGAATTATTCGAATATTGAGGCCACGAAGCTAATCACTCTCGGGGTTCTTTCAGTAACCAAGCATGTACAGATGGGAACCTCTTCGGCCAGTTTTTAATGTCCAGCTGACCTTTGCCTACTGTACATTTTATTCGCGGAATGACCCCCCCCCCCCTCTCTCTCTCTCTCTCTCTTTCCCTCTCTCCACACACACACACACACACACACACACACACACACACAAAGAGAGAGAGAGAGAGAGAGTATCCTATCTCTTTTGTCAGACATTAATTTTCTACAGTCATTCGATAATAGGTTCCGTACCGCCATGGACTTAAATATTAATCACTAAGGTCGTTTTACAATCTGAAGGTAAATTCCACAAAACAACGACAACTGCAACAACACCAACAAACAACAACAACAAAACTCGACAAACAAACACGACAAAAAGAAGGAGGAGGAGAAGAAGAAGAGGAACAACATCAACAACAAAACAACAACAACAACAACTGCAAAAGACTTATTGTCATTCTGATGCAGAGAACTAGAATAGTGACTAGTGACCTATTCTACTGTGTGAAGTCCTCCCTGTACCGTCTGCCTGCGGCTTCAGCTGAGTCTGCTAAATACCGCTGCACACACAGACAGACAGACTCAGTGAGGTCACAGGCCCGAGGCTGGAGCTGCATCCAGTATCTGTAAATTGGACCTAATGGTTCAGACAACACAAGGGATGGGTTTTATCTCACTTCCAGCGGTGACAAATTGATGCTTTGTTTTGGACCCTATCTCTCCGTCTCTTCGTGTTGTGTAGTGGGGATGATTTGAAGTATTTATGTGTCCTTCGAGAAATCTGCCGATGATGCTTCACGATATGGCCTTTGTTGCAGGTGCGCGTGATCAGCACATTAGCCAACAAACCTGCTGTTTTTTTTGTTGTTTTTTTTTTGTTGTTGTTTTTTTTTGTTTTTTGTTTCTTTTTTTTCTTTCTTTTTTTTTCTTTTTTTTTTTTGCGGGGGGGGTTGTTTTTGTTGTTGTTTTTGTTGTTTTTTGTTTTTTTTGTGTTTTTTTGTTTTTGTTTTTGTTTGTTTGTTTTTTTGTTTGTTTTTTTTTTTTGGGGGGGGGGGGGGTCATAGGCATAAACATGAGGATGCGGATGATGGTTGGATGATGCTGATGGAGGTTTGTTAGAGTAGCTACAGACCTTGGACAATTTTTAAAAGATACGCTGCTAGGAGCACCGTGTCCGTTGTCCCGTACGTGTGTTTTGACCCTTTTGGCATTTTGATCTAGCATTAGTTTGCTGTAGTTTCATTGTTCCAGAAGGAGCCGACAATGACAATAGCCCCTGTGCCAGCTTGAACCGAAACACTTCATCATGCAGTCTCCGTCTCCGTCTCCGTCCTTCAAACGGGGTCAGACATTGGCCAGAACTTCTCCGCAGTTGATTGACCGATTCCGTTTATTCCCCCAAGAGACGTCGGCCTCAAATAAGATCTCTGGCAATTCCAGACGCGATCAGAACGTCTGAGAACGCGTGAGCGAATGGCACTTTGGTCTTTTGATCGACTCTTTCTTGCAGGTGCTTGTTTCAGGAGAGGCTTAGGGGCAATATTTTCTCGCTGGAAGTGCAGGGTTGCGCAAGGCTGCTAGGATCTAGGAGTGAGCTTTGGTGGCGATGTTCATGATTCGCATGGGTTGATGGTTGGTGGGTGGGTGGGTGGGGGTGGGGGTGGGGGGTGGGAGGGGGGGTTTGAAGCTTCAGCTGCACAATGAATGTGGGTGAGTGGGTGTTTGGGAGTTTAACGTCCTTTTCCACCACGTAAGGGTGATATCAAAGATAGGGCAACGAGAAAAAGGCCAGCAGAAATATTTGGCTCCAAGACAAAAATCCCCAACCCGCTAAATTTGACCCCCTCCCCCAATCATATTTTTTTTTCTCACAATTTTTTTTTTTTTTTCAAAAATGGCTGAGCGACTTTGTTCCTTTTAGTTGGATCCCGTCACAAATGAGCAACTCCCAAAGTATCAAAAGGTGAGTAGAACAGATGGTGTTGATAATCGCGCCAGTTAACTCCCCCAAGATTATCCAACTGCTTTGTTGTTTCTGATAGCAACAAACATAAATCAAACACAAATTTACACACGACCCTTTCTCTTACAGCTACATAAGTTTATCACCTATCCTACTCCTTCGGAGGAGCCGAGATAGCCGAATGGTAGAGCGTTGGACTCTCAATGCTCGGGTTCTGAGTTCGAGTCCCGACTGGGGCTAAACATTTGTGCTGGCCTTTTTCTCGTCACCCCGTCCATGATATCACCCTTACGTGGCGGAAAAGGTCGTTCAACTCTCAAACCGGCACTACCCACCCACCCTACTCCCTCGTCCTGTTTCCAGCATCCAACACTTCTTCGATTTGGCTCACAAGACACGCATCAAGTCAACCGTAACGTCCCGACTGAGCCATCAAGTTTGCATGAGCAAGGAACAGCAGCAGCTCCTGCAATGATCGACCCGGCCGTGTCACTCACAATGCCGTCTATTGGCACGGGGGGAAGACAAGATGGCAGAGAGTGTTCCTGTGCTACTACGTACGGCTCGAACGTTCCGACAACGATGTCTCTCAAGTGAAACCACATATTTGAAATGGTGGTGGTGATGACGACGATGATGATGATGGTGATGACGACGACGATGATGATGATGACGACGATGATGATAATGACGACGACGACGACGAATAATAATGGCTGATTTCTCTCCGGTGAAACCATGTATTTCAAATGGTGATGGTGATGATGACGATGACGACGACGACGATGATGATGATGATGATGAATAATGGCCTCTTTCTTCTCACAGACAAATCATAAACCAGTTCACAATAGAACAGAGGTTTCTTGTCCTGAATATTATCCAGTCTGGTGCAGAAACGATAGGATATATTATGAAGATGTGTCGTGTTAAAAATAAGTTAACAATTTCGGACAAGTTAAAATAAAAGGTAACTGGACATTTGGAAAAATGTCTCGGTCTATGAAGTCCTCCCGATGTAGCGCTGCGCCATCTTAATTACCCCCCGTGCAGGCTGTGTCAGCAACAACACTGTCTATATATAGACAGTCTCTCTCTCTCTCTCTCTCTTCCGTGGAGCCCGGACCCTCGTTGGCATGGGGCATCACGCTGGCACAATCGATATCGCCACGGTTAGGTGAATTCAGGACACAATGCGTGAACGACGTGCACAATGATTCTGTTTTTAGTGTGGATGGATGGGGTGATTATCGTGTGTGTGTGCGCGCCTGTGTGTGAGGTTTGTGGGAAAGTAGTGGTCGTTGTTGATGACGGTGGCAGTGGTGGCGGAGAATTTGTTGGCTGTCGCCATCACTGTTGTTGTTGGTGTTGTTGTTGTTGTCGTTGTTATTCTTGATGGTGGCAGTGGTGGCGGAGACTTTGTTGGCTGTCACATCACTGTTGTTGTTGTTGGTGGTGGTGGTGGTGTGTGTGTGTGTGTGTGTGTGTGTCTCTCTCTCTCTCTCTCTCTCTCTCTCTCTCTCTCCATCATCACAAAATCCATTTTAGCACTATAAAATCCATTTGAAAAAGATAAAATGACTTTTATAACCACAAAAGACATTTTGATGCGTAAAATAAAAATAACGATTACAATACAGGCGCCCTTCGTTTCATTTGGGACTCGAATACTTCCATAATTATAAAATGAATTCTATTATTATAAAATGAATTCTATAATTATAAAATGCATTTTACAATTATAAAATGCATTCTATAATTATAGCATGCATTCAATATCATAAAAAGATTCCAGACTCGTACTCTTCTAAAACATTTGACCCTTCATACAGAACCACTAGGTGTTGTGTTTGGGCATTGGCCCGGGTGATGTATTGTTGAATGTATAGCCTCCGGGCAACAGACAGAGACGAGCAGAAACTAATCAGTTCACTCATCTGACAGCCCAGCAAACCGGAGATACGAATGTAGTTGACATGGCGTAGCAAATACTCAACAGGGATGATTGGTTGGATAACTCGTAACGTCACAAGGGTAGGACATCACTCCCACGAATCTGGACGCCCTCGTCTAGGAATGTGTCACAAGGGCGTTGAACTCGGGTTATTGAGTTCGATCGCTGAGTACCAGGCCGGTGTCTGGTCGAGTGATGGGCCCTGAGGCAAAGGTTTTGTGGACTGGAGTTGAAAGTTTATGGATCATATCTCAAGTATACGGGTCACTCAGTTCTGTGTTCGGAGAAAGTCATTTGCATGTCCACTGTCAAACATGAGGGCGGGGGGGGGGGGGGGGGGGGGGGCAGGCAGACAGTCAGCCAGACAGAATGGCAATAACAAGGTTTGTTGCTTTTGGTTTGTTGTTGTTGTTGTTGTTGTTGTTTGTTTGTTTAGTTGTTTGTCTGTTGTTCGTTTTTTTGTTTTTGTTTTTTCTCGAGAGAAGCTTGGGAACAGCGTTTACAGTACACTCATAACGACACAACAAACAAAAAGGGTGATTATAAAGCAGACAGACAGTAAGAGAGAGAGAGAGAGAGAGAGAGAGAGAGAGAGAGAGAGAGAGAGAGAGAGAGGCTGTGATTATGCAAACCAATTTCAAATACATCGACAAACTTGGAAGACGTAGATGTCAGTAATGTAAATTGCACAATCACGATTGACACTGAGTGCGACCTTTACACGTTTTCCGCGAACCTGTGAACTCCAAAAACGACGCCATTACTTTGACCCAATCTCAGCTATGATCCTATTACTCGTCCTAGTTCATGTTTAGCATAGTTTATTCGATTCAAACCGTCAAAACGTTCACTTGAGGATGGATGTCAAAAATACTGGACCATGCGCTCAGACATGAGGACACATACTGAGCGTGGAGTCACGTTTGGTGTTTATCTGAAGGACCACGTCTGGAGTATGTCCCAAATCAACATTTGTCCCTCTTCTCTGATTCTGTTCCATGAAAATGAAAGACGCAGAATCACAGGGGGTGGACGTGAAAGTTGCCCTTGCTCTAGCAAAATTTTTGAAAGCGAGTAGGGCGGTATAGTGTGTGTGTGTGTGTGTGTGTGTGTGTGTGTGTGTGAGCTGTTTCAGAGGTTTCATAGATGGTTGCACTTTCCTATAGATAGATAATATGTGTGTGTGTGTGTGTGTGTGTGTGTGTGTGTGTGTGTGTGTGTGTGTGTGTGTGTGTGTGTGTGAGCTGTTTCAGAGGTTTCATAGATGGTTGCACTTTCCTATATATAGATAATATGTGTGTGTGTGTGTGTGTGTGTGTGTGTGTGTGTGTGTGTGTGTGTGTGTGTGTGTGTGTGTGTGTGTGTGTGTGTGAGCTGTTTCAGAGGTTTCATAGATGGTTGCACTTTCCTGTGTATAGATAATGTGTATGTTGTACATAATTATATCTTCTGTCGTATCGTTCTGTGTATAATTATGTGGTCTTGGTTTGTTTGATTTTTTTTTTATATCCCGGCTCCATACCCCAAAAGGGGAAAAAAGGAAAATAAAATCTTGAACGTTGAATGTTTCCGGTGCTTTCAAAGTAGCACCGCCAAGACAGAGTGCTTCTAGACAGTAGCACCGAGTGTTTCCAACAGCCGGATTTCGGTCTATGTCAACCGGACAACTACTTTCACTAACGCGTTGCTACAATACAAATATGTGCGCTTGCTCATATTTCAAACGTATGGCTTTGTGTGAGAGCAAAACCTAGTGGCACAGGAACAACTCCAGCCTATTTTGACTACACCCCCGTGGTACAATATCGCCTAAACTTCACTGCGGTGACCATCCCAGCCCTAATACACATCAACACACAGACGGCGTCGCTCAAGGGCATTAACTCTGCACGGAACGGGAAGCTTTCTGGAGATCTGGAACCATGAGCCAGCCAGCCAGCCAGACTGACAGACGGACAGACAGACACATATACAGAAAAAGAGAGACGGGATCTGATCAGATCAGATTCAGTCTATTGATCAGCAGAAAACCGTCTGTCAGTTAGACCGGACCTTCGACATTCTAGTCTGGACTCGGTTATCTGCCCTTGGGGCTGATCGATGACGTCATACGCGTGCAGTCTAGGGCCTTCTGACCTCTCGATTCCAGGAGGTTCGTGACAGTTGCAATGGTTTTACACATGGGACAACACTTGCCCTCAAGGGGAGAATATAATAAGATTAATTTAAAGGCATAGTTGCAATGGTTTTAGAGACATGGGACAAAACTTGCCCTCAAGGGAGAAAATAATAAGATTAATTTAAAGGCACAGTTGCAAAGGTTTAGGGACTTGGGAGAACACTTGCCTTCAAGAAAAGAAAACAATAAGATTAATTTAAAGGCACAGTTGCAATGGTTTAGAGACATGGGACAAAACTTGCCCTTAAGGGGAGAAAACAATAAGATTAATTTAAAGGCACAGTTGCAATGGTGTAGACACTTGCGATAACAATTGCCTTGAAGGGGAAAAAATAATCATATTAATTTAACGGCACATCCTCCAGTGCGTTGGACCGTGTACGCATGGGTCGTGGGTTCGAATACTAGTGTAACACGAAAACTTACTCAAACGAGGAATTTACTCCGATTAAAAGTATCGGACTAACTTGGTTTCAGAAATCGAATAACCAACTCAAAACTAAGCAGCACTGCGCGCTGCGCAAACGGAGAGCACACTACGGCGCCCGGTCTTGCAGATGAGTTTCCCTCGATTGCACGGCCATCAAACGTCAGCGTGTTGCATTCGGAGCTGTACTAATCTCTATGAGTCTCTCTACATAAAAGGGGAGCCAGGGTAGCCGAGTGGTAAAGCGTTGGACTTCTAATGCTCGGGTCGTGAGTTCGTATCGCGGCTTGGGCCAAATATCTGTGCTGGCTTTTTCAACGTTGCCCAGTCTTTGATATCACCCGTGTGTGGTGGAAAAGGACGTTAAACTCACAAACACCCACCCACCCTTTCTACATAAAACCTAGTAATGGTAGCAACAGCTCCTTTAAACAATCGCCGAAGGCGGCTCTTAAATTACAAAGATAACAAACCAGTCCGACAAACAGACAAAACAAAGCTGAAATTGAAAGGAAAGGGATTTCGTGTTAGGAAAGATGAAACAGCAAACGTTTTTTTGTTGTCTTTTGTCCTCGAGCAAAGTTCTGGCTTTCACTTGCTTTTTGCTTTGCAATTTATTTTGTGTGTCATGTGTCATTCAAAAGTGGGAGAGATTTCATCGCCAGAGACTTTTAAAAATGTCACACGAAGAGTTACATACTTTCCACTTCACTCGTATGAAGTGGGGTTTTGTACAAGATGACACTTTGTTCTTTGGGCATTGAGATCTACCCGTGATAAAGGACCCAGAAACTAATATTATAGGTTTACAACCAACCAGCCAAACAACAGCAACAACAAAAAAGTTAACATCATTATCCCCTCCTCCCCCCCCCCCCCACGCGCACACACACACACACACACGCACACACACACACACACACACATACACCACAACTACCACCACAAAAAAAACAACAGAAAACATTCCATTTACAACGCATTTCTTAATATCACAAATTGCAGGAGGAGATCACACGAGTGTGATTAAGAGCTGTGACAACGTGACAAAAGACATGTAAATTGCAGGATCACGGTTCCGTATTCCTGGGGACTGTAACAAGACAAACGTCCTGTCTGGCCGTCAAAATATAGGACAACAGTTACTGTACAATACAATACAATACTTCTTCTTCGTCGTCGTCGTTCGTTTCTCGTCAGATGAGCAGCCCGGTGTTCTCGATGAAGGCTGCCGTCCGTCGCAGCTCCTCCAGCGTGCCGTAGAGCTTGGTTTCCACTGCTGTTGGTGTCGGCCAGTACTTCCTTCTGGATGCTACATGCGTCGTACAGTCTTGGAGGATGTGGTCTGTTGTCATTGGTACAATACAATACAATACAATACAATACAATACAATACAATACAATACATCTTTATTATCCCAGAGGGAAATTTGGGTGTGGTGGACAAAGACAATACACATCATAAAAAAAACAAAAAAAAAACAAACTACAATTAAATGAGAGATTTCTATGAATTAAAAAAAAACAACAGATTTCTATGAGTTAAAGTCTTGGTATTAAGGTACGTAAAATCTAAAAAACTATTTAAGATTATCATACAAAAAAATCACAGACTTCATCCTCCACACAAGCTTCATTTTATCACAGTGTACACCCCCCCCCCCCCCGACACACACAGACACACACACACACACACACACACACACACACACACACACACACACACACACACACACACACACACACACACACACACCCTGCCCTACTGTCCAACTGTCCTGAGTATTGTCCGCCGTGGCACAAACAAATGAACAACACGCACAGCGAAAAAGGTCAACAACAACAACAACAACAACAACAACAACATCACCACCATCACCACCACCACCAACAGCAACAACAACAAGAACACCACCACCACCACCACCACCACCACCACCACCAACAACAACAAAAACATCAACAACAACAACGACAAAAATTCCTGCGAGACTGCACATATTGTACCGCTTTGCAGCTCCTACGCTGCATGCAGTGTGTGTGTGAGCGTAAGATTTAGAAGAGGGACATGTTGGGGTTTTTTTTGTTTTTTTTTTTACCTCCCACACACAGTTTTATCGGCTCCACCCTTGAACCAGTCTGCCCTTCAAAGATACGGAGGTGACTTGAGTCACCTTAACCTCTGCAGTTACAAATTACAACCTGCAAAACAGCACATGGCTCTCGGGATATGTCAATTTGTCAGTGACGGATTTCAGGCATGGATTTGTTACGGAGTTAGTAAAGAATGGATATTTTTCCTGTCAATGGTTCGATTCAAAAGTCTCAACAATGATTGCTCTGACCGAAAGCCTTGTGTTTGAAAATATAAGCTCGGGCATTTATATTGTAGTATCATGTTCGTGATAGTCGCTTACGGTTGATAAATGGCCTCTCTCCTTCACACAGGCCGAAGGACACAAATACACAGGACCTCAAAATGCCTGTATATTCCCTGTTACCTTCACGCGTCATAGTCACCCCTAAAAATGCTTCAATCCAGAAACAATTGCTACCATGAACAGACCATTCAAAGGCACGCACCTGACAGGAGTTTAAAAAAAAAACAATTTGAATATCTTCTTTCCACTCAGTCCACACAGGAGTAATGCACGTCTACTTTCTCTTTAGGCCAGAGAGGCAGTTCACACAAATCCGCTTGCCTCACTCGAGCTCGGCCTCTGTGCAAAAAGTCCCAGTTTCACTGGCAGCTTGCCTCGTTTTGCGACCGCCTGACATGTACCTTGACCTACATAACACAAAAATCACGAAAATCGCGCTTTTTCGTGACAACAAAAATCACTACAGACTATTATTATTATCATTTCCAAATATGAGTAGCATCCCCCCCCCCCAAAAAAAAAAAAAAAAAAAACTCCTTGGATTTCGATCCTACAATGTAAAAACAAATAAGTGCTCATAGTTTAGACAAGTATCGTTAGCTGAGAGCAATCGAATCTAAGTACCACTGGAAAAACTAAAGGCCGTCTTGTCCGACTCCCGTGTGTTACCGATTACAACCTGCATGAAAAACAGCACAAGGCCTGAAGGCTATCAAAGCCTGTCAGTTTGTCAGTGACGGATAGAGAATGAGAGAGACATGTGTCATTTTGTCATCGCGTTTTGCAGATAACAAATCGTACGACCGTGGCATTTGCCGTGAAATCGTGAATCAGAGAAAGGGTACTAGTAGTGGTGAAAGGTGGGTAGCGGAAAAGAGAAACTTGTAGAAAAATGGACTTTCAATGCTCGGGTCGTGTGTTCGATTCTCGGTTGGGAGCGACACTGTGTGTGTGTGTGTGTGTGTGTGTGTGTGTGTGTGTGTGTGTGTGTGTGTGTGTGTGTGTGTAGGGAGACTGTAAAGTGTACTGAGGATGGGTTTTGGTGGAGAGGTTTTCTCGCGTGGACCTTTATTAGAGAAATGTAATTTCCACCAAACCAACAGAATTCTGTCAATAAATAAATTAAGAAATAAAAGAGGGAAAATAGTGTGTGTGTGTGTGTGTGTGTGTGTGTGTGTGTGTGTGTGTGTGTGTGTGTGTGTGTGTGTGTGTGTGTGTGCGTGCGTGCGGGCGTGCGGGCGTACATGAGTGCTTGGGTGCATGTGTGCGTGTGTGCAGTCACACGTGTGCATGTAGGAACTGCCTGTTTTACGTTTCACATAATCATAAACACCAAGAAAGATAATCATAGAAGTCATTTTAGAGAAACATCACGGCGGCAATTTAAAACACATTAAACTGTAACCCGATATCACTCCTCAGCCCAAGTAACACGAAGTGATGACTGCACACAGGCGCCAAATAAAAAGCTAATAACCAGCTTAGCCGTCTCTTCTTCTTCTTCTGTTGTAGCGTTCAACTACCGTGTCAAACTTAGGTCACGCTGACTCCTGCTATTACACCGGTTCATGTCACGCATGGATGAGCACATGCTTTGGCTTCAGACATGTCATGTTTTATCAACAGAAGTTCTTATACAACAAAAAAAGTTAATAATCAGTTTAGCTGTCTCTTCTTCTTATGTTATAGCGTTTAACAACCGTGTCAAACTTAGGTCACGCTGACTAAAGCTATTACACCAGTTTGTGTCACGCATGGATGAGCACAAGCTTTGGTTTCAGACATGTCATGTTTTATCAACATAAGTTCTTATACCAAAAAAAAAAATTAAAAAGAGGGGGAGGGGGAGGGGTTAGGGGGGGGGGAAGGAGGAGGGGTATGAAGCAACTGGCTGCTCGAGCTATGAAAACAAACGCTTTACAAAATACAGAATGAGGGGTTTCTAAGGGACGTGTTTGTCGAGTTTCAGGAGTCTGATGAAAGATTTGCTGAGAATGCAAAACGTCAGACATCGTGCATCGTGGACATAATACATAATGATATGCTGTGAGGGCTTTTGAATTTGATAGAGACGCTCAGTTCATGTGTCAGCAGAATAGGTGCAAATGACGACCTGTACAAAGGCAACTGGATGACAAGGAAAGTGAAGAGAGGTAGACCGGGGGCAGGGTTGATAAAATGCAGCAACAGCAAAAGTTTATGAGTCAGTGAGTCAATAGCGCATTTTAAGCAGAATAGGTGCAGTTGACAGAGTGTACATGGGTTTGAATTTCAAAGAAAGATAAAGGCGGGGGAGAGGTGAAGGGGGGGGGGTGTCAAAATTAATGGAACAACAGCAAAGTTTATGAGTCAGTGAGTCAATACTGCATTTTCAGCAGAATACATGCAGTTGACAGCGTGTACATGGGTAAGAATTTCAAAGAAAGATTGAGGCGGAGGACAGGTAAAGAGTTGTGTGTGTGTGTGTGTGTGTGTGTGTGTGTGTGTGTGTGTGTGTGTGTGTGTGTGTGTGTGTGTGTGTGTGTGTGTGTGAGGGGGGGGGGGTCAAAATGGAACAACAGCAAAGCTTATGAGTCAGTGTGTAAATAGCGGTCTGAGTGTCCTACAGCAAGATCTTGATCTACAAGCAAGTTTTTGTTCGTGTTTGCTTTTAATCCGCCGTGACTCGTTACAGTTTGTACGATTCACTTAATCGTTTCCTTAGGCAACAAGGACAGAATTGATATCCACATCTGAAAGGTCTGATGTCAAGAGCAAAATGATTTCATTAAAACTCCAAAAACGGCAAATGGTTCTAAACTTAGGATGTACGTGTCAAAGTCTGTCAGAGAATGCATGCGGGTGGGTGGGTGGGTGTTTAGGGGTTTAACGTCCTTTTCCACCACATAGGGTGATATCAAAGACGGGGCAACGATGATAAAGCCAGCACAATATTTGGCCTCAGCCGGGATCGAACTCAGACAATGCATGCATTTCTAGTTATGTCAACTCATGCATGTGTTTTCATGTTACTGTGTTTGTTTGCTAGTTTCGTGTGGAAAAAAATCTTTATGAGCGTCTTTTCAAAAGCCAAAGAAGTGCGTTTTCCCCTCAGGTACATTTCAAAACTATGTGTTCGCAGAAAGCTGAGAGTGTTTTAGTCTGTCGTCGTCAGCAACCAAATAACTAGCAAACAAACAAACACCTTAATCCATTGACAGGACAACAGAACACAAATTTCGCATAAAAGAACTCTCCTCTGGTGGAGATGCAAAAACCACCCTGATCAAGGTCACTAACAAGACAAGAGTGCTTTTCCGCCTCCGCAAAAGGAGAGTATCCTTATGCGAAAGGTTTCACCCAACTTAAACCGGATGGAGTAAACCGGTTGCGTAGGCGTTCACTC
>JACVVK020000012.1:1925000-1942500 GCA_018292915.2 Batillaria attramentaria
ACACACACACACGCGCACATGTACCTAAGAAATACACACACATACACACATGTGTACACACACACACGTACACACACACACACACACACACACACACACACACACACGTTCAACGTTTTCAAGCCAACTTTTCATTGCTATTGCTTCACCGACTACACACCAACGTTCACCAGAGTATACGGTTTTAAGCTTCCTATCTAAACTGCATGATAATTCTCTCTCCCTTTTTTTGGGACGTGCTGCCGACGTGTCACAGCGGTACAGGGCTCGACAGGTATGCATTGAGAGAAGCACAGAGGCACAGAACTACACGAGGGAAGCATTAGGCTATTAAGGGACAGAGGACGGGGTGGAAAAAAGTTGCTCCACAAGTTTGCAAATATCACTCTCGCTGATTCACTAGCGTGGGTTGGACTCAGTGATGAAAAGGCGTCCATTGTGTGTGTGTGTGTGTGTGTGTGTGTGTGTGAGAGAGAGAGAGAGAGAGAGAGAGAGAGTCCGTTTGTACATGTGTTTCTACATATTTGGCTTGCGTGTGGTAATTAAAAGCGTGAAATTGTGTGTTTGCTTCTTCTTCTTCTTCTTATTCTCTCTCTCTCTCTCTCTCTCTCTCTGTTGGTGTGTACGCGCGTGTGTGTGCATGGTCAGTGTCAGTTTGTATGTCCGTCAGTGTGCTCGTAGGCCAGCCCCCTCCCCCCCCCCCTCTCTCTCTCACACACACACACACACATGTACGCACACACACACACACACACACACACACACACACACGCACGCACGCACGCACGCACACACACACACACACACACACACACGACATCCCAAAACGTGGCATATGCAGATTCCCTTGTCCCACTACTAGCTTCCGGCGGCATAGTCCCGATAATTCCCTGATCGAACTCTGCGTCAGGTCATCGGCTTTAGACCTTACAGCCAGTCCGGCGTCGTATCCTTTCTCTCTCTCTCTCTCTACCTTCCCCCCTCTCTCTCGCTCTCCTGCTCCGCCACGCCGGTAGCCGCTCGCACACCACCAGTATTACAGTCGCGCAACGCGTAGCGACAGATCGTTCCAACGGCTTCCACACCCCTTCCCCCCCCCCCTCTCTCTCTCTCTCTCGCTACGCTACCAGCCGTCACCCAACCGCCGGCGAAGCGCAGCCCAGCACACACAGTCAGATCGCGTCGTCTCGTCACCACGACTTCATTCCCACACCGGCCGGCTTCGGAGTTACAGCTGTCTCCTCGACCTCTCCCCAAACTTGCCACCCGCCCTACGACGACTTCTACACCGTCTTAGGTTGCAGCAACCTTTTGCCCACTTTGCCCTTGAGTCCTCAAGTCATCGACTCGATCAGCTATCGTCTGCAACCAGCCTGCAGTCCATTTTTTTCTTCCTTGTTTGAGTTTGCACCGCTAAAGAACCACCACCACCACCACCACCACCAGCCAAGATGACTTCCAAAAGCTCGACCCGTGTGGATGACGACGATTTCAACACCTACCGGCCCAAAGTGACCTCCAAGTCGGTGGTCATCAACCGTGGCGTCGTTCCACGCAGCAGACAAAGCTCCTCCTACTCCTACTCCAGCGGCGGAGGCAGGCAGTCTTTCGGGTCTATGTTCAACCCTCAGGTCTTTACCAAGATCAGCTCCACCGGCATCGCCGACTACCGCAGCCACCGTGAAAATGAGAAGCGTGAGATGCAAGATCTCAACGAGCGCCTGGCCGGCTACATCGAGAAGGTCCGCTTCCTGGAGGCCAGGATTAAAGAGTACGAGGCCCAGCTGGAGGCCCTCCGCAACCGCAAGCAGGAGGACTGGAAACCCATCCGGGACATGTATGAGGGCGAGCTGGATCAGTGCAGGAAAGTCATCGCCGACCTGTCCTCCCAGAAAGGCGTGTCCGAGGCCCGCGTTGCCGGTTACCAGGACGAGATCCAGTCCTTAAAGGACCTGTAAGTACTGCCAGTTTTCGTCTCTTTTTTTGAGTAGTGTGTGTTCCATGTCTTGTTCTGTCTTCTTGGATGCAGCTGGAGTCCCTCGTAGGCCTGTGATCACTACACTGCTTTTTTTAAAAGTGTGTGTGTTCCATTTCTTGTTCTATGAACGTGTGGATGCAGGCGCAGTCCTTCAAGGACGGCTAATTTGGCGTTCCGTCTCTTATTCCCTCTGTTTGGATCCTGATCCAGTTGTTGGAACACGCCCCTTTCTGGGTCTGTCTCACAGGACGTTCTGTGCGTCCCGTGTCTTGTTCTGTCCTCCTGGGTGCAGGGGTGCAGATGCAATTCACTTCTGTCTCACAGGACGTTCTGTGCGTTCCGTGTCTTGTTCTATCTTCCTGGGTGGAGAGGTGCAGATGCAATTCCTCAAAGACCTCTCTCTCTCTCTCTCAGTCTCTCTCTCCCCCAAGAGATCCTTGAAGGATCTGTGGGCACTGACAATTATGTGCTCCATGTCTTGATTTAGCTTTTGGGATCCACACCTTAGTTAAATATTGAGTCAGTCCCCATTTACTGAACTCGGCGGGTCAGTCTCTGATGCCGTGATAGACTCAGTCCTAACGGTGCTTTTTTATCATCTGTCTTTTATCTGTCCAACGGCGTTGGATGTGAACCCGAACTTCTGCTTATCTCTCTCGATCCAATGTTCCGGGTCTGCAGTCGGCAATAGGGCCGTAAGCGCCGTGGTTTTGATAATCACTTACGTCGTTTTACTGTTTGGATGTTTTACTATCTATTACTGTCAACTGATTTCTTTGCTCATGTGGTCTTGTTGGAGTGGATCTCTCTCTCTCTCTCTCTCTCTAGCGTTCTGTACATTGTCCATCACCCACACCCTCATCGTGTTTTGTCCACTAAGGAGACATTTTCCTCTATTGCCTGTATGCAATTGCTCACTTTTGCCATGTCTCGCTCTCTCTCTATATAAATATATCAGTAGTGGTGATCTATGGAGACGTATAACTGCCTCCCGGCAAAACAGCCGAACTGACCTTTCATAGTCGTAATATTGCGTGTATTATCTATGTGAGCGTAGCCTAGAAATGTAGTGTAGCTTGTATGAAGTACGATGAGGGCCTGAATTCAACTCAGTTTAAAATTCAACCACGTAGGCAGTAAAGCTTAGGAAAAATGTTTGAGGTTAGCGTCAAGCGCTGTTGTATGTGACTCTAGGAATATGTTACGGCCGTCAAAATGTGTTCAAATTACATGCTAGTAATGTAGGGTATACTAGACATTGTTCCTTTTTATTTGTAGTTCCGAAACTGCTGATGAAATCACTGCAAATGTGACAGTTTGGAGAACAATGTATCGCACGCAATATCATGGAATACTCAGAACGTAGGTGACACTGCGGAGAGATCTACCTGACCGGTTTGTGCACGCCCCTCGAGCAAGCCGGTAAACTCGGCTGAGCTGGCGAAAAAAAATACAACCCCAAAAAAACACCCATTCTTGGCTCCTTCTTAGCCCTGTCACACCCCCAACCGCTCCGCAAAATAGACCCATCCACTGGTCCAGCTACTAGTCAGGCAAGTTTCTGCACACGAGTTGAAGCGTGGGTATACACCCCCACCCTTCCCCGCCCCCACGTCTCTCTCTCTCTCTCTCCACGCACACACCGACCCGGCGAGAACGGACGAAAAACACAAATTTGCTTCCCGATATGGAAATCATAGCGAGCCGGTATGGGCAGATAGATAGAACTTGAGGCTCTAGCTATGCGTCAAAGCCACGCCCCCCCGGTCTACGTCACATTATGCAAACAACCCCCGCCGCACGTGAGCGGAGACTTGATTGGCAGCTGCACCGGCCGGGTCGGCAGTTTCTTTTTGATGTATGTATATGCCGGCAGGCTGTGTAACGCGCGACTGTCAGGTGTGTCTGTGTGTTATAGGATAAGTCTGTAACGGGTTTTGCAACCAGAAAATCTACTTTTTCTGTAGGGTTGTGTACAAAATCGAGCTCTTCTTCCGAAGTCCTATTTTAGGAACGTGTCCCGTGTGATGACGCCTTGTGTGTGTGTGTGTGTGTGTGTGTGTGTGTGTGTGTGTGTGTGTGTGTGTGTGTGTGAGAGAGAGAGAGAGAGAGAGAGAGAGATGATGATGATGATGATGAAACTTTATTTTCCAACGGTTAAAGTTTTGACAGAGATCGTCAATTTACAAACTTGCCGTTGCTACACACTACTAAAACACATCTAGTAAAGAAAATTAAAACATTGAGATCAAATATTTACAGCTGACTCTCTCTCTCTCTCTCTCTCTCTCTCTCTCTCTCAAGCACTCATCAAGTTAGCAAGTTTCAGCGAGAGAGAGAGAGAGAGAGAGAGAGAGAGAGTAAAGAAAAAAAAAACAAACAAAAAAACATTTACACTGTTTGTCAGGGAAGTTCGCCGCGTGGCACTGTCTCAATGAAACGTGGCACATAAACATGATGACCTAGAAATTCTATCTCCATTGAAGTCTAGTCATAGTGGTGTCCAGTTTCTACAGCGACGACATGCAGGCATCTCGTATACCGCACTGCATTATTCAGTGTCAATTGTGATGGATGTGTGTCTGTAGTAGTTACCGTAACAGAAGTCAGTGTTGTGACTCGGATAACCTCAGATGTAACATCACATACACCTTGCCAAACGCGCATATTCCATCAATTTTAAGCTCACGAGTCGTTTTGAGCTCCTTTGACAGTGTCTAACATCCTACCACCGACACGCGTGCACAGTAACAGCATCTGACAGACTGGTATCGAGCCAACAGAAGGGTACACGCGAGACGCGAATATCGCAAGGAGTCAGCTAGTGTCGCGGCCACGGTTAGCCTGGTATTGTGAATGTGAAAAACTCGCTAAATTTCAACTGAAGAAAACTTTATTAATCCCCTTTGTCGCAATTTTGTCGAGACATCGGACAGGCAAAAACTGATCAACTAAACTGACTACTATTAAAAAAAAAAAAATCAAGCCTGCGTGTTCTGAAAGCAGCGCCAACCACCGTATAACCTTCACACATCACAGGGTCGTTGTTGTCGTAAGGTTATGGACCTCTGACAGTCGACAACAAGTCTCAGGCACGAACACACGCCGGCTGATCGTAAATCAGAACTGCAATTTCTCGCAGGCAGTGCTAATGAAAGACGCGGATTAACATTACTTTCGGTGGATCAGCAACCGTGATCAGCCGGGGAAGAAATCCACGTTAAGGGGAATTTGTTAACACCTTAATCGGCTCTTTATGAGATTGTGTGCGTAGATCCTTGTCGGGGAAGGTCGATGTGTGTGTGTGTGTGTGTGTGTGTGTGTGTGTGTGTGTGTGTGTGTGTGTGTGTGTGTGTGTGTTCTTGCTGAGTTTGTAGTATTGTATGAGCTTATGGCCATTCACTGAGTGTGGTACGTGTGTGATATGGGCTTTAGTCATTCACAGGTTGTTCCTAAAAGGTAATGGTATGTGGTCTAAGCCTTGACGACAACACTCCACCCCCACGTCCCCCACTCTACTCCCACTCACCCCCCACCCCACCCCACCCCCTTTCACACACACACACACACACACACACACACACACACACACACACACACACGCACACACACACACACACTCGCCTTTTAGAATGCTTTCTTCAAGTCAGTGTTTTCCGACACAAAATCCCGGGAGTCAAATATTTGTGATGGCTTTTTTCTGGTTACCCCGTCATTGATATCACCCATATGTGGTGGAAAAGGACGTTAGACCCCCTAAAACACCCACTCATCCTCTCCGACAAATTACGCGAATTCAAAACTGCAAAGTCTGGCCTGTCTTTCTCACAGCAGCTGGCTTCCTCACACACACACACACACACACACACACACACACACACACACACACACACACACACACACACACACCGCCCTACCACAAAAAACCCTATTCCCAGGCCTATGACCAAACCACCGTACGGACTGAGCTACCCATTACCATGCACACAACACCACAACAGCACCATGAGAAACAGATCCTCTCAAAGGTGTCGAGCTCCAGACAAAAGCCTCTTCCACCAGGTACTGTCAGGATTTGGATAAACCCGATCAATGGCTCTACACGCCACCACGGTCTTTGCGAAGTCAGCAATCGTGCCCGGACGTGATTCAGTCTTTCTGCATTCATTGAAAACCCTGCTCGAATGAACGACGCAGGACAACAGCGCCGAACCAGACCGTTCCGCTGTGTTAGGCTCATATCACACAGAAGTGTTTTTAGTCCGAACAAACAGCGAACATGGTGGTTTTTCCGTGTTTCTCGTGTGACATGCGGCAACAATATGCATTTGCCCTAATTTTTCCGGAGCGTTTTTTTTTTGTTGTTGTTGTTTTAAAGCTGTTTTCCACGTCTATTCGGAAAAAAATGTCTCCCGTGTGACACAAGCCTTAGACACGGTAAATGCATCTTAGAACAGTAGAACAACAACAGGCGTCTGATCAAATCGTGATCGATTTTAAATGTCAGATGCGTTGTTTTCACAGAAGCCAGACAGTTTTCATCGATTTTCTTTGGAATAAAAGTTTTCAAGCTCTCCCGACAAGTGTGGGTTTACAAACGCTGCAAGCTGTTCTGGCGGTGGTGTAGCATTGCTCTGTTTAGACACTCTCGCAGTTACAGTCTTACAAAATGCACTAACCAAGCAGAAGACCAAGACGGGAGCCTAAAAGCAGTCTGTCACAGCCTTGCCGGTGTACTGAGACGAACTTTCTGCCCCACAGGATTTACACCGGAGTAAAACTATCGTAAAGAAATTCTTACTCCGGAGTAAAAATTTCGTACGAGAGAAGTTCTCCCTTGGCATGGGACTTCTGTCGTACGAGGGGTTAAGGTTTACTCCAGTTCTCGTCCGCAAAAACAGCAAACGTGTATAGCATTTAGAGAACGCGGAGAACGAGGCCCTCGTGCCTCAGAAAAAAACTGCCCTCTCGTGCCTGGAGAACGAGAGTTCCATGCCCCGACCACAAAAGTTTTGTTGTTGTTTGTTACGAGGCCATTTCTGTAACGTAAATCGCAGCTGTAACTTCCTGTATGTTTACTGCATTCAGAGAACGCGGAGAACGAGGCTCTCGTGCCTCAGAAGGAGTGCCCTCTCGTGCTTAGAGAACGAGAGTTTCGTGCCCCGACCACAATCTTTTTATCGATGTTTGTTACGAGGTTTGTTCCTGTAACGTAAATCTCAGCTGTAACTTCAAATGTGCAGAGACAGTCTTCTTTAACTTCCGTTATTTCAGCTAGGGTATCTTACATGTGTCAACTCAGTCACCTGGTTTGAAAAAAAAAGTGTGTTTAAGTGTTAAAGCGACATGACGAAGCAACTGCCGACTCGTAACCTTACCGTAGACGCTGCGTACCTGCAATTTGAGTCATCCGCTTATCTCATAGTCATAAACCTGCTGTTTGCTGGCTTTTATTATGTGCCGCTTACTGACTCACTCCCACCCTAGCTGTAATGAGATGTATATGTCTATTTTGTGCGCATTCCATTAGGAGAAGCAGCTGTTTGGAAAGGACGTGGGTCTAGCAACACATCCATGCTATACCAGTTTTAAACAGAAAGTTTGTACACAAGAATATAGGCCTACGTTCTCGCAGATCGTCCCAAAGCTTTCGGGTTTGCCAGCAATGAGATAAATGAAGTCCTGTTATCGTACCTTCTCAAAAATAAAAATAAGCGAACAGAGAAAATAACTGTCAAATTGTATGAGTGCATGAGTGCATGCCCTATACATTACTTGCGATACTCCTCCTGGTACAAAGACTGTATTCGTGAGGGCAGGGATTGCGAATGGTAGAGCGTTGGGCTTCTAATGCTCGGGTCGTGAGTTCGAGTCCCGGCTGGGGCCAAATATTTATGCTGAGTTTTTCATCGTTGCCCCGTCTTTGATATCACCCGTATGTGGTGGAAAAGGACGTTAAATCCCCAACCACCCACCCACCGACCCTGTATTCTTGGGCAGCCTAATGCCAGAAAACTACACAATAAACACTCCGTGTCCCAGGAGCGAATAGCAAAGAACGGAGTAGGGGAAGGGGAGCGTTGGAGGGGGGGGGGGAGACAGAAGGGGGCGGTCAGTTTTATAGCCCCCCCCCCCCCCCCCCCCCCGCTCAGATCATTAAACCTTCAAATGCGATCCACACAGCCGTAAATGCAAATGACAGCAGTACGTTACAGCTAAGCCACCGTGACCTACGGAGCACAATGAAGAAATCTGTTGCCAGTCATTCCCATCTGTCCACCTATAACTGATGCCATAAAAAATGGACACAAAGGCCGAAGCAGATCGTTCGAGAAAACTTAATTTGTATGAATAGTCTGGCTGGCTTACATCTTGTGTGGCAGATGTGCTGTATGTTAAAACTGCTGAGCATAGGCAGATTATGACTAAGACATTAACTCACTACCTACCAAGGAAGTAAGTTGGGGGTGGTGCACCAGTGGCCTCACCCCCCCCCCAAAAAAAATAAAAATAAATAAATAATAATAATAATAAAAAAAATTCCTTATTCGTGGATTTATAATTATTTGGCATAGTGGAAGTGTTGCACTTTGATTATACTCGTGTTTGCTGTAGTAAGAGCCGTCAAGGAACCGTTCATCTTGATTAACTGATTTTCGCATACAGGGCCAGAACTGAGAAAGTCAAAACCGTGGGATACTCGTGCAAAATGTGTTAATGTGTCTTTTTCTGGTCGGTCCTTCGGTCCTTCCTCCTGTAAGTCAATGGTTCACAAATCGTGAGACTCATCTGGTGGTGACTAACATCGTACTGCTTAGACACCTACACAGTGGCAGCATCTGAACCAAGAGAAGGCTTTCTGCAACGCGAATATCGAGGAGTCAGCTAGTAATTATTGCGTACAGCCACTACGTAGAAGAATGTGAATGTTTGCTCTCACAGCCTGGAGATTGTAATGTATCGCATCTAAAGCTCTGCTAATCGTAAAGATAGACTGTTACAAGCGTAACTATTCTAAAACACAAGTTGCGTCCTGTGACGGTTAATAATCATACAAAACGCGCGTTTAGCAGGTCGAGGTGTGTTGAGTTAACACACTGACGAGTGTCACCAAATACCTTGGTATTATAACGGGCAGCTATTCAGAACAAAACAACACTGCCGTGGTGTTAGAAAAGGGTCAGAGTAGCAAATTTGTCTTGAGTATTATCCTCAAACCCTCTCTGAACCTGTGTGTATTCTCAGGAGGTAGTCAGTGTCATCCTGTACTGCTTTAGTTTCGTGCAGAAACGGGCTGCCCAAAACAGCTGTCTGTTCGAGGATAAAGGTGTCGAGTAGTCGAACAAGCCGGTTGAGGTGCTGTGATGTTTGACACGTGTAAGCTGATATCAAGCTATACAATTAGATCGTTTCAGTCCACTGCCTCTGTTTTTGTCGGGGTTTGACGAGAACTGACATGGAATAATTAGTGGTTTTCTGGCCGATTGCAGGTTATAGGCAATAAAGATATTGATAGGCATAGAATTTCGCTCTGCTGCCTGGTTGTTTTTGCATTTTGGTGTGTGATCCTAACACCCGACAACAATGCCGGAAGATATCTCTGAACGTAAAATGGAACAGAGAACATTGGCATTACTTCAGCAGATTAGGAATGGTTACAAATGGTCGTTTTTTATACAAAAAAGATTATTTATGAGTATTGATAGCACTCGACAACAATGCCGGAAGATATCTCTGAACGCAAAATGGAACAGAACTCGGGCACTGGCAATACTTCAGCAGATTAGGACAGTTACAAATGGTCGTTTTCTAGACAAAAAAGAAAAGATTATTAATGGGTCTTGATAGCAGTTTTTTTTTTAGAGGCCCACCAGTACGAGTGTGGCCCTTGAAAGATTTGTCGCCCTTGAGAGATTGTGGCCCTTGACATGATAGCAGTTTAAAAGCTTGGAACATCATTCATACTTGCAGTAGGCGACGCTTCAGTTTCTGCTGTCTGTATATAGTTTCCATCTCGAAGACATTTTTTAACACTCGAGTTTCATACGCGCATACGCCTGATTTTAAAGAAAATCACGGCTTCCTTTTTTTTGCGTTGAAGATGTCAAACTAACTGCATACACAATCAAACCCCTTCAGCGTACAGTTTCCACTGTCATCCCCTTCCTTGTTCTTGCTTTAGTTATATGCATGTGACATACACTTGTCGTGACTGTCCCACCATTTAAAACGTCACTGTTTCGTATCATAGTGGACAACTCACCCCGGTGTCTGCAGGTCTAACTAACTACACAATCAAACTCCTTCTGTGTACAATTTCACTTTCACCCCCTTCCTTGTTCTTGCATTAGTTATGCATGTGACATTGTCAAGTGACTGCCCCACCATTTAGAACGTCACTCTTTCATATAATAGTGACAACTCGCCCCGGTGTCTACTACAGGCGTGACTGTGCAAATGAGTTTAATTCTTCAACACGATGAATTAAACAGCCTGCATGCTTACAAAACTGAGCACATAGTCAGGCGTAATATCTCAACAGGTCTTTATTCTAAGCACGATTCTCTATGCAAATTCGGCCTGTTTAACAAGATTCGCTACCAGTTTGAAGCACTGGACGAACACAGTGCAAAGCGAGGACTTTTCAATGGGCTGTCAGGCTGATCGTTTATTCATGCAACCGCCAACATTCGGACCCACAGCATGCAAATCAATATTTACGGGACACGCGTATATGTGCAGTTTGGGTGTGGGCGTGAAACTGTGTAGATGTACAGGGCACGGCTATTAGGATGTTATTGCTGTTACATGTCACATTGACAAACAACTGTAGAGATCAACACCAGAACGACATGGCCACGTTATTGCTTTCACATAGGACGTGGATGTAATTTTTTTTTTAATCTCTTTGGTATATAATGACATAACGGACAACATTACATACAATACATACATTACATACCTTACATATGCACATTACATTACAGACAATGACCTAAGTTACATATATACTACGTATACTACACACTTTCCGTGTATTGCATATATTTTACCTTGTCTAGGATGTAAATCTTTATATAGACAAGAACAGCTGGGCGTTCTTGGGCTAACACACGTGGCGTGGGCTGATATAAAACTGATGTAGACCACAAGGACATTAGGACACTCTTGCTATCACATAGGACGTGGATGTAAATCTGTATATAGACCTATGACGTGGGCTGATATTACACTGATGTAGACCACACAGAGAACATGGCTTCGCGAACTGTGTCAGTGCGCCCGGTCAGACGTGGCAGAAGCAATTGTTGTAGAGATTTTTCAGCCCGATCTTGATCAGGTCGGTGAGGAAAACTCCAGGAAAATATTATGAACCTGCATACTAAGCACTGTTCTTAGGTTTTGGTATGACCTGCCAGCATGTCAGGTTTCATTTTTATCTGTTATTGCTTCATCTAGGAAGCTTTTGCACTGTGCAGCTGTCCTATATTTTTTGTAACAGGATATAGGAAAACGTAACACACAAAGAGAGAGAGAGAGAGAGAGAGAGCGCTTTTTAGCCAGCGGAAAAGATTTGGCCATACAGTGGTCAGTTTTCAGTCAGCAGAGAGAGAGAGAGAGGGAGAGAGAATCTGACACCAGCACACGTTGAGTCCTTCCGACTGTATCAAGAGCAAGCACAATAAAGCGGTTTTTTTTTTTTGTGGCTTTGTTTAGTTTCAATTTAATGGCACCCAAAATAGCTGCAAGTCCGCCCGGTTTTTGTTGACCGAAGGAGGGAGAAGTGACATAGCCTACCTATCAGACTGCAAGCGCCTGTGTTTGACAAAAAAAAATCTTGTTACCTGCACAATCCTAGTCCAGGAAATACCAGACATATTTCAAATGTAATTATGCAGCCTTTCGGCTTGCTCAGACTATGTGCAAGAAGCTGTTATTATGACGGCAGGCAATTGTTTTGCTATTACCTCTGAGTGTTACCCCGCAAGTACGTATCGTTTTCTGGGCGTGTGTCCACTCGCAGGGTTATCGAAAATGCTTATCTGTCACATCTATACCCTCTGTCCTCCTACCCCTCCCACATACGCACCACCCCCCCCCCCTCCCCCCGCCTTTCCAGGCTGTTCGACTTGAGCATGAAAGCTGTTTTCGTGACAGACGATGTGAATATGTTTTAGTGCTCGTATTGCTAACACTACACAGTTAAACTATCATAGTGTGAGAGTGTAAAATACCCAACCCCCTCCACCCCTCTTCCTTCACCTCTAAATCAAACCACCACCACCACCACCACCACCAACAACAACAACAACGACGACGACAGTATCGCCACCATTTACAACAACACACAAAACTGTCACCACCGTAACCACACTAGCCCACTGCCACCCTCTCCATACGCGGTGGAAAAGGACGTTAAACTCCCCCAAACACCCACCCACCCACACACCCATCCTTCCTTCCTCCAATAAAAGTTCTTACAGCGCAGGACGTACACCCCCCTCCTCCCCCCTAAAACGACTGACATGAAATGTGTGACAACCATGACGCAAAGTTGACATGCTGTCCTGACATGTGAAGCTCCTCTCGCGGTATAGTTTCGCCTCAGGTGAAACAGACTGGCGACGAAATCTATGCTGTTTTAACCTAGACGCGACGTCTCCGTGTCTCGTCTCGACCGTGACAAACACCTTGTGACATTTCTCTAGAGAAGCTTAGGACTTGGTAAGGTGTCAAAACTGATGTACGACTTTGAATTTTTGAGACTTCTTCTAAGAAGCTTAGAGAGGGACGTTTTGGGTAGGTGTACGCGTTAAGACGTACACGCGAAATTACTGCTCTTCAGGGAACGTTAGAGAGGCCGTTTTGTTTTTCAACTTCGCCGTTTTTCAAGAGCAGAGCCCGCATGTAAAAGTCGGGGTTAGGGAGTTAAGCCCCGGGTTAGAGTCAAACCTCGAACTAAACTAGCTCTAGAGTGAAATTTCTGTTGTTCAGGAAGCGGGTCCATTCCAGCAAGGTGCCTATGCCGTTATAGAAGGATTTTTGGTCTTTCTTTCTTCGCTTCCGTTTTTATTTAATTTTGTTTTGGGCTTTCTTTTGTCCTAGTCTCGGTTAGGCCCGTAGCCGTGGGTTAAATTAACCTCGAGTTTAACATACGGGCCCAGATTTTCAACAAACATATCTCAAGCCTACATCATGCTACAGGATTAATTTTCTATACCAAAAGTACACTTATTTTCCCCACTTGTCAGTGATACCGATAACTCGATATGCCCTACATCACCCTTTGTGCCCCCCTCCCCCTCCCCCTCGTCTGTAGGCGCCCATCACAAATGTGTTACGATCATTTTTCTTGCTAAACACAATACACGCAGAGTCACGAAGCCTACAAAAACAAATATATGACATGTCTATTTTTTCTGTCATAATTCACCGTGGATGTGAGAAGACCCTATGTATAGCCTCAGACAACATTGCAGTGGCCTGGATAGGATCATTCGATATGGACGGCTGCCAAACCAGATCGATATTAGGATCCTAAATAACATTTCCCGGGAGGAATTATTCCGTTGGCAGTAATCCTCAATCAATGTCGTAAGCTTATGATTTCGTGCATGCAGCGACGGTTTGTGTGCGGGGTGTTTGTGAATTGTTTGTGATGATATGGCACTCGCAAAAACCGCGTATTGCATGGAATTGCTCTCTTTCTCTCTCTCTCTCTCTCTCTCTCTGTGTGTGTGTGTGTGTGTGTGTGTGTGTGTGTGTGCGTGTGCGTGCTGTGCTGCATGTGTAAAGGTCCCAAATAAAATGTAGTTATTCTTGAATCGTAACCCGTCAAAAACGACAACGCATCAAAATTATTTCCCCCGAAGCCGTATTTCTTGCTGAACTATTATCATTTATATCTTACGTCGAAAGTGTGTGCATGTTCTGTCCATTAGATCTATAGCGTTCGTTCAGACATATCGACGATCAGGAGAAGAAAAGCATTGTCATTAAATTTGACCACTGTAAAAAAGGCCACAAAAACACCCCGTATTTCTTGCTAAACCCTGCTATAACTGGTTCCTAAACCAAAACATTTATGTCCCGGTGTCCAGAAAGTCTTCACTGTTTGTTAAACAGACATATCGACCATCAGGAAAAACAATGTACGTCTCAAAACTTTTCCCACAAGTGAGACCCATACGACACAGTGTTTCTCGCTATACCGTCGTATTCGTGTCACAGCGGCAAATACTCCATGTTCTTTCCATAAATTCTCGTCATGTCGGCAACAGACATATCGATCGACGATCAGGAAAAAACAAAAAGTGCAGTACATGCATATTCAGCGAGTGCAACCCACCCACACTTTCTGAACCGAACGATCCTGTCTTTGCCACGTCAGCATTTATGACGGTCTCGCCCATGTGAACTAGGTCAGACCGTAGCGTCGGTGTGAAGGTCAAGGTGAGGTCACCAGACAGGAAGTAGAGCTCGAGGACAAGATGGCCGACCTGGTGTTGTGTCATGGCGGACGTAGTGATCAGGAAGATACGTTTCTGCTCGCAGTCAAACGAAAGCAAATGGATGAAAGTGTTTTACGCTAGCGGTGTTCAATAAAATCGTTTTCTTGAAAATATTGCCCCCGTTTTTGTGCTTAACTTTAACATTTTATGACAAAATTGTCAACATTCTTAGACACGTCGGCGTTGGTTATATAGTCGAGTAATGTGAAGGTTCAAATTGCAGGACTTCAGAACAGCGAAGGATAACACTGACGATGATATTCAGATAGGAGATCGTCACCGGACGAGAAAACGATGATGAAATTGAGACAGATAACGATAGGGAAAACCGTGATGTATGATTATCGTACACGTACAGAGTAGGGGGAGTGGAGGGGGTGGGGGGTGGGAGTCGTACACGTCCAGCAATGATGATGATGATGATGATGATGATGCCACATTATCTCAATGTTTGGAGAGCACAGTCGCAAGCCTGAACAACCGAGTCTCGCGAGTAACATCATGGTGATGGTGATAATGATGATTCACCCCCACACGATCTCAATGCATCGAAAAACACTAACACTAACCTCTCCGACAGCTATGTCTTCTTCACTTCATGGAAGCTCGTTGCTTGAACAGTTCCATCAATATTATTCAGCATAATTCGCCACCCAGGAATTCAGCTGACCGCAGAATCGACCAGATCTCCACAGCAACCGCACGAAGGGAACACATTGAAGACAAAACAGATGTTTTGAGGACATACAGCTGCCGCGCCGGTTGGCGTATTTTCGGCTCGGAAAGTAACCCCCCTCCTTACTCAACCCCCCGCACACACACACACACACACACACACACACACACACACACATCTCCCCTCAGTCTCCCTTTCCCTCGGGGTCCCAAGCCAAAATCGATGAAGTCGTGTATACGTACACAGTGCATAAGTAGAGACCCTTTATAGTGGTAGTGCAACTTCGAGACGAAAGCTCCGGCGTGTGCGATGGGCCAGTGTTGTATGTAACGTGTTCACAAAACCTACAAGCGCAGTCCACAAAATAATATGCAGGCTTGAGCTCATACCTCAGATAAGGGCAATCAACAACTCCAATGTATAACAGTAATCAAATTTGAGTTGAATGTAGGTCAAACTGAAGTCACTCTGTTTTAGGAAAACTTCATTGACCTTGCACATTGTGTCATACCGTAAAAATGTTAAGAAACAGGGGGAGGGGGGGGGGGGCACAACTGCAGCGCGTAAGAGTAATCGAAATTAGAGTTGAATACTAGTCGAAGGTAGGTTAAATTCTGACATCAGATTGTAAACGAGCTATTCTAAAAACAAGATGGTGGCCGTGCCCAGTGCTTTGCATGTTATGCTCGAGCAGTTTGTAACAGATCGGACTTTCAGCTGCATGCTAGTGGAATGTAGGCTGAACTCTAAAGTCATGACCCTGTAACCAAGCCGTCAGCTTAAAAAACAACAACAACAACAAAAACGTGGCCTTGAACAGTACGTTATGGCGTCACTGCTAGGTGAGCGTGATCTGCTCGAGCACGGATTTTGATATCCCGTCTCACGAACACATCTAGGTGTCCCACGTGGAACAGTAGCATACCGCTGATTAAATTCCTCTGGTATTGTTTGTCGCTAGTAACAGGTGGTAGCTCGGTACACGCGCAGAGTCGCATAATTTTCGCTTCACTGTCGTCAGTGGTGATGTGTTCATAGCTGTGGTGAGCTTACACGTGTGATTCTCTCAGGAATATTTACACGTACATGACTATGCCTGACGCAGTGTTTGTTTTGATAAAGACTTGTGGTGAAGGAGGACGTTCAACCGGCAAACAGGGACCCAAACAACCATTACTGCCGTTATCCAGTCTAGAGTTTGGCCAGAAGAAACAGCGCGGTGGAGGGACTGCACGTCATCTCCTCAGTCGGGTTTGAGGAGATTACTCGGGCTGAAACATGACCTGTATCTAGGTGTCGATTTTCAAGACTTTTATTGACATGCCCGAAGATTACTGGGTGGTTGGAGGGGGGATATTTTATTATTTGACCGTCTTCTGTCTACCACGAGGGAGGCTTCGAAGACAGGGAGCACTGAAAAAGCCTGTCCAGATTTTGGCTCTGTCGGGTTTCGAACCCCCGACCTTCATGTCTCGAGTCTGACGCTGACAAATCTCACAGACCAAAGACTTGGAAACATCCCTGTGTTAATACTATCATGCTACAAGACGTCCGTTGTTGTTGTATGTTTTACATGAGGGTGAAAATCAGCAGAACATAGCAGCGTTGAAAAGCACACCTGCACACATTTATCGATCGAGACAGAACAGCAGCGAAGACAATCATTATAAAGCACACGTGTTGTGCATGATGCAACGTTTCATCTACGGAATAGAACGAACGTGGTTGTAAAGAAACACAAGCTATGCAGCCGTCCTCAATTGAACGGGTTTCAGTTGGTCCAGTAACTTCGAAGACACCGATCAGCATTGTCTCAACCCCACCCCTCTTAAAGCTACAGCTCCCCCCCCCCTCCTTCCTCTTTAACACGCTCCTCAACTGTGTTTTGTACCGATCTTGGGAGCCCAGACAAGACGCTCAAGCAAATCAGCCGTCATCATAAGCGCCAACGAGCAGTCATTTACACCCAGAAGCTTATCAGCAATGACCCCGTCTCAGAACGAGGTTGAGGTCACAGCAACCGTCTGGGCCAATGACAAACATCTTGCGCCGTCTGTTACCGTCACCGCCCACCTAGACTGCAATCTTTCCAGGCAAGTCTCTTCAGTGAGAAGCCGTATAAATGCTTGCGCTGCCCCGCCAGGGTCCTGTTTGTGGGGAGAGGGAGGGAGAAGACGGCATGACCATGCAGACCGGATCGATTCCAGACAGGCCTTAATCAAACCCCCTTGGTCCACACCCCCCCCCCTCCTCCCCCTCAAGGGGCAAATATATACACTACAACCTGTCTAACTTGGCCCTGTCCGAGGGACTGTCCTGGCCAAACTGACGGAA
>JACVVK020000012.1:1947500-2020000 GCA_018292915.2 Batillaria attramentaria
GGTTGCCGTTTGTGTAAATTTGATACGGCCAAATAGCAAAGAGTGCAAAGACGCGTTGGTTAGAAGTCACCCCCCTCCTGTTTTTGTTAAAACTTATGCGCCCCCCCCCCCCCCCCCCCCCGCGCTACGAGCATGCTGGGCATGGAGTTTTTTTCAGCGCGTTACAAGACATCATCATCATCATCATCATCATCAAGTCAGACTACGTTGTGAATGCAGGATATCTTGCTCGTGCACATCTTTGATGATCAAAACGACGAAAACAATAACAACAACAATCAAAAAAACAATAACAAAACAACAGGCCCGCGAACTGGTCAGAACATGCACCACGAAAAATTTGTCTCGGCTTTGACTTTGAATATTAGTCAGGGTTTTTTTTTTTTTTTTTTGCTTATTCTAAACAGACATGGAAGCGCAATAAGGCATTGCATCATCATGCGTTCTTTTGTGACAACCATAAACGGATATTTTGACGTTTTCTTCCTTTTGAGAGAACTATTCACACGGTTGTTGTTTTTTTTTTCCCGTGAATTGACTATTTGCACGGTTTTCCGATAACTGACTATTTGTAATGTTTTCTGTGTATAGGACCTGGATGCCGAGACAGCGGCCCACATCGAGCAGGAGGTGGAGGCCCAGTCCAGAGCCGAGGAGGTCGAGTTCCTCAAGGACCTGCTGGACAAAGTGAGTTTTCTCCCTTCCCTTGTGGAGCTCTCTGGCACGTGAAGATCCAGCAGTGGCAGACCCTGTGTCTCAGTGTCTCTGTTGCTATCTCTGTCTGTCTGTCTGTCTCTGTCTCTCTAGCTCTCTGTCTGTCTCTCTCTGTCTGTCTCTCTCTCTCTCTCTCTCTCTCTCTCTCTCTCTCTCTCTCTCAACAGCTGCTTGAAAAGGCAATACTCTGTGTCAGCTCCGGGAATTTCCGTTCGTTTTCTCGTGGTTAGGCAACCTTTGCTAGCTACTCTGTACTACAAGGGAAATAACTGCTACGAAGAGAGTTCTTCAATAGAACAGCAGTAGTCTCCCCTGAACCAGAGCGTGTAGCTGGCTCACTGAATATCGCCGCATGATCGCGCCTCTCGTTATGTTTTCTTTCCTTTCTGTTTCCAACTTTATACTTCCAAGTCTTACTTTGTTTCAGTCAGCTTCTTTTTCTATGTACGTCACACCAACAATTAACACTTTCCGTACCGCACACGTGGATTTCCCCGTTCTTCTTACTGTCTTGTTTGTGTGGTAGCGTGAGACATGCTCCTTGCTCGTGCCTTTTTTTTTTTTTTTTTAGTAACATGAACAGAAGGCGCTTTTATAGCTCTCATAGTTTTCTGTACCTGCGCGAGTGAACAGGTTCCTTAAACTTACTCGGTAGGAAAAGGGTTAATGATTTCTGATTCCCGCTTTCAGCTGGAGCTGATGAAACAGGAGCCAATCACGATCGGCGGACAGAACCTGGAGGCCTTCTACAAGGGAGAGATCAAGGCCTGCGTGCGGGATATCCAGCGCGCTTACGATGACCAGGTGGAGATCATCACCTCTGAGCTGGAGAACAAGTACGCCGCTCAGGTAAGTCGCGGAGAGTTACCGAACTAGAGAAATATAGCCAGGCCTGAGCGGAAAGGAAACATTCAAATTTTTTTTAACCCCGTGTCAGGTGTGTGCCTTTGAATGGTCTGTTCATGGTAGTAACTGTTTCTAGACTGAAGCATTGTTAGGGGTGACTATGATGCCTGAAGCTGATAGGGAATATCATGTGTCAGTATGTGTCCTTCTACCAGCAGACGGCCGAAGGTGCTGTTAGGCGACATGAGGCAGTGTAGTTGTGTTGTTACCGAATTTGAGAAAGATCTTCTGATCGGGGACGTTGAAGGTAGGAAAAGACCCCCTAACGCCAAGAGGGAAACTTCATTAGCATTTTGCGCTAAAAAAAAAGTTTGAATGAGACTGGTTGAGTAGTGTTTGAGCTATAGATACCGACTGCACTGCCAGAGATACAGTGGCACTTAGTGCTGGAAGCATAAGCAGTTGTGAAGGGGTTGAGGGTATCATTGTAAGGAGCTATGGCCTGCTTCGATCTGGTAGCCCGGCGCTCAGAGACATTAACTCTTTTTCTTTTGAAAGTCCAGTGCAGTTCAGTTCAGGGTTGTATCTCTGTCCTCGGAAAAGCCCATCTCTCAGATGTCATCGGAACTCGTCTGTGGATCTGTTCCGATGTCTTTATGATTATTAAACAAATATTTTAGACGAACGAAAACCATGCGTGTATTGAAATATAAATAACTTGCTGCTCTCTTCCCATTATTTCTGTATTTAGCCATTCTGACATGACTGCACCCTAAGGGGACGCGTTGATGAACAATACTTATCATGACGTGTTGTTGACGTGCATGTTGTTGTGTTTCACGTGCAGCTGAACCAGCTCCGATCCGGCAGCGTGCGTGAGAACATGGAGTTCGAGCACTCCAAGGAGGAGACGAAGAGACTCCGTGACCAGCTGTCCGAGGCTAAGCGACGCATCAGCGAACTCGAGGCCCTGGTCAGTCACGCTCTGATTCACACTACTACTTTTGTATAGAGAGGATAAGCATAGTATTAGTAGAGTATAACAGCGTGCCAAAATTAACAGTTATGTCATGAAAATTTCTAGATCTTCGGATCTGGTTAAATAATAATGATAATAATAATAGTCCCACAAACCTTAACTAAACTGGCCAAAATGGGGAGTGAGGTCTAGTGATGGAATCGCCTAGTCTTAGGCGGGTTATCACTAAAAGATGATAAAGATTCAAACAGAAATCAGAAACAATTAATTTTGGCTAAATAGTCCTCTCTCGAAATTTCTCACAACTTGCATTGAAAGTCATGTTGCTTTAATCACGTCCAAAATGGGAATAACATCTTTTTAAACCTTTTAATGTTTTATTTTGAAACCATCACACCACGTTGTGATTGTCTCCCTTGGTCCACCGACATTCTCCGTCCTACTCACAAATCAAGGAACACAACTCATCAGTCGCACTGACGCCAAACCCTATGCTTCTCTCCCTTTGCAGCTTGGCTCCACCCGCGCTGAGCGCGATAGCCTCCTGGGGCAACTCCAGGAAATGGAGACTGAGCTGGACCGAGTCCGCACCGAGAGCGCTCGCCAGCTTCATGAAATGCAGATGCAGATTGAGGCCCTGATGGCTCAGCTGAGCGAGCTTATCGACGCCAAGATGTCGCTGGAGTTGGAGATCGCCTGCTACAAGAAACTGCTGGAGGGCGAGGAGAACAGGTCAGTGGATATAGAATGATGTGTTTGGGTGTTAGTTTGATATGTGTTGCTTTTACTGTTTGATGCAAGAGTGGTTTTACTGTTGTTGTTGTTTTTGTTTGTTTGGGATTTTTTTTGTTCTGTTTTTGTTTGTATGTTTGTTTGTTTGTTGTTTGTTTGTTTTGTTTTGCTGTTTTGTTTGGGTTTGTTGAGGGGGGGGGTTGAGTTTTTTTTTTTTTTTTTTGGGGGGGGGGTGTTGTTTGTTGTTATTGTTGTTGTTTTCGGGGGGGGGGGGCGGTGTTAGGGGGTTTTTGTTCGTTTTTTTGTTGTTGTTGTTTTTAGTGGGAGGGAGTGGGGACAGGGGGAGAGGTTTTCTTGTTGTTTGTTTGCTCGTTTCTTTTTTTCGGGATTGTGTAGTTTAAGTAGGTGAATGCAGTTTCTTCTTTATTTTTAATCCTCAAAATTTCCTAACTTTTGCCCTCTCTGTCTCTTTCCCGCTTTGGTCTTCTCTCTCTCTCTCTCTCTCTCTCTCTCTCTCTCTCTCTCTCTCTCTCTCTCTCTGTGTCTCTCTCTCTCTCTCTCTCTCTCTCTCTCTCTCTCTCTCTCTCTTAGGGGAACCGGGATAGCCGAATATTAGAGCGTTGGACTCTCAATGCTCGGGTTGTGAGTTCGAATCCCGGCTGGGGCCAAATAATATTTGTGCTGGCCTTTTTTCTCGTTGCCCCGCCGTCTTTGACATCACCCGTCTTTGACATCACCCTTACGTGGTGGAAAAGGACATTAAACTCCCAAACACCCACCCACTTACCCCACCCACCTACCGACCCTCTCTCTCTCTCTCTCTCTCTCTCGCTCTCTCTCTCTCTCTCTCTCTCTCTCTCTCTCTCTTTGAAAATTTACTGTCTCTTCTCACACTTGCTTCACGCCTCCATGTTCTTCATTTCAAGTTCTCACAGTGTTCTCACAATGCCTTTTCTCACGTCCAACAGGACCGGCCTGAGGCAGCTGGTGGAGCAGACTGTTGGATCGCGAGGTGCCGGAGGAGCCGCCCTGTCTGATATCATCCAGCAATCCAGTTAGTATGCCACACTTCTCGTCACCAAGCCCTCCTCCCAAGCGGAAGCGGCGGGCCGAGACCAGCCGAGCGCGCTTGCGCGCTAGCAGCATCCGGTCTCTATGTGGTGCAAAACAAACCTGAACTTTTGTGCAAAGCTTTCCTGTCACGGCTTTTTGATTTTTTTTTTTTACTTGCGACATATGCAAGGTTACCACACCCCTTATCAAAAACCATATAAGGCAAAAGGGGCAGCGCTCTATAATAATTTTTATATCACTGTAGGCTTTAACGGTTGTGTTTCTGCTGTCGTTTTACCGCCTGTTGTACTTGGCGATATAGTAGTGGCAGAAAATCAGCTTCAGGTAGAGTCGTATTTACTTTTCCCGTAAGCCATTCCTAAAGTCCTCAAACCACTACAGCTGTTCGGCAACATGTTGAATCCGCATCAACATTCCAACCGTCTGCATCCCACTCACACCCTCATCCCTCCCAACCCCCTCCTCCCCTCCCCTCCTCCTGCCTCATTCGAACACCAAGCTCCACCATCCGCACTTCTTGGACCATAAACTTGATTCCAAGCACTGCTTTTGTGTCCACTGCCAACCCCATCCCAGCCGGCGCCCACTTCCCAAACCAGTCCGCCATAGCCCCCCCCCCCCATCCCCCAACACCCAAACACCGCTGCCCCCTCTCCCTCCCCTGGTCTCCCTATCAACCACCTCTCAATTCCATCCCTGGATATGTCATGAAAGATCTAACCCTCCCCATTCCATAAACACCCCCCCCCCCCCCCTCGTGTATCAGTAACCCAAATGCCAACCTATGTTTTCTCCCCAAAGTATTTCAAAGAGGGCATCCGCAAAGACAACGCATTCCCAAACTGCTGTGATCTCAAAGCAAAAACAAAAATGGTTGTGTCTCAAGCGTGTGAGAGCTGCATGGCTGTCTCGGTCTCGCAGATAAAGGTATGTAATGTAATGATTGGACGTAAATTGTCACGTGGGGTCTTGGCAAACCAAAACGCTGGCTGTGTATTGATCTTGGTAAACCAGACCAGGTTGCTTCCGGTGGAGTGCTGGTTCCTTTATATTCTTCTCTCCCCTTTTTTGAGAGACTTTACACTTTCAAGTGATAGATCGCTTAAGATTTCAGCTCGCAAGACTTTCTTCCACACACTGAATGACTTAGTATATGCATATTGCAAGAATACATTCCCTTCACACAAATATCTTCACAATTTAAGTGCTGGCATTTTCTTGGGAATCGATGAGAAGCTTCACTACTTGTTTGCCTTTGTTTGCAATAATGTATGACCATATTTTATTCATGTTGGAATTCTTTTCTACAGCGTTGACATATATATATTATGCTTGTCTGTGAACTGCCAGAATTCTTTCAATTAGCTGTTAACTGTTAATTGATTAATTAATTAATTAATTGTCAAGGTCAACGCAAAAAAAGCCTAGGTGCTTTACGTGTTTCAGAGTGACTCGCAAAATATTCTTTTTCTATTTTTACACCTTTTGCCGACAGTCGGCTATTTACGATCATACTCCCCCCCAAATATCAACAGTAGACAAGGGTTGTCCGAGAGCTTTTTGAATGTTAACGTGCGCATAGTGAGATAGAAGATTTTTTTTATCGTTATTCTCCATTTTCCCCTTGTAGGTATATGCCTCTGAAGGTTATGTTACACGAAATTTTATTGCTTCTATTGCTAAAAGTATACTGAAATAAACATTGGAAAACATTCGTTGACGACATTCTTGTCCTCCTGTTAAATGTTTTAAGTGTGCACACGTTCAAATTTTGCATTGAGCACCCCGGCCTTTCCTCCCCTTGCTTAGTGTTACTTCCCTTTGTTGGTACAATGCCTTGTTTTCTGAAAGGGGTTGGGATCTTTGATTATTTTGTTTTCGTTTTATTTTAAAGTTATTTTCTATCTTATGTTGTTTTTTAATTGATTATTTATCATTATCAATATCGGTACGTTAACGTGATTAAATGTTCATTTTTCTGACTAAAACATCAGTGAATACTTAAAGGAAAAGTGTACGTTATTCGTGAATGTTGTAATAACAGGTGTTTAATACGAAAGCACTGGTCTGTCCTGCAGATAAATATCTGTAATACATTAGTTATCGTAAAACTAAGCACACGTTAATCAGAAGGTAACGTATGACAGGCAGAATTTGATTGTATCGTGTTATCAGTCATTGAAAAAGGTTTTCCAGTGCAGACGTCCTCTTGATAGAAACTAGGCAAGTTGGAAACTGCAATTTGGAACATTCCAGATAGTGCCTGGAATTTATTCAGTAAATTAACTGATAGGAACTGGAAGGAAATAGTCACGAAAGTATTACGTTTGTGGTTTTAGGAGTATGATTTTAAGTTCCCAAGTCTATCCCAAAAAGAAAGAAAGTACGAACTAGACTGTTTCCAGAGCTTTTCATTTTAAACATGATCACTAGTCAGAAATGAAAACACGAGTTCACACGATATGAGGTTCAATTCTTGTATATAGTTGAAGTGGACGTTTGTCATTATTATGGGGCTTCTATGGGTGTGGTTCGTGTACTCTGTGTCAGTGCGATAAATAATGATATTAACCCCCTGCATACCCTGCTTAACCATTGCTTCATAGACGCACAGTGTTTCGTGTTGTCCGTCCGTACGTGTTTTGCACATATCGTGTGTGTGTCACTGAAAGGGTTAATTAACACACGTCACTCAGTGTCTACATTCAACTTGACAGCACAAGGGCTACCGTTTCACACCATCCCACCCGAAGCGCGTATTTTTCTGAAAGAGTCAGTCACAGCTGAAACACAAAGAGTTAATGACGGTCACTGTTTGCTACACTTCTCACTTCTGGGCAATGTTTCATTTCTGAACAATTGTTTTTGTGTGAAGCCTAACATCTGTTTCATTTTGAATAGCTACTTTACCTTCGTACGAATTATCTTTTCATTCATTTTTTCCCTGAAGAGGGAAGGTGTCAGGTCAATTAGTTGTGTACACAGAACAGGCGGCTGCATTTCATTAACTGACTGGAATTCTTTCCTACTGACTGTCTGCCGGCATCGCGGAGAACAAAAGCTAAATATAACTTCAGTCCGTATACGTTCACGCAGCCACACACAAAGTACGAAACTACGCCATGCCAAAAGGGATTCACTTCACGCACCTGAAAGTGTCAACACTGACAGAGGCCAGAGCAGACGACAAGACAGACTGCAAGCAGACGACACCGTGCACGCGTCTAAAATAATGCAAAGCGTGGGATTTGCACCCAGGCACGAACATTCCACAAATGAATCGATTGCGAAGTTCACACACACTGCTAGTAAAACAATGACGTACTCGAAAACAGACGCAGGCGTTGGCCCTCGGCGAAAATTCGATGCGAAACTAAGGCCATGAATCGTCGGGTGAGGCTACAAGGGAGGGAGGGGGTAGTAGGCGTGTATTGAAGGGAAGGAGGAGGGGAGAGATGTCTCTGGTCCGAAAAAAAGGAAGCGACACGAGACCGAGGAGACACTGCACAATAAATCAGACGAGACCAGGGCGTGTTCTCCTCGAGAACTTGAGCAGGCGTGCGAAAGGTCCCAGCAAAACTGTACTGACTTAGCATTAGCAAATATTTGTGCTCGCCCCCGCTTTTTGTGGGGTGCCTTGACTGCTCACTTGCCCCCCGATGACTGTTAGATTGAGTGCTGACCTCAATAACTTCGCTCACTCAGCTACGCGTGCCATAAACCGACTCAGTATCGCTATACTAGGATGGGCAATATGACACTGTTAATGTCTCTTCCATTGCACGACCGCGTAAACACTACTTTCTCCCTATCTTGCACTGTATTTACAGCTTGTTCAGTAGAAGTGCTGTCTAGGCGGGTTTTGGTAACGGTCTGGTTACGCTGCTTTGCTGTCGGCTTCAAATGTTTCTTCACGTGTCGGGAAATTTCTACACGGTTTGGGACATGCTCTGTTTAATTCCTTTGAATTGTACATAGAGTTGGAGATAGAGAGGGTGACACTGGTCAAAAACGCTAAAAGGCGTTGCATTGAAAACAGCGGTCTATAGATATGTAAATCAACTGGCTGATATGATTCGCCGCATTTTATAAAAAGAACTGGACGAGAAAGAAAAAGACATTTTGAAAAGCAGTGTGACTCACATCAAAAGGCAAAGTTTCTATAGGACATTTCACTCGGTGGGGTGGGGTGGGGGTGGGGGTGTGGGGGAATTCGACATGCTAGAACTGGTCATGCGTGAAAAAAACTGTTTGACGTATTCTGTACCTATCTGTATTCAAAACACCAGATTCTCTATTCAATGTCCAAAAGTTGCTTAGGAACGAACAAAACATTGCGTCCGTTTTCACGGGTACAAAAAAGAAGACCCCACGACCAAATGCCCGTAGCAGGTTTTAGAGTGGAAGCCTGGGAGAGTGTGGGGTGGGGTGTTGACGTCATACAGGTGCAACAAGCAGAGCGGTAGTGTTGCACACAGAAAATATGCACCACCAAAGTACAGGTTACTTACTCACAAAAGGCTTCTAGGGCTTAGCACAAGAATGTTAAGGCCCTGCGTGAAAGATTACGCTCTGCGATAGACAGGCTTAATCTGCTGAAAGACGTTTGACCTAAGCAGAACATTGTTTGGGTAAAAAAAAAAAGAAAAAAAAAGCTGAGAAGGTAAGGTTTAGAGGGGGACACAGTTTGAAGAGGGAAAAAATGGCGAGCTGCATTTACATGGGCACAAACACAGTGCAGGATGATAGTGGGTGAACAGTTGGCTTACACAGACAGGTCTAAGGAGAGAACAAAAGTGCAGGATAGCAAACACAACCTAACCACCACCTCCCCCCCCCCCCCTTCCCTGCATCCACCCTCTCTTCCCCCTTCTTCCCCCCCCCCCCCCCCCACCCAATCAACATTACCCATTCGTTCTACCACTCCTTGCAGTACTCATGCGTGTAGGAAAACATTTTTTTCCCAGCCTCATTGTTTTAATATCAATTTTCAGGGGCACATCACCTACTAATGTAAAGATTTATTATTATACAATAGGTTTTTTCCCCTATTTTTTAAATTTGGTTTGATTTGGGGTTTTTGTTGTTGTTGTTTTTGGCTTGTTTGTGTCTTTTTAACATAAATTTGCAAACAGGCACAGCCACACCTCCACCCTTCCTTACTTCAACCCCAGGATGCCGTCTGTCGCCACTCCATTTGCTCAAATTAATGTTGCACCGCTGGTGTGTGCACACGCCGTTAATTGTGGACATAAATCCCTAGGGAGGCTTGCAGAATACTGGATGACGTCCCTCCCCCCTTCCCCTCCCCTCTTTCTCTTAACCCCCCCCCCCCCACCCCTCCTCCCCCCCCCCCTTACTCAACTGTGTCATTCACCACACGCACACGGTCACATGCACATTAACACCCAGCCATCGGCTGTAATGCACACTGACATGCAACCTTAAAGGCTCACCATTAAATATTTCGAAGTGTCACAGTAGACACCTGCTGTTTTGCAACAATTGTGCCTGTAGGCTCGAAATAGACTTTCAGTATACGACTTTTCAAACAGCGCTAAGCCGCTATCGATATGCCTCCTCCGTGAGGACAATTAAGTATATCAAAGAGAACTGAAATGAATTACACGGTTGAAAATACGGTTAGTAGAGCCCTCAATGTAACTAACTGGCGTTTGCCGGCCGCGTAAAAGAACGTCATCTCGGCCGTTCGACAAGACTGTGGCAGACGCTGTGCGTTTCGGCTAATGTTCGTTCAATGTCAGGACGAGCGAGGCTGTAGCAGTTCCATATGCAAGTGGTACGATGCCAGACAACTACCAAAAAATAGCCCCGATCGATCTGTGAACCTAGACATGTTGGATGGTGGGACTTTAAACGTAAGCCCGTTATCGTTTTCGCTGTGCGTGATGGGGTGTAAAAGTCACTGGACCGTGAACAGCACAGATCGACGTACAAGGAAACGTGACAGATACAGATGTCACGTTTAACAGAGGAGAAACTGTCTTGTCGAAAAGGAGAGAGAGATGACAAATCATTGACCTTAACTGACGTACATTTTAACACTCCCTTCACCAGCACACCCTACCCATATACCCACCCACGCACCCACCCACCCACCACAGTGTCTGATTAACCTTCAACCCCCCTCCCCCCTTCTCCCTCTCCTCCACCCCCCCCCCCCCCCCCCCACAGTTCCCATGCACCTGACCTGTAGATCACCATTTATCACTGGCAACTGGCACACACACACACACACAGAGTAAACTATGACCCTATTTCACACACAAGCCTAAGTATGTATTCCCGCTGTGGAAGACAATGGCTTTTAGATAATCTTGAAAGGGGGCCGTTTCATAGGGTTCGGTTGCAGCAAGATTTTCTCAAAGGCAGCAAGGCACAGCCAGGGAGGTCAAACACGTTCGCAAGGCGTACAACGGCCCCTTTTTTTCTTGAACTCCTTGCCTCCTTTCTTCCCTTCTCCCAAACCCCTTGCCCCTAACTCAAGCTCATGCAGTTCTTAGCAAATAAAGTGTAGCTTTTCGCAGCCAATATTAACTCAGTCTCCTTTGTGTGCCTTTTTACGGGCAAGGGCGAAAAGATTGAATAGCAGAAAGTTAATAGGAGCCGGGTGACACATGAACCTGTATGAGAGATAGAGGGGGGAGGGAGAGAGAGAGGGGGGGAGGGGGAGCAGGAGGAGGAGGAGAGAGAGAGAGATCAATGACCGTGCACAGCTGCCATTAAGTGGTGCAGTTTTCAAATGTAAACAGACATGGCAGGGCAATGCAAAAAGCTGTTTAGATTGAAGATAATGGCCATGTGGTGTATGGTTGCGGTCGCGATGTGTCTACTAATATGGCCACTGTATCATTAACCACTACACATATAACACGGTGGGTGGAGTGGGAGGGGGGGGGGGGTATGTGCAGACATCGCTACACGTCAACTTTTTTCTTTTTTTTTTTTTGAGAGTCCTCTGAGTCACGTCACAGACTTTCAAAAATGTACGTTACCAGATATACTCCACTTCTTTTTGCACCCCTCCACCCCCCCCCCCCCCCCCCCACCCCCTCCTTCCCGCATTGAACTAGGTTTGCTGGAAATTAACACATTTAGTACCGCACAAGAGTATCCCACGTTTTGGACTGTCTTTTGGTTTGGGGCCTGTATGCGAAAATCAGGCAAGAGTAACGGGTCTTTTAGCACTAAACTCGAGTATTATTAAAGTGCAACACGCCAGCTAAGCCAAATTTAAATCCATGCAGACATGAATTAATTATGATTTTTTTTTTCTGCCCCAACTCTTTGCCAGCTCCAGTGGTGTTCCTCCCAGGTAATGGGTGGAATCCACGGAGGGCTCGGAAGCTGGGACAATTTTTATTATGCATGATGATGGAGATGAGGATGATGGTATTATGATTTTTTTTTTTTTTGACCAGTGAGGCCACCCCGAATTTACTTGGTAGGGATTGAGTTAAGACATCGATTTTTTATTCAAGACCAGTTTCTGTTGGATTAGAGAAGATTACGTTCAGATTGTGTAGGGTAATTCAGTTTGTTTTGACATTTTTTGTCGATTGGTATATGTCTGTAGGTATATCTTTTTGTTGTTTGTTTGTTTGGTTGTTTTTTTTTTCCTTTATTTTATTTTTTAGTAATGGTTTACTTTTCCTCATGTCATTTGTTTATGATTTATCTATTCATGTATTATTTTTTATGTATTTATTTGTCTTTATATTTATCAGTATGGGGGGAGGGATAATTCCTCTTTTTCCTGTTGCTTTCCAGTCCTAATACTTAAACTGAATGCCTGACAACGTAGTATTCCGTCCCTTTGTTTTCCTCCTCATATTCCCTCTAATACACCGTTGTGCACAGATATCACACGAAGTACACTGTGCTAGTGTTGAAGAATTCAAATTAATGCTCTCGGCAACCAGGTAGTAACATTATCCGATACACGTAGATAAGGCCAGATACTTCTATGCAAATGTATGTCTCTGATAAGACTTGCTATTCCCAAAACAGGCCCCTATGGAGGAGAAACAACACGAATAATGTTGTTTAAAGGTGGTTGTTTTTTTCGGCAACAGGCATGCGTTAATGTTTTTTTTGTTTTGTTTTGTTTTTTCTTTCGTTTTTTTTTTATTTTATTTTATTTTATTTATTTATTTTTTTTTTTTTTTTTTTTTTGGGGGGGGGGCTGGTTTTTCCTCCAATTTTTAATATTCCTTGAATCTCGGCGGGTTCTATTATCAGCGCTGCTAAACAGGATCGATTAAGGCAGCGGAATCAGACAAGCTTATACAGAGCTTTGGTTTTATAAGGGTCTCCGAAGCGCTGACAACTCTGCAACTGTGACAGAGTTGCCTGCGTTATGCACAGTTGCAGTTTTTGAAAACGGCAATGTTTGCGGCTTTTTGTTGAAATTGCAGACCTTTAAATAAGGTCGTAAGGGCAGCAGAAACACAGTACTAAATGATCATATGTCAAGCAAAGCCGATACTACAGTACGATCCAGTTAAACCTCCACACTGATTTTTTTTTTTTTTTTTAAAGGTCAAAGTTATGATATCATTTCCCTTAAATTAGGTCGCAAAGGGCAGCAGAAACACAGCACGTCATATGTCAAGCAATGCCGATACAACAGTACAAGCTAGTTAAAACTCCACACTCGCTAGAACTTAAACAATTCTTTAAAAAAAAAAAAAAGGGAAATCAAAACGCAAATCCTTCATCTGTCCAGACCTCAGCTCCACAACAGCCCGTACCATGGTGCAGCGCTCAAGCAAGGGTGCAATCGGCTTCAAGGAGGTGGAGCCTGCTGGAGGATCCGTCACCATCGAGAATACTGGTTCAGGGGCCCGCGCAAAGGTAGGCCGTCTCATTGAACATACTCGTTCTGGGGCACATTGACCCGTGTCAATGCCCATGGTAAGAAAGTACGCGCGAGAGGGTTGTCACTGAAAGCACGTGTGTGAGGTTCGCGGGAGGAATAGTTCGTTATTTTGGGCTTAACGCCGCGCAAGCAACAAAGACAGTTTCGCGGCTAATCAAGGTCCTTCTTCGCCAGACTAAAATTAACTCTTAACTCTTAAAAGCCCACTCAAATCCTCAGATCGCTAGAGGCCACTTCAAGTCACTATTATGCAATCTGCGGCGGTCTAGGGCCTAGCGATGAAGGCCGACGTCTTGCGTAGTAGTGGCTTGAAGTGGCTCCTACTGGTGTGCAGTGGCTTGTCCGTTTTAGCCAGTCGTATCATATAGAGGGCAGGGGGTGGTCGGCGTTGGGCTTAATGAATATACGTGTCAGGGCTTCTCTGGACTACGTAAAATATTTGTCCGGTCATGCACGCACTACCTTCGTGGTCATCTAATGATGTTAAATGAGCATGTGTGTCAACAGGCACCGAAAAATGCAGGGACCTTTCTGTGTGTGTGTGTGTGTGTGTGTGTGTGTGTGTGTGTGTGTGTGCGTGTGTGTGTGGATATATTATATTGGATATTATCATTGTATGCTTGTCACTTGTTTGAAAATCTCCAAAACAGAAAACACACACACACACACACACACACACACACACACACACACACACACACACACACACACACACACACACACACACACACACACACACACGATGCTCTTCAGAGAAACGTTGATAACGCTGATACCGAGCATTATATTAAAATAAACCACCAGCGTCAGCCAATCACAGCACGACCGCAAAAAAATAACGCACCGCCATTGACCAATCGCAGGTGCAGAGCTTGAAGGGCTGGAAGGTTGTGAGGGAAGTGAACGGTGCTCAGCAGTGCGCCGTCGACCTGCCACCAGACGCCGAACTGAAACCCGGCAAATCGTTTACTGTGAGTATGATACTGTATTAATAGTAATAATAATAATAATAATAATTTGTCTGGCGCCCAACCTCCTGCTGGAGCTTTGGGCGCCCCAGAATAGTAGAGTGGCAGTACATACTCATGAAATACACATGAAATACACGTCACATACACGCTACATACACACAGCTATGATACATCCTAACACGACATGTTAAAAGTAGTAATAATAATAATAACAACAAGTGCAATAATAATAAGAAGAAGAAGAATGGATATTTTTGTAGCGCTGTACACTGAGCCAGTTCTAAGCTCTCGCAAAGTGAACAAGAACAAGAACAAGAACCTTTATTTTACAACGGTAGAAGTTACAGGCATATTCATACCAATTTTAAAACTTGCCGTTGCTACACTACATGGGCTAATACTACTGAATTTTTTTTTTTTAAGTAAGGACAGCACACACACACACACACACACACACACACACACACACACACACACACACACACACACACACACACACACACACACACAAGAAAAATAAGATGAGGTAACCATGAAATAAACTTCATGTTATTTTTCTTCACTTTGCGAGAGCTTAGAACTGGCTCAGTGTAAGCGCTACATGAATATCCACTGTTCTTATTCTTATTCTTACTCTTGGTATTATTATTACTACTTTAAATATGTCATAGGTGTGTGTATGTAGCGTGTATGTGACGTGTATTTCATTTGAATGTAATGTGACATGTATTTCCTGTTGTAAGCTCTCGCAAAGTGAAGAAAACTAAGATGAAGTAAACTAAGAAATAAAATGCCATGAAAATAATGTCAGAGAAAACAATAAAAACACAGCAGTTCTGGCACACACACACACACACACACACACACACACACACACACACACACACACACACACACACACACACACACACACACACACACACACACACACACACACGTACGTGTGTTCGAAATACAAAACATATGTATAGATATACGGGCCTCACCTTCAAATGAAGGGGAGCCGGGATGGCCGAATGATTGAGCGCTGGACTTTCAACGCTTGGGTCGTGAGTTCGAATCCCGGCTGGGGCCAAATATTTGTGCAGGCCTTTTTCCCCGTCTGTGATTTCACCCACACGTGGTGGAAAAGGACGTTAAACTCCCACCCACCCACCAGCCCGTCAAATGAAGAGTCCAATACTTTCAGAATGTTTGTTTTCGACCGACAACTTGTTGTTTGTGTAGGTTTTCGCCAAGAGTAGGAAGCAGGTGGCTACTGGCGACAACGAGATGGTGGCGGATATCTACACGTTTGGTACTGGCACTGGCGTCTTCCGTCTCATGGACGACAGCGGCCAGGTAATGTGGCTTCGTTTAAGTGGACAGTTAATGACGTTGATCTGCAGCAGCAAGAAAAAACAACGGCAACGACAACATAAAGAAGAACACCAGCCTAAACATAAACAAGAACAAAACAAAACATGAGAAACTGTTCGATAGATCTATTTTGTTGTTGTTGTTGTTGTTTCGTCTCCTCTCTCTCTCTCTCTCTCTCTCTCTCTCTCTCTCTCTCTCTCAAAGAATAAGATTTCATCATCATCATCATCATCATCATCATCATAATCATCATCATCATCGTCTCTGTGCCCGTCGTTTCGGCGACAGAGCAGATTTGCTGGCGATTCTCATGTTTATTGTGTGCAGATTAATAGAAAATTTCTTGCACAACTGATCCACACTTAATACTCAAGACATACCGTCATTTATGCTATGGCCATATTTATTCATGCAGACATTCGTACACAGTAAGATGACAAAGTTGTTTATGTTACTTATCCAAGTAGAACTGTATTTCAATCTTTCAATGAACTTTACCCTCATGCCATTTTTTTTTTTTTACACTCTGCAGGAGAAAGCCAACCTCTCCATCAGAACAGTCAACCAGTAGACTGCCTGCCAGCCAATCAAGTCCCTTCTTACAGCGTCCAAGGACTCCTTGCCATAGGAACCTGCGCGGCTGAAATCATGAACTGTTGCTCTGCTGAAAAACCCTCCCGAGTTTTCAGTCTCTGATTTGAACCTTTCGTGGACGCTGTATACAAGTAGACGAGCTTTCGACCAAGCTTTTCCCCCCACCCCCAACTGAATTAGTTACGCCCCTTGAATTAGCAATACGATAGTAGCCTCCCTTCGCTGTAGATTCGGCTGTGTTGCTGTTTTGGACTTTTATAAGATCAACGATCTGAAGTGAAGAATGTTCAATGTCTGTAGAACACTGTCGGTCTCGGCTTTCGTTATCTGAGGGTTGTGTCGTTTTATGGTTGTGAGGAAACAAACTGAGTTGTGGTTGTTTTTGCCGGAGGCAATTTTTAGCGAGTTTATTTTGTATGTACCAAACTTTTGTAGTAGAGAACTGTAGATTTGTTTCTTTTGCTGTCTTCGCACAGGTAATTTCAACCATGCTTGCATTCGTCTCAAATAGATAATTATATGTGCATTGTAATGGCTTTTTTAAAATTTCTGCTGAAGACTGTAGATCTTTTTTTGCATGCGAACGGAGCAGCGTACACGCGAGTTCTTTGAAAGAGCGTTTAAATGTGAAATTTTTCTTCACTAACTTTGCGCTTTATTTTCTCACTTATATATTTTTTCCCCTTTTATTTATTTATTTTCTTGTCTCAAGTCGGTTACTTTTCTTCTTTCTCTCGGTCTCAGCATTTTCATAATTGCACCGGCACACAGTTTCGGGGTAAGCTGCTGACATCGTCAGCTTTACCTGTCAAAAGGGAGACAGAGGAACAAAGGAGGGAAGTTTGGAAAGATTGATGCATAATTCTGAATTTGGCAGCTGTGAACTTTTTGCTTTTGCATTCCAAGAAAATCTGCATATCAGAAATTGTCTTGAACAACACCAACGGAGTATTTTTACAAGGCCGTGCCTTACTGGCAAAAAATTGCACTGGGAAAATGAGAAACAGATATTTCTGAATCCCTGAGAGCGAGAGAGAAATATTAAAGAAGTCTTTTGATACATTCCGGTGATGGGGTTTCTGTGAATCCTGCGAAATTTGTAGGATTTGAAATGATGCATTCCAAGGAAGACAATACAAGGTTTGACCAAAACGGCAGATTGTTTTTGCTGTGGTATAGTTTTCCTTTGTTTGAAGTGAGAGCAGCTCTCTTTTGCAAAAAACTTTCGTACTTGTTCATATATACACAAGCAGGGGGCCTGCTTCTAGCACTGTACTTGACATACTGATAATAAGGTTGTGATGTATATTTCATTTAGTACACTCATCACGTGTTGTAGATGACGTCACTGTTGCGTTAATTGTGGGTTTGAATCATGCGTTTTGATTACGGAAAGAGAGACAGACAGACAGACAGACAGTGAAGTGTTAAGCTGGATGGCATTTGCTTTGGGTTCTCCCTGCAGATGTTTCGGTCCGGGTTTGAGTCTTGCCTGTTGTGTGTGAACAAAGCTTAACCCTGTTTCACTGGACGAGTGAGTCGAGTTGCAGTAATAAAGAAGACTTTGAGAAATGAGATTTACTTGATGAGATCTGACCTGCTCATTTTTTTTTTATTTTTTTTTTGCAATCGCCGCAATGAGAGAAGTGATATAGCCATTATTCAAGTGTCTGGCTCTGTGATAGAAAGTTGAAACTCGGAATGGTTACTGAAAAGTCCACAGAGAAAGAATATAACACGGAAGACCCGAAATGAACTGAAGACGTGACGAACGTGTCTCCTAACATAGTGAGTCGTTGTGTAAGTATAGCTATGTTTTTTGCACGATGCTAAGGAAAAAATAGAAGCTATTTTTATAACCGCACGGTCGATGTTTTTTCTCACTTAGTGAAGTTTTTGTGCTTTCAGTGTGTTTCCACCATAGTACAATTCTGGATCACAATTTTCATATTTTTACATGGGGAAACATCAATGCCTCATGGCTGTTATTTACATCATGTCAGAATGTGACTGAGCCATCGGTTCTACTGTCGGTGTTATATCCTGACGTTAATGAATGACGACATTTTCGTTCTCTGTTTCTAATCATCCTTTGTTTTAAGCGGAGTAACCGACTATCCATGTAGTTTTAGATTTCCATGGTGCTCGTTCATAGTTCATGAAGATCTACTTATTTCTTTTATTTCAAATAAAATCGTGACTCTTAAAGGGAGTGCGTTTTGGCATGTGTGTGTGTGTGTGTGTGTGTGTGTGTGTGTGTGTGTGTGTGTGTGTGTGTGTGCATGAGTGCCTGCGTGCCTGCGTGTGTCTCCAGTTACGCCCCCTGCTTAAAAGGGTTCATAGAATAGGCTGTTGAACTCGACTGCCCATATGGACAAAATGTGCAATTTTCATAGGGTACAGTTTAGGCACGTTGCCATTGCATGTCACTGATATGGTATAGAATTGCATTTCATGATGCAAACAAACCCTCTGTCCATGTTCATGTGTGTGTGTGTGTGTGGGGAGGGGGGGGGGCTTTTTTTCGTGGGGGGAGGGGCAGAGTATCATTTGCCACCACCCCCCCCCCCACCCCCACCTCCCAATAAGAACAAGGATAAGAGGACAAGACGGCGGGGAGGGGGGGGGGGTATGAAGAAAGAGAAGGAGAAATAGAAGGAAGAGTAGAGACTAGAGCTTGCCTTAACAGCTCAGCTCCATAATACCACCCCCCCCCCCCCCCCCCAATCTCACCTGCTCCCCGTTTTTGTACAGAGGAGACCTTGAGCATCAACAGCCCCCAGCCCCACGCCCCCCACCCCCACCCCACCCTCGTTCTCGGCTTTTCCTGGTGAACCGTGCTCCTTGGAAATTCCATCTTTCGCCGCCACTGAGACCGGAGGGATTACATTCAGCGTTAATGCGGGAAGTGCCCCTGAGTATATAGAGCTGGGGATACATCAAGAGTGTTACACCGGCTGTGTGAGCAGTCATCCAACTGAAACAATATTTCGACAGATGTGTCTTTGTAACATAGAATGCAAACAGTAAATGCTACACTTTCGTGTCAACAATAACCTTGATGTAGGTTAATGGCGTATTAGATGACAGAATTCTAAACTTCATTTGTAGTTGCAGTGTGATAAAGTGCCACACGGCATTGTCTTGTTTCACAGCCACAAAATGTGCTATACCGAGAGGCAAAAGAAAAATGTCCACTTGACGACAACAAAAATCAGCGTAATTCTCAATCAACTGATGTTTTATTCATTTTGCTAATGTTGAAGAGATGTCCCATCTTTGATGTGACCCAGATTTTGTGAGCTCATTGCTAACCAATAATGTACAGGCATCAAAAACTCCTAACTACAGTTTTTGCACCTGTAACTCACAAGTCTTACCGGACATGCAAAGTTTTCATGATCTGGTATTAATAATAATAATAATAATCTTCTATAGCGAACAAGGTGAGCTCAAAACGCTTCAAAAATGCAGTCTAAACTAAAATAATAAAACTTAAGTACATGTATGCAACACGTACTGACAGAAGACAGACACACACGCACACGCGCGCGCGCGCGCACGCACAGAGAGAAAGAGAGAGTTTTAACTATCATCTGTTTTTCCTTTTTCGGGGATGCGTTGTAAAAGTCCAAACGCCCAAAAAAGCACGAAATCTCGACAAAAGAATTCAAAGAACACTTTGAAAGCGGTGTATACTGTCTTTTGCCTCTCAGTATACTTTCAGCGTGTGCTGATCGATCAGTCGCGAGTGCATAACTTTGATGTGGTGCCTAGTTGCATATATATTTTGTTAGCGTCAGGAGTGGCTCTTTTGCCGGGAGCCGTATGTAAATAATAAAACAGAAACGTGCTATCTAAATATCATCATGGACCAGCCATCCCCATCTGCTTGCAACTATAAATTATCGTGCTAGGTGCAAAACGTCATTTGCAGTTGCTGCGGTTTCAAGATGAACGTCTTTCTCATTGCTTTTGTGCAGTTTGGGTTCCTGTTAGCCCAGGCGTACTGTAAGTGGCTGCTTGGTGGCTGTTGTCGATGCCTTTGTCGATGATCTTGTCGATGTCCTTGTCGTTGTTGTGTTGCTGTAGTTGATGTTGATGTTTCGGATCCAGTTACCCAGACGCGCATGACAACTGGTTGTTTTGTCGTTGTTGTCGTTGTCGTCTTCATCGTTGTTGTTGTTGTTGTCGTTGTTGTTGTTGTTGTTTGTTGGTTCGCCCTTTTTCTCGCTATCCCATCTTTGGTATTATATGTGGTGGGAAATGACATTATAACAAACACTCACCCATCTTTAATTGTTTGTTGAGTTGTTTTCGATGATGATGATGATCATGATCATGATGATCATGATCATGATGAAATATATTGTTGTCGTTGTCGTTGTCGTTGGTTGGTTGGTTGGTTGGTTGATGATGATGATGATTATGATGATGAACTAAGCATGCTGTTTTTGTTGTGTTTGTCGATGATGATGTCGGTGAGAATGATGCTGACGATGATGGTGTTGTTGTTTTCTGTTGTCGTTGCGGTCGTCATTGCTGTTGTTGGTGTTTGTTTGTTTGTTTGTTTGTTTGGTTGGTTGGTTGGTTGGTCGGTCGGTCGGTTCGTTGGTTTTCTGTTCACAGCTGCCGAGTACGTGGTGTACAATACGAGAAGGGGTGCATTCGGTTTCAAGGAGGTGTCACCATATGGAGAATCCATCACTCTTGAAAATGTTATGTCCAGTGCCAGTGCAGCGGTAGGTTGTCTAGTTCAACTTGGTCATCAACTGACGATGCTTGTCTGATGCGTTTCACGACTGCTCAAGCCTGCTCTTAACTGGCACAGCGCGCGAAACCGGCACACATGCGCCACATCACAGTCGTTGTGTTCGGTGTGTCTACTAACTACAAAACTGAACAAAGGCAGTTGTGCACTGTGACCTACGATCGCACGGTCACGACACGATACCATCCGACGCCCATTGCGTCCGCAATGGCAAGCAGAGCTCGGAGGTAAGCCGTCCGGCCTCTGTGGTGCTTATTCGTGACGTCCCAAAGACATTTTGTGTCATTCCAACAGGTCTGTAAACACTGAAGTCTGTTCAGGCGACAGTGCAATTGAGGATACACTGTCCGCCATGTTTGCGCGCCGAGTGACGTAGTACAGCCAGTCAGAATCTGTTGTGGAACCCACAGTCACAGTTGGGGCTATTTGATGTAGTAGCTGTGATGACGCCACAGCGGCGGAAACCCCCGAAATCACAACTGTGTCACATGTGTGCACAACACTGTGGCGCTCCGCAGTGCCCAGTTAAGAGCCGGCTTTACACTTCCAGCACTAAGTGCCTGACACACAGCCTGCAGCAGCAGCATCCCTCCCCTAAACTGGCTACTGTATCCCAGGCAGTGCAAGTCGGTTCTGCAGTACCTAACTTAGAAAAGCTATAGCTCAAACACTACTCAACCAATCTCATTCAAACTTTTTTTTTTTTTTTTTTTAGCGCAAAATGCTAATGAGATTTCTGTCGTGACATAGAGGTCTTTTCAAACCTTCAAGGTCCCCGATCAGAAGATCTTTCTCAAGTTAGGTAACTACCCAACTACACTGCCTCATGTCGCCTAACAGCGCCTTCGGTCGTTTGGTACGGGGTGCCAATCAGCGAGGGCAGTCGTCTACCGGCAGGTGCCAGCCAGCGACATAAGTTGTGAAAGGGTCGCTTTTGTAGATCTGTTGCAGAGAAAAGGTATTCCGGGAAGTTGTGACGTAGTACATTTTTTATAACAGCCAGTGTTCTCTGTCCTTCCGTTTCTTTTCGGCGTGAGTGACACCAGCCTGAAAGTTTTTACTGCTGGTTTTAAAGTCTGTCAAGCCCTTTTTTAAAGGGCCTTATTTTTAAACTATTTTTAAAAAAAGCACTTTGACGTCATTCACTGACTCCATTTTCCCCTGCTGTCTTACGAAGGTTTTAGGAGTACCCGTCAGTCCTAACTGAAAAAGATTACATATACTATTCAAAAGAATTCAAGGGCCACTGTCAGATTTGATATGGTTCAGATAATTGCATCCTGTGCTCAAAATAAACATTCCCTTATCCACTAAAAAACTGATTCTGTAAGGTAACATCCAAATCAACCTGATTTTGTTGATTTGAAATCACAGTTTGGAACTTCAAAGTTTCCACACCGAGTGCCAAAAGAAACGCAATTTTTACGAGAAAACTACTCCAATTCACAGGCGTCTAGCTGACAAAGCAGCATTGTGAACAATGAAAACTGCATTGCACGTGAAAAGTCACCAGCGACGTTATTTTTATCGTTACTAGAGGTTCTCGGGAGGTACATATAGAGAGAGAGCTTACATGATTAGTTCGAGTGGTTTACCACGAAAGAAACCACGAGATGTTTCAAATTTTTGCCGTAGCTACCGAGCCTCCGGCGATGTAGTTACGGCAAAAAGTGGAACATCGAGTGGTTTCTTTCGCCGTAAACCACTCGAACTAATCATGTAAGCTGTTTATACCACGAGCATTCAGACTCTTACCTCTACTGCTCTAGTAGCATACATTTTCTGCGACATTTTATTTTTCTGGTAGGGTGACTGGGGATTTTGTACCCCCCTCAAAAGTCTGTGCACTGACTCGGAGGAAATGATGCGTAGGGTAGTTGAAAGTGCTTGATGTTAAAAAAAGAATATCACTCGAAGCATGTGCTCATGTACTGACAGTCAAAAGTGCATCCGCAAATACTTCGCACAGAATGTTCTGTGCGATCATTTTTTTCCGTGATCCGTGATCAAAGCAACATTAAATTTCACCCCCCAAAGTGGACAAAATAACAATGCACCTGCCGTGACGTATGAGTTCCAAATGTTTGAAATGACGCACTTTCTGGCTGATGACGTAACTGGAGTGTGTTTTTGTGAACCCGTAAACCACTGAGTGGGTTACGGAAAGTCATAACTCACACTTTCTCTCTCTGTTTCCTTACTATTTTTACTATTACTATTTTGGACGTTAAGCACTCGTAAACTCACTGAAAATGTGCACTGGCGAGTGGTATATATAGAGGTTCTCCCGATTACGGAAAACACACCACGCGAATTTGTTGATTTCGGAAAAAAAAAAGAAAAAAAAAAAACATGTCACAACAAATTTTGTCACAGCTTCATTGGAGGGGCGAGTCGTTCATATACAAGCAAAAGAGCAAAGGCCCCAAAACAGAGCTCTGGGGCACACACACGGGTGGGTGGGTGTTTGCGGGTTTAACGTCCTTTTCCACCACATATGGGCACACACACACCACCTGTGAGTAGAACATTACAAGAATAAGATCCATTCGCTTTGTTGTCTATTACTTAACAACGACCGAAAATACGGTGTAACAGAGAGAGAGAGAGACAGAGAGAGAGAGACGTTGATTCCTGCATTATATAAAATAAATCAAAACTCAGCCAATCAGAGCACGAGTGGAAAATAACGCACGGTTATTGACCAATTGCAGGTGCAGAACCTGACTGGCTGGACGGTGGTGAAGGAAGTGAACGGGAGAAACCTATTCACGATCGACTTACCAGACCGTGAACTGGGCCCCGACGAAACGTTTGTTGTGAGCACGTCACTGGGTTACATAGTCTATTACACTATACTACCGTTATTCTGTTTTGTTTTTTGGTTTTTGTTATGGGTTTTTTGTGGGTTTTTTTTTTCTTTTTGTTGGTTTTTTTTCTTGTTGTTGTTTTTGTTGTTGTTGTTGTTTAGGGGTGGCGGGGGTGTTGTTGTTTGTTGTTGTTTTTCCTATTTGAATGATGAAAAAGAAAAAAAGAAACTACAGCTTCGCCTTAACAGCTGCATGATTCCGACTCCATCCTTCTCCCCTCCCCCACCCCATCCCCTTTTACAACTCTGTGTGTGTGTGTGTGTGTGTGTGTGTGTGTGTGTGTGTGTGTGTGTGTGTGTGTGTGTGTGTGTGTGTGTGAGAGAGAGAGAGAGAGAGAGAGAGTGAGAGAGAGTTTTCTGTCATTGTAAGTGTCTAGTAGTTTCTGGTGTGTGTGTGTGTGTGTGTGTGTGTGTGTGTGTGTGTGTGTGAGAGAGAGAGAGAGAGAGAGAGAGAGAGAGAGAGTTTTCTGTCATTGTAAGTGTCTAGTAGTTTCTGGTGTGTGTGTGTGTGTGTGTGTGTGTGTGTGTGTGTGTGTGTGTGTGTGTGTGTGTGTGTGTGTGAGAGAGAGAGAGAGAGAGTTTTCTGTCATTGTAAGTGTCTAGTAGTTTCTGGTGTGTGTGTGTGTGTGTGTGTGTGTGTGTGTGTGTGTGTGTGTGTGTGTGTGTGTGTGTGTGTGAGAGAGAGAGAGTTTTCTGTCATTGTAAGTGTCTAGTAGTTTCTGGTGTGTGTGTGTGTGTGTGTGTGTGTGTGTGTGTGTGTGTGTGTGTGTGTGTGTGTGTGTGTCAGTACGCACGCTTCGACTGTCATGACTTTGGGCGGGAGAGGGAGGAGATGAGGGGGATACTAGCGGTTGATCACGAACAGGAGCAGATTATGACAGTGCAGGATGGGGATGTTTTTAAAGATACTTAAACAGATCAAACCGAGCAAAGCTGCTGGCCCGGACGGGATAGTGCCCAAGGTTCTGAAAAGATGTGCCGAACAGTTAAGCAATGTCTTGTGTATTATTTTTAATTTCTCTCTTGCTCAGTCTGAAGTCCCTGAGCTATGGAAAATGTCTTGCATTGTGCCTGTGCAAAAAAAAAAAAAAACAACAACAACAAAACATCCTGTCAGTGTTATGAACGATCTCCGTCCAATAGCTTTAACCTCCTGCGTGATGAAAGTGTTTGAGAGGGTGGTGCTTTTATATCTTCAAGCGCAAGTAGCTGATTTTATTGACCCCTTTCAACTGATTTGCCTACAGGAAATACAGGAGCGTTGATGATGCATTGCTGCATGTACTGAAAAGCATCTACTCTCATCTCGATAAACCAGGAACCTCCATCCGTTTGATGTTTTATGATTTTTCCAGTGCTTTTAATACTATTCAACCCCACCTGCTCGCAGATAAACTCCCTCACACGAAAGTCAGTGCGTCCACAGTTCTCTGGGTCGTTGACTACCTCACAAACCGTCCACAGTTCGTCAAGCTACAGCCTAGTCAGGCCTCCGACCGCCGGCACACTTTGTTCACGATCACAACTTGTCTGTCCTGCAAACGGTTCTAAACAAAGAAAGTCCCAGTCTGATCTTGTTTCTGACGTCATTTTTACCAATACCGGCGCGCCCCAGGGGACGGTTCTCTCCCCCTTCCTGTCCTCTCTGTATACAGCTGACTGTAGGGCCTCTCATGATGACTGTATCATTGACAAGTACGCTGACGACACTGCACTGACTGGACAGATCACTGACGATGACGACTCTAACTACAGACACGAGACTGACGACTTTGTGGACTGGTGTGACAAAAATTTTCTCCATCTAAATGTAAACAAAACCAAGGAAATGGTGATCGACTTCAGGAAGCACAAAGTTACACCTAGCCCTGTCATCATCAAAGGGGCAGAAGTCGAACGAGTGCAGACGTATAAGTATCTAAGGGTTGTGCTGGATAACACCTTGAGCTGGAAACAAAACACCGATTCTGTCTTTAAGAAAGCACACACACGTCTGTACTGTCTGAGAAAACTGAGGTCTTTTGATGTCTGTCCTCAGCTCCTTCAAATGTTTCACTCATCAGTAATCTGTAGTGTACTCTCATTTGGCCTAACTTGCTGGGGTGGGAATCTGACAAAACAGGATAGTGGTAGGTTGGATAAACTGATCAAGAAAGCGGGTGGGGTGATCGGGAGGACACAGGACACACTTGGTACACTGTACGACCGACGAACGAAGAAGAAACTGACGAGACACATCCCCTCAGACAGGACTTCGACAGCTTGACTATAGTACGTAGTGGTAGGTTTAGAGTACCAAGAGCAAGGACTACCAGATATTCAAGATCATTTCTGCCCATGGCTATTAGAGCTGCCAACTCAAGCAGAACGCATACAAGAGAGAGAGAGAGAGAGAGAGGGGGGGGGGGGATCGAGGAGAGAGAAAGAGCAGAGAGAGTGAATGTGCAGCGTGAATGTGCAGAGTGAATGCCGGAATGAGTATATCAATGAGTGTTGCATGTGATAGGAAATTGTATGTAAGTGTGTTTTATTCTTGATTTTAAGTAATTTTACTGGTCAAGACTGTCTGTTTTACTTATTTTTGTAGTCTCTTTTATTAAAATGTTTATCAGTTGTGTGTTTTACTAGTATGCGGGCCAGAACTGCAATTTCCCAATTTTGGGATCAATAAAGTATTCTGTATTCTGTAGTACGTCTTGCACACTTTTGTTTTATTAGCTTAGTTTAGACTGTATTTGTGCCTTGGTTTAAACTGGTTTATTTTGTTGCACTGATGAAAGTACAGAAAAACAGTTTGAGCATAAACAAGACATGCTTATGACATGCTCAATAAGAATTCAATTTAAGCAACCTATGCAATGGCGGTTCACGAATTGTGTGTGTGTGTGTGTGTGTGTGTGTGTGAGAGAGAGAGAGAGAGAGAGAGAGAGAGGTCTCAGTCTGTCAGTGAGCATTTTCATATCAGTATTTGTGCCTTGAGCTCACCTTGTGCGGATATATATAAGATTGTTATATTATTATTATTATTATTTATCATTAACATGATTGTTGTCTAAGCAAATAAAAGCGACATAAAAGGGACAGAAACCACTTAACTTTCACAAAGGACGGCACAAGTCAACGTTTCGGCTTTCGCCTTCCTCAGGACACAAACAAAATCTTTGTTTGTGCCCTGAGGAAGGCGAAAGCCGAAACGTTGAACTGTGCCGTCCTTTGTGAAAGTTAAGTGGTTTCTGTCCCTTTTATGTCGCATTTAACTTGTAACCACTTCGCAGTCATTACCGTTTCCTTTCATGATTGTTGTCTGTCAGATTTATGCCATGCGTGTGAAGGCAGTGGCTACTGATGAAAACGAGATGGTGGCTGATGGCATGTCCTTCGGTACCGGCACAGGCGTCTTCCGTCTCTTGGACGATGACGGCCAGGTAGCGTGGCTTTGTTTAAGTGGAGAGTTAATGACGCTGGTGGTGGTGGTGGTAGTGGGTGGAGGGGGGTGTAGTTTAACGTCCTTTTCCACCACGTAAGGGTGATCTCAAAGACGGGGCAACGAGGAAAAGACCAGTACGCATATTTGGCCCCAGCCGGAATTCGAACTCACGACCCGAGCATTGAGAGTCCAGCACTCTACCATTCTTCTATCCCGACTCCCCATGATGCTGGTGAGCAGCAACCACAACAACATAGTCGAAAACAACAACATAAACGAAAACAACACCACGGAAATTCGTTTGATGTGTCGGTTGTTGCTGCTGGTGTTGTTAGAGTTTCGACTTTACTCTCTCTCTCTCTCTCTCTCTCTCTCTCTCTCTCTCTCCACATTTGATATTCAAGAGATACCATCGTTTATGCTATGGACACATTTGCACTACTTCCAAAAAGTCAAGGACCACCTCTGCAAGTCTGCATGTTGTTTTGAAATGGTCATATTTCGTAAACGTATGAAGAAAAATTAACCAAACTCCACAGCTGTGTTAACAAGACGTCAGATGACGCCGTGAAAACAAAACAAAAAACAAAAAAATCGTGAACCTCCACTTCCGGTACCGGTTTAGTGATTCAAACGCCCAAAATTAAGTCGTCAAAACACAGCATGTTTTGAACAAAATGACGATATGCAAATGGAAGAAAGAATATCTGACATTGAGGGTTACTCATTTGTTTGTTTTTACAAGCTGGAATGGTGTCTCAATGTGGCATGATGACATCATGCCCATTAAGCCCCTTTTCCATGAGCGACGTACGTCGCCCGACAATCGGCCAACTTCGCGTTCCAGCTGAAAATCGTCCATGGAAAAGTAGTTGGCAGACATCGGCCGACGCGTCAGTGAGAGTAGAGCGGCGCTCTACTCTGGGCGAGTCGGTGACCTTGTCGGCGGAAACACAAGCGATCTGATTGGCCGCTAGCATAGGAATGCGGCCTTGATCAGGAAACCGGAAACTTTGAAGATGGCGGCTAGCAGTGTTCAGCTCCAACTTTCGGCGGCTGAAGTCATCGAAATAATCGATTTGATTCACGACCGGCCATACTTGTGGGAAAATACGAAACAGGGAGTCGGCGAGCGCGCGTTTCCATGGCAGATTTTAGTTACCCGACAATCGGCCGATGTCTGTCGACATACATCCATACATACATACATACATACATACAGACAGACAGACAGACAGACACACACACAAACATACGTACATACATTTGTTCAAACTTGCTGTCACACGTTTTCATGAGTTAATTTGGAAGTTTTGCTGAATCGTTAAACATGCGGCACGGTGTACCGGAAACGGAAGTGCACGATGTTTTGCTTTCACAGCGTCACCTGACTTCTTGTCAAGACAACTGTGGAGATTTTTTTTTTTTAACTTTGCAGGAGGAAGCCAATTGGTTTGTCAGGCTGGTCAACCAGTAAACTGTCTACCAGCCAATCCTGTCTCTTCTTACAGCGTCCAAGGACTCGTTGCTATAGGAACATTCGCGGCTGAGATCATAAACTGTTACTCTGCTTAAAAGAATAATTTTAAAAAAATTGAGTGTAATTCAAAACTCCAAAACTGAAATTGTTGAGCCGACCTTTCACCATACGTGATTGTAATGTGTTCAGGTGTAATGCGGTTGTTGTTGTTGTTGTTTCTTTGTTTGTTTGAATGGTAAAAACATCTCACAGTGCTCAAGACAACTTCGACTTATCTATCGGTTCACACACATGTTGTTTTGTCAGTTTTAGTTTAGTTTAATCCTCTTTATTCCCTGGGGAACATAGGGCTACAACCACACTCCGCCAGCGCACTCGGTTCTGAGACGCCCTCTTTAGTTCGGCCCACGTCGTTCCAGCGGCCTTGGCTTCAGCGTCCGTACTCCTCCGCCAGGTCTGCTTCGGTCGGCCCACTTTGCGCTTTCCCTGGGGGTTCCAATCAAGGGACTGCCTGGTGACATTTGATGTTGACTTTCGCAGAGTGTGTCCGATCCATCCCCATTTCCTTTTCTTGATCTCCTGCTCGATGGGGACCTGTCTTGTTCCCTCCCAGAGGTCTTGGTTGGTGATCACCAGTGGGTATCTGATGTTGAGAATGTTGCGGAGGCATCTGTTGATGAAGGTTTGCAGCTTGTGGGAGCTTGTCTTGGTGGTGCGCCATGTCTCCGAGCCATAGAGTAGGACCGACTTCACATTTGAGTTGAAGATCCGGATCTTGTTTCGCAGGGATAGGGCTGTGGATCTCCAGATGGGGCGCAGAGTGCGAAAGGCATGTCTGGCTTTGTTGGTGCGGCTCTTGATGTCCTCGTCTGTTCCTCCATCCTTGCTGACAATGCTGCCGAGGTAGGTGAACTTGTCCACCTCTTTGATGTCTTCCTGGTGCAGCTGGATGGGGTCGTGCTGTTTGTGGTTGACTCTCATGACTTCGGTCTTGCTGATGTTGATCTTGAGGCCGGTCTTCTCAGCTTCTTCGGCGACTCTGTTCAGCTTCTCCTGCGCATCTTGTTGTTTGTGGGAGAGGAGGGCGATATCGTCCGCGAAATCCAGGTCCTCGAGCTGTTTGCTGAAGGTCCACTGGATCCCTGTCCTCTTGCCGTCGGTGGCTTGCCTCATGGCCCAGTCGACCACCATCAGGAAGATTGTGGGTGAGAGGATGCAGCCTTGACGAACGCCGGTCCGTACTGTGAATGGTTCTGTCAGTTTCCCGTCGTGGATTACCTGGCAGGTGGCATCTTCGTACAGCTGTCGGATGATGTTGACAAACTTTGGTGGAAAACCGTAGTGAGACATCAGCTTCCAGATGACCTCCCTGTCAACACTGTCGAACGCCTTCTGGAAGTCAACGAAGGTGCTGTGCAGGGGGGTCTGCCACTCCAGGGACTGCTCGATGATGATCCTCATCGTGGCTATGTGATCAGTACAGGATCGGTCGTTGCGGAATCCTGCCTGTTCCTCCCGGAGTGTCTTGTCCAGCGAGGTCTTCAGCCTCTCCAGGATGATCCTGGTGAGAACCTTCCCTGGTATGGACAGGAGCATGATGCCTCGCCAGTTGCTACAGGATGAGAGGTCCCCTTTCTTTGGCAGCTTTACCAGGTGTCCCTTCTTCCAGTCTTGTGGCACGCTCTCGCTCTCCCAGATCTTCCTCAGGAGCGGGTGCAGCATGTCGGTGGAGGTCTGGATGTCGGCCTTGAGGGCTTCTGGTGGTATGCCGTCGGGGCCTGCTGCTTTGCCAGACTTGAGGGACTTGATGGCTTTGATGATCTCTGTCTTGGTAGGGGGGTTGGTGCTGATGTCGAGTAGCTGGGCTGCCGGTGGTATGTCTGGTGGGACTGGTGGTGGAGGCCTGTTGAGCGTTTCTTTAAAGTGTTCAGCCCACCTTGTCCTTTGGTCTTCCTCTTTGGTGATGATTTGTCCGTTCTTGTCTTTGACCGGTCTGGTGGGGTTGTTATTTTTCCCAGAGAGTGTCCTTGTTATTTCGTAGAGCCGTTTCATGTTCCGTTGTCCTGCTGCTGTTTCTGCTTCTTCTGTGAGGTCGTTGATGAAGTTCCTCTTGTCGTTCCTTGCGCTCCTCTTGACCTGCCGGTTGACGTCCCAGTATTGAGCCTGCAGGTCGCGCTTGTGGTCTTGGTCGTAAGTGTGGTTGATCAGGTCTTTCAGACGTTTCCTCTCTGTGATGAGGTCCCAGGTGTCAGATGTAAGCCACTCTTTGTGTTGTCTCGTCTTCTTTCCCAGCACTTCCCTGCATGTTGCTGTCCAGGTTTCTCGCAGGTCATGCCAGTGCTCCTCGATTGTCTCTTCAGGTAGTGTGTCGAGAGCGCTGAATCTGTTCCTCAGTTCACATCTGAAGGCGTTGGTCTTGACGCTCTCCTTCAGACTGTGCACGTTGTACTTGTGGGATGGTCTGTCTGCCTGGTCTCTGTAGGCCTTCAGCTTGATCTTGATCGCTGCAATGACGAGGTGATGGTCTGAGGCTGCATCAGCTCCCCGCTTTGCTCGGACGTCCAGCAAGCTTCTTCGCCACTTCCTGCCGATGGTGATGTGGTCAATCTGGTTTACAGTTCTTCCGTCCGGTGATGTCCAGGTGGTTTTGTGGATGGTCTTGTGGGGGAAGATGGTGCCTCCGATGACCAGGTCGTTGGTGGTGCAGAATTCTGTGAAGAGCTCTCCGTTCTCGTTCTGTGTCCCTGTTCCGTGTTTGCCCATGATGAGTTCTCTGTCTGTGTTGTCGGTGCCCACTTTGGCGTTGAGGTCTCCCATGAGGATCTTCAGGTCTCTTCTCGGTGCTTTGTCGAGGGCGGCTTGGAGCTGCTCGTAGAAGTTATCCTTTTCTTCCTCGTCCGCCACGTTGGTGGGGGCGTAGCACTGGAGGATGGTGACTTTCCTGCCCTTAGAATTGAATCTGGCGCTCAGGATCCTTGGTGACACTGGTTCCCAGGACAGTAGTGCTTGTGTTGCTTCAGGTGTCATCAGCAACGCTACTCCGTGCATGTGTGGCTGGCCGTCTTCGTGTCCAGAGTAGAGGATGGTGTCTCCGGAGGTGAGTCGTGTGCGTCCTGTTCCTGTCCATCTTGTCTCGCATAGGCCGAGCAGCTTCAGATTGTATCTATGCATTTCTTGACTCACTTGTGCTGTCTTTCCTGTTTCATATAGGGTTCGGATGTTCCAGGTGCCTATCCTGGCTTTGGTCTTGGCCGTCAGAAGAGTAGTCGGCGCACTGGCTTCCCGAGGGCTTTCACCAGCTCGCGTCATGGGCTCTACTAGAGAGGACTCTTCCTGGACCAAGTTGCGTTGTAGATCTGTGGTTGTAGTTTCTGTAACGTGTTCTTTTTTAAAGAGTTGGGTTGTTAGCCCTACTCAAACCCCCAACCTGGAGGACCAGTGAGTGCGCTTCGTCTGGCCTCTACCCTTCGACCTGTCCAGCATGGGTGGCCCTACCAGGAGACGAATCTCCCGCTGGCATAGCTCTCGGGGTCATGGAGACACGCAAGCCCCATCTCCAACGGCAAGGATGCACTCATCGATGGGGGTTGTTTTGTCAAATATCACCAAAAATACTCTGTGATTTGCTTCGACAGGAATGTAGGCCAGGTTAAAACAGACGCTCTCGATATATGTGCACGATTCACGGCCCAAACAGATCACATTAATCATACACATGTCACTGCTGTAGAGTGGGGAATTACCACCGAATTAGCAAACAGTCGACATATTGCAGATACCGGTGAGTGCCACGGAGCACAGTTCCAGTGTACAAAAATCGTGACTAAAACTGATTACGTCTTTGTAGTGTGTGTGTGTGTGTGTGTGTGTGTGTGTGTGTGTGTGTGTGTGTGTGCGTTTCCTGCGTGTGCGTGTGTGTGTGTGTGTGCTTGACGATCAATGAATTCACGAGCTTCACTAGTCCGCGGAAATTGTTCTGGACATAGATCAAGACACAGTTACCCAGCACTCTGTTTGTCAGTCGATGTCACCGTGCGTACGCGCGTGTGTGTGTGTGTGTGTGTGTGTGTGTGTGTGTGTGTGTGTGTTTTGGGCCTGTTTGGCTTTTTTACTTTAGTAGCAGACGTCGGTCACAAAATAGAATAAACACGCCACAGAATACGTGCTTGGTTGTCTTTATTGTCTTATTTTGAAAACAAAAATGGTTTCGAAGTATATTTCAGGCAATAAATCTGTGTACATTCAGTAGTGCAAAGAGACATGTACTTAGAGAACGTGATTTTTGCATGAAAAAACAAAAAACAAAAAACAATAACACAATAATGACCCAACTGTATTTTTTACAGAGCGTGACTTGTTTTCACAGACAATTCTACAACATTGATTAAAAAAATAAAAATTAAAAAAAAATACATTTGCTCTCCGGGATGTCAATAATTATGGAGATCTTCTCGAAGCAGACCAAGGGAGGAAATTCGAGCAACAGCATCGTGGATTTCTGTCCCTTTTAATGGTAACTACACGTATGTGAGTAATGGCGAAAGTCTCATTGGAAAATTTTTAATTATTATTTATTTCATTTCGGTGTGTGTGTGTGTGTGTGTGTGTGTGTGTGTGTGTGTGTGTGTGTGTGTGTGTGTGTGTGTGTGTGTGTGTGTACGTGTAAGCTTTCTTGCAAGAAGATGGGTGTCTCGCGATGAAAGTCCCGTAAGCGAGGTCATACAAGGTTGTAGGAGTTGTCTCGCTTTAACTCATCACTGGAGGCAACATAGACTTGCGCATTGCATCTTGGGTACTGTTTCCAAACGTTTCACCAAAGCGGAACTTTTGCACTGAAATTAGAAAGAAGAAGAAAAAAAAATATTATTGTGTGACCGTTGGGTTGTTAGTGTGTGTGTGTGTGTGTGTCTGTGATAACTACTGACAACAGGGGAGTTCCACACACACACACACACACACACACACACACACACACACACACACACACACACACACACATCTGAATCTCCACCTTCATACTCCCTCTCCCCCCCCCCACCCCCCCCCCCCCCCCAAAAAAAAAAAAAAAAAGGAAGAAAGAATACTTGATTAGCAGGGTAGTCTTTGGGTTTTCTTGTGTGTAGTTTGTTCTTGTTGTTGTTGTTTTGCTTCGGCAAAACCTTTAAAAAATACTAATCAATAGTTCAAACAAAACCTCTACAGACTTCTTAGGTAAATCTAAAGAACATCTTTTTTTAAAACTATGTTTATCGTTGCCCCGTCCGGCTTTGATATCGCCCGTATGTGGTGGAAAAAGACGTTAAACCCCCAAGCACACACCCACCCTAAGAAAACTATTATGAACAAAGTCAATAAATAAATTATCCAAACTTTAAGGTCACCACTATCCCACAAGATTTCCAACCATTCGCTATCCTCTATAAACCCCAGACCACCTAAAACTATGCACACTTTCGTCTCACCTGGAATATGTCCTGTGTAATGAGGCACCAGGCCAGACTCAGTCGGGTAGATCTTCTTGGACTCCTTCGGCGGCGCTGGGGTCATCTCCACGGTAACCGGTTGCCTGGCTACCTCCTTCTGGCGTGAGGTGTCGTCGGTGAAGTCGTTAAGGGCCTGGTGGGTGATGATGGGATAGCCCAATCCCAGAAGCCCCCGCGACCGTGGGACAAATCCCGTGTAGCCTGAGTGAAGAGTAACGTATGACATGTTCACGAATGTATTTCTGACAAAATCAACAGAGATCAGAAACGAAAACAATTGTTGAAATATATTAACTTATTCTACCCCAACTACGACTGTCGTCGCGACTGTTTGTTTATATCTTGTACCTCCCTTTCCAACAAGTCTGCCGTCCGGTTTCCTTGGCAACCCACTTAATGTGATTTACAATACAATACAATACAATACAATACACACACACACACACACACACACACACACACACACACACACACACACACACACGCACGCACGCACGCACGCACGCACACACACACATCATCACACGATCATACATTATCACAGGAAGCAGCAATGCATTGGAAAGCAGCAATTTAAAGTTTGGAGTTTAAGACAGCAATTGCACTTGGTATGAAAGACCTTTTTTTTAAAAACATCCCTTTCTGCAAGCAGTGACAACATCCTAGCAACACTTCTCCCCAAATATAAAATCATTTGGCCCACAAGGTGCAATATCACCATGTGATCGCAGGCAGCTGTAGCCAGACGTGTGGTGGTAGTAGCGTGAGTGTAGATTGGGTGAACAAAACTTTTGCTGGCACTGCTCGTTAGGCGATGCCTTGAAGGCCAAATCACCAGTTTTAATTACTACTTGACAAAAAGGTTCGGCCATTATGGGTTCAGTGGAAAGTCTGTGGGATTTAGTATTTGGGTTCATTTGTGGTGCTTTGGGCAAAGCAGTTGGGAACAACGCTTGCAATCCACATGTATTTTTTTTTATAATAATTTCTTTAAAATAATAATAATAATAATAATAATCGCATTAATATAGGCGCTTTATCCCAAATATTTCGCTCACATTACAATCACGTGTTGCTCAGCAATTTAAGTTTCGGAATTGTAGAATTGCACTTATTTTCGAATTTTGTGGGCTGAAGGGGCAGAAGCCGGAGTACCCGGAGAGAACCCCCGACGGTCGGCCCGAATGAACGGTGCCACGTACGAGAAAGAACAATTCTTCGCCCCGAGTGGGACTCGAAGCCCTGACCTCTCGTATTGGTGGCAAAGTCTTAACTCTTCAAAGCCCGAGCCCGACCAACCCCCGCCCAATATATGATAAGACTGGTCAAAAAGAACAAGCCACTGCACACCAGTAGGAGCCACTTCAAGCCACTGTTATGCAATGCGTGGGCCTTCCCCGCTAGCCCCGAGACCGGCTGCAGCTTGCGTAATAGCGACCAAGTGTCGAAATCAAAGCATGTCCATTACCTGACATGAACTGTTTCTGGTCGTTGTCGTTGTCCAGGTAGAAAGGAGACACGGCGGGTGGAGGCATGGAGCGGGATGTGTATGGCTGAGCTTTCTCGGCTACAGGGTTCAGCGGCGTCTTATGTTTCGTATGGATCTCCTGAAATAGAAGACGATGACACAAACGATGTTTAAAATCTTAAACCATCCATGTTCCTAACGCCGATGATAAGTTTTCTCCACGCTGCTGTATGCCTGACCTACGCATTGAGACTTTCAACATGTACATTTTGCCGTTTTACCAGTCGTGCAGGAGAACCCGGAGAGAACCTCCCGGCGGTGTGAGCGGTGAGCCGGGCTGGCCGAATGGTAGAGCGTTGGATTTCTAATGCTCGGGTCGTGAGTTCGTATCCCGGTTGGGGCCAAATATTTGTACTGTGCTTGTTCATCGTTGCCCCGTCTTTGATATCACCCGTATGTGGTGGAAAAGTACGTAACCCATGCCCCCCCCCCCTCCTTCCAAACACCCAACCACCGCCACCTGCGAGAAGGAAAATATCTTTGCCCCGAATGGGACTGTGAAAACCATTGTTCTATCATCAGCTTGCGTACGGAAGAAACTTTGTTTGCAGTCAATACAGTTGTTATGTCAGTTATGGAACTGAAGTTGACTGTCTCTTGCTCCCGCACTGGTCTTACTCTTAACCTCCAGACCACCGTCCGTTTCAATCCCCCCACCCCCTCCTCCCCCATTTAGGAGGAATCCTCCTTTCAACGACATTCGTTCGGCTACTTATCTAGAATAATCATCACAAGTTCATAAAACTTGAACAGCTAAAACTCCCGGTAAACACTCTTACAAAATTATTGATTCAGAATAAACATTATAGTGGTTTTATTTACGATTAACTTCGTCTATGCGTGTGTCTTGGACTGCTCAGTTGAAACACTGCCCACTATGCTTTTGTTTGTTTATTTTCCCAGGGAGTGTGTGTGTGTGTGTGTGTGTGTGTGTGTGTGTGTGTGTGTGTGTGTGTGTGTGTGTGTGTGTGTGTGTGTGAACGGTAGAAGTGTTCACAGAAAATCGCCAGATTGCTACTAAAATGAAAACCAAAATCAAGACAGAAAATTATGCACTAAAGTAAACTGGAGACAGACAGACAGACAGACAGACAGACAGACAGACAGACAGACAGACAGACAGACAGACCGACAGACAGACTGACAAACAGAGGCAAAGTTTCAAAACTGACCGGAAGTGCACTGGGATCGATACCCTCTGTACGGCCGCTCTGCGCAAGCTCAGTCAGTCTCAGTTCCTGCTGTTTGGCGTTGTATTTTCTCTGGTCGTACTCGAAGTCCGAGATCGAATGCCGGCACACATTGGCATAACGGTTTCCAAAGAAATGCTGACTTCGAGGAATGAAACCTGCCAGAACCAAATTTCAACTTCAAATGAGAGTATAGCTTCAGAAAGAAGCAGTCCTTTGAGGATCATCAGACTGCTCTTTATCCTTTAGTCAAATATTTGCTGAATATGCGTACATATCCTTAGCTCCTTATATTCTGAATATTTTATTACGGTCTGCACAAGCTTGCTGTCTTCAATCCTCCACATGTCTGGTATTTTATATAAGTATGTTCGTCTGGTTCTTCCTCATTGCCTCCATGGCAAAGGTTTCACGATTTTCACGATAAAGCGCACGATTTTGCGTAGTTCAGTTAAAGCTTACAACTTGCACAGCCTTACCCGATCCACGCACATGAAGGACTAAGGTCGTAAGGACTCGATCCTTCATTGACAGCTTTTTCATAATCCCCAAGGTCTATCACTGTGTCATGACTCTACTCAAATGCTATGTCAATTCATGTATGTTTAAGCATGTAATGCATTACAATCACGTGGTGCGAAGGACCAGTTCAGCAATTTAAGTTTCGGAATTTTTAGACGTACATTTATTTTCTTAATTTTGTGGACTGAACACTTCCAAAGCAGAGAGGAAGGAAGCCGGAGTACCCGGAGAGAACCCCCGACGGTCGGTCCGAATGAACGGTGCCACACACGCGAAAGAAAAATTCTTCGCCCCGAGCGGGACTCGAACCTGATCTCCCGCATAGGTGACTAAGTCTTAACCACTAGACCACCGATCGTCCCGGCAACAGCGAAAAGCGGTATCAACAGCAGTAACAACAGCATGGAAACAAACTCACGCAGGGGCGTAGGAACCACGGGGGCCCTGGGGGCCCAGGCCCCCCTTCGATTTTTGGAAGGGGGGGCCCGAATATCTTTGGGCCCCCCTTGCTTTTGATAAGAGGAGAGGGGGCCCACCAGTAGTGGGGCCCCCCTGCTCTGCTGTCGCAGGACACAATCCTTGGCAGTCAACACACACACACACACACACACACACACACACACACACACACACACACACACACACACACACACAAAACAAAAAACCTCCACCCCCCCCCCTCCACCCTTCTTCACTCCGGCCGTATGGCTCATCCGACTTAGTGGGCCCCCCTTCCTCTCAGCATCTTCCTACGCGCCTGTCACGAACACTCACACATGCTCCCATTTCTTGAAAACACTGACGAAAAAAGGGGAAGGGAGAAGGGGTCGGGTCATGGGAAAGTACCTTCCCATATTCTAGGGAAACCGGGGTGGCCAAATGGTAGAGCGTTGGACTTCTAATGCTCCGGTCGTGAGTTCATATCCCCGGCCGGCTGGGGCCAAATATTTGTGCTGGCTTTTTCATCGTTGCCCCGTATTTGATATCACCCGTATGTGGTGGAAAAGGACGTTAAACCCCAAAATACCCACCCACCCACTCCCATATTCTACCCCTGTCCGATTGTGATTTGGAATCCAAGTCAAGTTTATTTTCCCACCCTCTAGCGGCATTGGAAAAAAAAAGATAGACAGACATGTGTACAACACAGCCACCTGTGTCACAAAATTAATGTCACATACATGTTAAAACTGCACTCATTAAAAACAAGTATATGTAAAAGCAAATGCTGTACCTGTGTACCCGGGAACCACATTCTCCACCAGTTTCTGGTCACCCCAGCTCTGGTCACGTGTTTTCAGTAAGGATGCGCGCGCATCCTCTGCCCTGTTGGCTGCTTCTTCATTGGGGAAGATCTGGGCCAGAACGAGGCGACCGGAACTGGCTACGTCATCATCACCCAGAAGGCTGTGTGTGGTTTTACCGAACGTCTGTCCGATACGGTATTTGAACTGTGGGCAAAATCCACCATACCTGAAACAGAGAGTCGGATGTCGAAGGTTAAGCTATAAGGGTGTAGGAAATATTGCAAAACGCGACTTCTGTGCGAGATCTTGCGCATGCAGTCCGTTCGGCTAGGTGTCGTGAAATTATTGAAAACAGTCGCTAAAATTGGTGATTAATTTCCTAATTTGTAGGACATGGAATAGGCACCTTATTCCGAATGAGTAGCGTGGTTCTAAACACTTCAAATCGGATCGTCCATGAATCACGACTGCCGTAAATGAAGCTGCTGCCGTGTAATGGTAAATAAAAGTAAGTCCGTGGCGTCATTTTAGTGGAAAGGGGACATTGACGTAATGATTTTGCCCTCAAATAATCTTACGTTCTTCTTTTTCCACTGTGTCTTACTGTGTCTCACTGTGTCATATAGTGTGTGTCTTACCATGTGTCATATTGGGTGGCTGTGTCATATTCTGTCTTACTGTGTACCATATTCTATGTTCTGTGTCTTACTCAGTGTTATAGTCTGTGTCATAGTATTTGTCTTACTCTGTGTTATATTCTGTCGTAGTGTTTGTCTTACTTTGTGTTATATTGTGTGTCTTATTTTGTGTCTTAGTCTGTGTCTTACCGCTGTCAATGCTCGGGTCGTGAGTTCGACTCCAGGCTGGGACCAAATGTTGCCCCGTCTTTGATATCACCCTTATGTGGTGGAAACGGACGTTAAACTCCCAAACACCCACCCAGCCACCCTGTGTCTTACTGTGTGTTACGTACTTACCCTGGAGTGTGGTACGGGTCCTGTGTCTGCAGCACGCTCTTTCCTCTCAGTGGCATAGGCATCTTGACTGTTGTTTCGGTTTCGGTATTGCTGTTTTTATGCTTGTTCTTGCAGACGGGTTCTCAAGACAGTCCTGCCACAACAGATTCAGTCCAAATGACACTCACCGTCAGCTGCCAACATTGCCTAAGTGAGGTAGGTTCATCAAGCGCTTACATCCTTATTTCTTGGGAATTTAGACAGAAGATGCCCAGAAGATGGCCTGTTTTCTGGAGTGCCTAATCAATTTATACATGGTGACAGGATAATGTTTGACAAAATTGATGAGACACATATACTGAATCCATTCGGTTATGTTATGTTATGTTCATGATATACTTACCACTACGATATGTAGGCCCATAATAGAATAGCTTTCGTTGGTAAAGATAATCTCACAAAGAAACATGTAAACAAGCAAACAAATAAACAAACAAACAAACACGCAAACGAACCAACGAACTAACAAACAAACTAAAGAACCGAAGTAACGAATTAACAAACGAACGAACGACCGATCGACGAACTATCGAACAAAGTAAGGAACGAAGAAACGAACGAACGAACAAACAAACGAACTAACGAACCAAAGAGCAAACGAAATAACGAGCGAGCGAACGAACGAAGTAACAAACTAACGAACGACCGAACTAACGAAACGATCGACGAACTAACGAAGGAAGTAATCAACTAACGAATGAATGAACGGAGCTTCATAATCAATTGATTTCAAATAATAATAATAATAATACTGAGGATTATTACAGCGCCTAATCTCCGAAGAGGGGCTCTAGGCGCTTTACAAAAATATATGAAAGGTGATAAATAAATACACGAATAATAGAAAAAATAATCAGATACACAGATGGATACATACATACATACATACATACATACATACATACATACATACATACATACATACATACATACATACATACATACATACATACATGCATACATACATACATACATACATACATACATACATACATACATACATACATACATATAGTCAAACATACAGGCAGACATACATACAAGCACTGACGCCTACATACATACCAACATCCAATACACACCTACATACATACACACGGCAGAATAACGGGTTAAGCTTGGTAACTGGGCTGAAAGAAATTATTTGAAGGCTGATACGAATAGATGCGTTTTACGGGCGTGTTTGAATGACTGGGCAGTTTGATTGTGTCGTATTTCCAATTAGCATTAACGATCTCTTATAACCGGCCCCCGTAGTGTAGTGGTTAGCACTTCGGATCATGGACCGGGAGATCTGTGTTCGAATCCCAGCCGAGGCAAGCGGGATTTTTCATACTTAGGTCGGCTCCTACCCAGAGCGGGTGTGCTATGGGCCCAATGGGGCTGTTGCCACACAGCCGAGCTTCACCCACTTCACGGGTGCGACTTTGGCCCTGTCCCGCCGTCTCAAACCACATGGACCTCCATAGCATCATCTTACTATCATCCTCATCTACATCATCATGCATAATAAAAATTGTCCCAGCTTCCAAGTCCTCCGTGGGTCCCACCCATTACCTGGGAGGAACACCACTGGAGCCGGCAAAGAGTAAGGGCAGCAAAAAAAAAAAAAAAAAAAAAGACCTCTCATAGCATTAAACACATTTGCACTAGAAAACAATAAATTATACATTAAATAGATTCAGCCATTCATATAAAATATTCTATTATCAGGCTAGAAATCGTTAAGGTAGTTGTCTGTTATAAACATCTTTGTTTTACATTTAGACAAGATCATCGGTCAGTAATCCAGAAGCCAGAGATCATTTCTTTGTGCTCTCTCTCTCTCTCTCTCTCTCTCTCTCTCTCTCTCTCTCTCTCTCTCTCTCTCGTGTTGTTGTATATTACAATTTCAAACACCATGCCGTCTACTTCTTCACCTATTTCCCGATGTGTTTCCTTAGAATTTCTTGCGCTTCTTTCTATCTTTGCATGTTTACATTTTTTTTCTTTTTACTATTAGATTTACTCCTTTTGAGCCAGGTATACTTCCTGTCATATTAGCCTTTATCGTTTAGTGTTTCTAGATTAGCAGGACAGCTTGTAAGATAGGCAGACCATGCCTACCAGTCTTTATCCTGAAATAAACGTTTCAGTCAGTCAGTCAGTCAGTCAGTCAGTCTCTCTCTCTCTCTCTCTCTCTCTCTCTCTCTCTCTCCCCCCCTCTCCCTATTACACACATAAATATACTCTATACTGAACCTTAAAGCACGCGACATCAAAAGCATAAAAAAATAAACATACCTTGATGTCATGGAATAGTGTAGCTACTCACAACTCTTCCCTCTTCCCTGGTACATTCCCAGACCCGCTACCCTACACCACACGGCAGAGGCTGCCAAACACACGCACGCTGCGCCATCGCGGACACCCCGTTTCCTAGGCGGCGGGGGTTAACACATGCGCTTAATCCAGTCTTATCCCCTCACGCTTGGCGAGAGGTTGGCGCAGATTAGTTAAGTGACTTAAAAAAGGCGAGATTAGGCCTGTGATATGAAAGGGAGATTTTCACAATTAATCCTGCAGCCGTGGTCGATATATTGGCGATTGGAGTTCTTGATAGGGCGTTGTATTGTGCGTGAAATGTTTTTGCGTGCGAGTCCGTGTGGCTGGGAAAGAAAAGAAATCGAGAGAGAGGTAATGGCTGAACGGACGTATTAGAGAGAGAGAGAGGGGGGGGGGGAGACGGGCAGACAGGCAGATAAATTGAAATTGAAACAACTTTATTTGAAAATACATAAAGACAGCTAAAGAGAGAGAGAGAGAGAGAGAGAGAGAGAGAGAGAGAGAGAGAAACTGAAATAACTTTATCTGAAAACGGCGGAAGTTTTGGTTTTGTGACCAGTTTTTGGACTTGACGTTTTGAGCGGGAGAGAGAGACAGGCACAGACAGACAGAGACAGAGAGACAGACACGCGAACACACAGAAAGACAGATGGACGGACGGATGGACGAACTGGCGCACAAAGTAACATAGAGAGAGGAATCACAACACACACACACACACACACACACACACACACACACACACACACACACACACACACACACACACACACTGCGCACACATACACACACACACACACACACACACACACACACACACATTCGCGTACTCTGCGATGAGCAAGAACGCACGTGTGTGTGTGTGTGTGTGTGTGTGTGTGTGTGTGTGTGTGTGTGTGTGTGTGTGTGTGTGTGTGTGTGTGTGTGTGTGTGTGTGTGTGTGTGTGTGTGTGACAAGCACAATGTACAGAATGTCGAAAAACTGCACACAACCGAAGACAGGTTTACAGTGTACAATATACACAAGACAATGCGGGATTTCTGCATTACAAGCGGCTGTTGAGCCAGTGTTTTCGTTTTTATTGACAACAATCCGTCACCGATGTATACAGTGAGACACATCGTCATTACATTCACTGAACGCCGTCTTCTTGTAATGCAGTAATGCTAAAACAATAATAAGGAATAAAATCTGAACTCGTGTAAAGCTCAAGTTAACTGTCACGTGGTGGAAAAAAGACGTTAAACTCCCGAACACCCACCCACCCTCAAGTTAACCGATCAGATATTAATTATCCAGGAAGAAAAAAAAATCTTAAAGTGGAGTTTGTTTGTTAAAGCAGATATGCGATTGTCGTCGAAGGTTCATGAAGACAGACATCCCACTTGCTACACCGCTACACCCCACTTGCTACACCGCTAAACCTCACTGGCATCCCATCCCACTACACCGCTACACCCCACTTGCACCCCATCCCTCAACACCGGTGCACCCCACTTGCACCCATCCCACTACACCGCTACCCCCCACTTGCTACACCGATAAACCTCACTGGCATCCCATCCCACTACACCGCTACACCCCACAAGCACCCCATCCCTCAACACCGGTGCACCCCACTTGCACCCCATCCTTCAACACCGGTGCACCCCACTTGCACCCATCACACTACACCGCTACACTCCACTTGCACCCCATTTCCTCGCACCGCTGCTCTCCACTTGCACCCATCCCACTACGCCGCTACACCCCACTTGCACCCCATCCCCCTACGCCGGTGCACCCCACTCGCACCCCATCCCTCAACACCGGTGCACCCCACTTGCACCCCATCCCTCAACACTGGTGCACCCCACTTGCACCCCATCCCTCAACACCGGTGCACCCAACTTGCACCCATCCCACGACACCGCTACACCCCACTCGCACCCCATCCCCCTACACCGCTGCCCTCCACTTGCACCCATCCCACTACGCCGCTACACCCCACTTGCACCCCATCCCCCTACGCCGGTGCACCCCACTTGCACCCATCCCACTACACTGCTGCACCCCACTTGCACCCATCCCACTACACCGCTACCTCACTTGCACCCCCATCCCACTACACCGGACCAGGGTTAAATCCGGGTCCAGGGCCAATTCGTATTTCAGATCTAACCATGCAGCTGACTTCATAGTATGATGCTTTTTGTCAAGGCATGCCGGCGGGCACGTAAGATTTCCTACGTCACTGTCAGAGTTAGAGGCTGAAACTCCTGTTTTTCTCAGTCCCGTAAAATCGAAAAGGGATTGCAGTTTGAGCTTGAGTTTTACATGAGTCCGTTGATAATGCTGTAATAAAATGTTGTTCAGGCACGCCAGCGAAGACTTAATAGCAAAAATGGCGCACGGATTTTGAGCCGAGCATGCGTAGAAAGTGGAGACGCCGTTTACCATTGCCGTCCTGTCTGTCTGGGCGAGAGTTTTGCTCCTTATGCCGTTATGGCACCCCTGTTGAACGGAAAAGAAATGTTTATCGAGATTTAAATACAGTTTTGAATTGTTTAGTTGTACTTTTTTTTTTTTTTAGTGACAGATGATTTCAGTCATAGTGTTACAGTTCACGACTTTTTGTGATGATCGAGTACAGTGTTAAGGCCCCGATCCCCGATCCCTCACGGCCGTACGGCACTGCCCGTTCCCGTGGCAACGGGCAAAATGCGACGTCACCGTCCGGCTCTGCCGTATGCCTGATGGCGATCCAGCATGTTCTATTTTATCCGGCGTGAGGCATCCCTCAAGCATCCGGCAGCCAATGAAAATGCTTTAAAATCGCAACCAAAACACGCGCGATGGAGCGAAAACTGTGTATTACGTACTTCCGTCCGGCAGGGCCGTATTGCACTGCCAGATCGTGTAGCGCTCCCCGCCGTACGGCATGCCTCATCAGGCAAAGTCATACGGCGGTGCCGTACGGGCGTGAGGGATCGTGGATCGGGGCCTTTACCTGAAAGAAAAACTTTAAATTATTCTTGAATAAATTGTGACCGTTGATGTTCTTTGCATATTTTTTTCTGATAGAAGGACCTAAACAAATCTTCAACTTTGAGCAGAAAGAAAAACCTGCCGGTCGGCATTCATATACAGCTACTGCACATTTACAGCAAGTTTCAAAAAGAAAATTAATAGCCCATCAAACGATCCGAAAAATTCTAAAAACTCTAAAACTGAAAGATCTAGCATGCTGCACCTATGTGAATTAAATACACATACTCACCGAAAGTCTAATATCAAAGTCTATCACAAGTGAGCTGACTACACATCCTCAACCAGAGTGTAGGCCTAATATCAAAATTTATCACACCTAAGTCAACTGAATACGCATACTCACCGACAGTGTAATATTTTAGCTTAACTATCACACGTAAATCAGCTGAATAAACATACTCACAGGGGCAGGGTTTGGACTTGCAAGGTCGGGTCACCTGCTTCTTAGATTTCCCTTTGCAGTGAGCTCCGCCATTTTGGGGGACAGGGTTGTTGCATTCCCGGGTTTTCTTCACGATCTTAGTCCCGTTTCCACACGTCACGGAACACGGGAAAGTCATCTTCACAGCAAACGCGCTCCACCCACCGTCAACTGGGAGACAGGTTAGTTCGTTAGTTCGTTCGTTAGTTGGTTGAGGCTTAACGCCGTGGAAACAAGAGACACAATTCCACGGATAACAAAACTTTTTCACTCTCTCTTGTTTGCCGCAACTCTTTGTCAGTTCCAGCGGTAATTCCCCCCAGGTCTTAGGTGGAATCCGCGGAGGGCTCGGAACCCTGGATGCATGATGATGAGGGCGATGGTATGATGATGTTATGGCGGTCCATGTGGTTTGAGACTGCGTGACAAGGCTGCATTCCACGCTTCCTGTCATACATATCCCGGCGTCAGCCTGGCCCGGGAACCGGCGCCGGCCGTGTAACCATCCACATCAATCCACATCATGAGATGTGTCAAAAAGGTGGGAAGCATCCCCCCCCCTCCCCTTCCCCAAAGTCGCATCCGTGAAGTGGGTGAGTCTCGGCTGTGTGGCAACAGTCTCCCCATTGGGTCCATAGCACACCCGCTCTGGGTAGGAGCCGACCTAGATTGGAAAAATCCCGCTTGCCTCGGCTGGGATTTTAAGCCGGGTCTTCCGGTCCATGGTCCGAAGACCCTCCCCCCCCCCACCATCCCCCCATCCCCCCCCAAAAAAAATCCCCAAAACAAAACAAACAAACAAAAACACACAACAAAACAAAAACAAACGAAAACAAACAAAGGCAAACAAACAAACAAACACAAAACACAAAACAACACGAAAAACAACAAATATAGCGACTACAACTCAAAACTCACAATAGTCAGCTGCAAATGGGTGAAGTTGATTCCTTACCGGGACAGGGGTCCAAGTTACAGGCCTCCGTCTGGACTTTGGAGCTCAGTCCGGTGCAGGTCCTGCCCCTGTTGCTAGGAGCGGGGTTCGTGCACGTGCGTGTGAACGTGATATTCCGAGTCCCGTTTCCACATGTGGCAGAGCAGCATCCCTTCACCGCCGGCCCCCACGGCGACCACGCGCCATTGACAGCTGCAACACGTAATAATAATAATAATAATAATAATGAGTATTGTATAGGCGCTTTACCCAATTTCATGAATCGGCTCAAAGCGCCGCGAACTGAACCCAACACGCACGCTCACGTGAATCACACACATTCTCTCACACACTGGACATAAACACATTACAATCACGTGGTGCGAAGGGTCAGCTCAGCTATTTAAATTTCGGAATTTAGAATTGCATTTATTTTTCAAATTTGGTGGGCTGAACATTTCCAAAGCAAACATGTACAGGCGTGACACTGCAAAGGCGGAAGGACACAAATAAAAAATTATTACGCGTGGGTTCAAGTTTGGTGTTTGAAGTACCCTCTTTTGCCAGTGTGCTAGTTTGTAGCGCTTTTTGCTGTCACGAAAAAGCGTGGTTTACGTGAGTGATTTTTCTGTGTGGTAGGGCGAGGTGCATGCCAGGGGATAGCAGGTGGGAGGTGGGGGAGGTGTTTTAGAGTTTAACGTCTTTTTCCACTGCGTATGGGTGATATCAAAGACGGGGCAACGAGAAAAGACCAGCACAAATATATGGCCCCAGCGGGGATTCGACATCACGACCCGAGCATTGAAAGTCCAACGCTCTACCATTCGGCTATCCCGGCCCTCCCGCCAGGGGATAGCAAGAGGAGGCAAGCTTCAAGTGGAGCTGAGACTTTTTCCACAGAAAACAGGCAAAGCTGACGTTAGTGGAGTTGGGTGAAGTGGCTTTCTGACCTAAACAGAAAGTAGACTAGCATTACTCAAGTGAGGCCTAAGTGGAAAGGAGACATTCAAGTTTCCTGTCAGGTACGTAAACTTGAATGGTTTGTGCATGGTAATGTTTGTTTCTAGACTGAAGCATTTTTAGGGGTGACTATGATGCCTGAGGCTAATAGGGAATACACAGGCATTTCGAGGCTTCGAGCATTTGTATTCTTTGACCGGGAGCCGGGGTGGCCGAATGCTAGAGCGCTGGGCTTTCAATGCTCGGGTGGTGAGTTCGAATCCCGGCTGGGGCCAAATATTTGTGCTGGCCTTTTTTCTCGTTGCCCCGTCATTGATAATTTTATCATCACCCTTATGTGGTGGAAAAGGGCGTTAAACTCCCCAAACACCCACCCCACCCGCATTCTTTGACCAATTTCGGCCTCGGGACAGATGTGGTGTTTTGGGGGACCATGTTTGGCAGTTAACACGTGGTCCACACGCCTGTAGCTGCGCCCATTGACGAAAACAAAGTTTTCCGTGTCAACCCCACGAAGCGCGTGCTTTTTTTTTTTCTTTCTTTCTTTTTTCTTTCTTTGCCCCGGGGCAACGATGAAAAAGCCAGCACAAATATTTGGCCCCAGCCGGGATGCGAACTCACGACCCGAGCATCAGAAGTCCAACGCTCTACCATTCGGCCACCCCGGCTCCCCTAGATGCTTCAAACTTCTGGTTAGCGGCTAACTAGCAGGAATGTGTTTGAACCTTTGCGTATCCTAAATGCGGCGCTCGGATCGTGAGTTCGAACCCCGGCTGGGGCCAAATATTTGTGCTGGCCTTTTTCTCGTTGCCCCGTCTTTGATATCACTCTTACGTGGTGGAAAAGGACGTTAAACTCCCAAACACCCACCTCGCCCATCCTAAATGCGACAGGCTGCTAGCTAGCTGGCTGCTAGCTATGAGATATCAGTAAATCTGTTGAGCGAAAGTGGGCACGGCCGGAAAAGACACACAAAATCAGAAACATATTCCATGGAAGTGTCTTCAACGGTCTTTGAACACCACTTTGTGGTCATTTTATTTTATGCATACATGTGCCAATTCAGGTGCATTTTGTTTTCGGGGGGGGGGGGGGGGGGTCGAGAGTAGGGTGTTTTTTGCTCATTTTAACGTCAGACTACCCCGATCTGGTGTTCAAGTATGATTTTGTTGTTGTTGTAAGTTGCTCTTTTAAGAGCTCTCCAAAAGCGCCGTGAGCATTCATTTACTGTGGAGACGTACGCTGTATCAAATTAACATCATCATCGTCGTCATCATCGTCGTCATCATTATCACGACGCTGTATCAAGTTATCATCATCGTCATCGTCGTCGTCATCGTGGTCGTCGTCATCATCATCATCATCAGTTTTGGTTAATTCATCGTCGTGTCGTCATTATCATAATCCCCATCGTCGTCGTCGTTGTCGTCGTTGTCAACATCATCGTCGTCGTTATCGTGATCGTCTTCGTCGGCTAGTTTAACTCACGTGGGCAGGCATGGGTGTTACAATTCTCGAGTCGTGCTCTGGTTCGGTCCCCGCTACACGTCCTCCCGCCATACGCAGGGCTCGGGTTGCTGCAGGAACGAGTGTCAACCACCGAGCGATGCCCGACTGCGCATGTGCGAGAGCAGCTTCCGGTTGAGGACGTCCTCCACGCAGACCAGGCACCATGTCCTTGAACAAATTGCATGTAGTAGCAAACGTTCAGTCCATAAAATTAAAAAATAAATAAATGAAATTCTAAATTATAAAAACAAAAAATCCTCCAGTCGCTGAGCTGATCCTTCGCACTGCGTAATTGTAATGTGTTCATGTCGAATGTGTGAGAAAATGCGTGTGATTCACGTGAGCGTCCGTGTTGGGTTCAGTTCGCGGCGCTTTGCGCCAATTCAAGAAATTTGTAGTAGTAGTAGAGTATCATCAAAGGCCATTCCAATCCATGTCTTTAATAATAAAAATAATAATAATGATGATGAATAGTACTTATCTAGCGCTTATTCTCACAGGAAAGCAACTCATAGCGCTACACACACACACACACACACACACACACACACACACACACACACACACACACACACACACACACACACATGCCCAACCCGGCCTGATGCAGATATACAATTGCAGTCAAAGGCACTGAAACAAAGGCAGACTACTAATAAGTGTGAAAGTATAAACTGGGACAGCGTGGAAAGATCACGAATTTCGACCCGGGCAGCGAGTTCCACACATTTGGGGCAAGGAAACTGAAGGAGCGTTCGACTGCGAACATCACATTGACACACAGACGAGAAGAAAAATCATTTGGTTGAACTCACGCGGGGGACAGGTACGAGTGTTGCAGGACAGGATTCGCCTTCTTGTGCTGGACCCGTAGCAGGAACTGCCACCGTACAAAGGGGTGGGGTTGTTACAGTAGCGGACGTCAGTCACGTAGCGCGTCCCACCTCCACAAGTACGGGAGCAGCTTCCGTATGATGATGCTCTCCATGATGACCAACCACCATTTCCTGGAAAGATAGTAGTTGTAGTAGAATCAGGACAGCGCGCTTCCGGTAAAAGTTCAAGTTTTTTTTTTTTTCTTTTCTTTTTCGCGATTAGCGAAGATGGGTTGGTGGGTGCTTGTTTTGTTTTGTTTTGTTTGTTGTTGTTTGTTTGTTTTTTGTGTGTTTATGTTTGTTCTTCTTGTTTGATTTTTTGGTGTTTTTGTTGTTGTTGTTGTTGTTTTGCTTTGTTTGTTTGTTTGTTTGTTTGTTTGTTGTTGTTGTTGTTTTTTTTTTGTTTTTTTTTGTTTTTGTTTTTGTTTTTTTTTTGGGGGGGGGGTTATTGATTGTCGGTGGTAGTGTTGTGGTTTTTTTTTTTGTTTTTTGTTTTTTTTTACAGTTTTGTTTGCTTGTTGTTTTTAGTTTTTGAGGTTTTTCCTTTTTTTTTTTTTGGGGGGGGGGGGGGGGTGTTGCTGGGGTGGGGTGGGGTGGGGGGGCTTATAGCAATACAAGTAAAAATAAAGACACAGTTCATCCATAAACACATTTCAAATTCGACTGACTTGTGCACGTTCAAACAAACGATGATCTCTCTCTCTCTCTCTCTCTCTCTCTCTCTCTCTCTCTCTCACACACACACACACACACACACACACACACACACACACACACACACACACACACACACACACACACACACACACACACACACACACACACACACACACACTACACCACTGAATACTTGTACACATTAAATAGAAATTCGACTTACGACGTGGACACGTGTAGCCGCAGGTGTATGCTGAGTATCTGTAAATAAACCAAATAAAATACGCAAAAACGTGTTAACACTCAAAACATTACCTCTTTAGTCTGCTACTACCACTACTACTACTACTACTACTACTACTGATATTATACTGAAATATTATTATTATTATTGATGATGATAATATTTGTGAAAAATACGCAGACTCATTGTGCCTAACACACACACACACACACACACACACACACACACACACACACACACACACACACACACACACACACACACACACACACACACACACACACCATCTCCCACCTTCCCCGCGTATATCTAACACAACCTTTCACTGATAGAAGTACACACACTGAAAAACTGGCGTGCGTTGGACGCCAAAGGCCTGACGGAGAAGGTGAGTCTTAAACTGTGTTGTGAACTGTAGCAGTGTTGGCAGATTACGCAGTTCGGTGGGCAGCGAGTTCCAGACATGTGTGGCTAAGAAAACCTGAAGGGCCGCTCTCCGACAGTTTTCAGGTTCCTTTTCGAAATTTTAAGACGCTTTTCAGTAGCGGAGTACAACATATTAACTAGACGACCTGTGTTTTTGCTAAGCGTAGCGAATAAGCAACCTCAACCCCCCCCCCTTCCCAAAACAAACAAACAAACAAACACAAAAGAAACAACAAGGGTGTGTGTGTGTGTGTGTGTGTGTGTGTTAGGGGGTTTAACGTCCTTTTCCACCACACAGGGTGATATCAAAGACGGGGCAACGATAAAAAAAGCCAGCACAAATATTTGGCCCTAGCCGGGATCGAACCCACGACCCGAGCATTAGAAGTCCAACGCTCTACCATTCGACCACCCCGGCTCCCCTCAAAAGAAACAACAAAGAAGGAAATAATCAACAAATTAATAAAGACACAAAGAAAGACTGCTCACCTGTATTTGCTACAACGACTCCAGTTCCACCATCCACACCCATAATAGTATCTACTCGCTCGGTAGCAAGTCTTGTAACATCTAACGGACCAAAAGAGAAGACAAAATTAATCGAATGATCCTCGCACCACAGCATGAGATGCATAGAAACAGTATAATGAAACAGTGATCACAAGCCGTACCAGCTCAAAGTTCAAATATTTTAGTTTCCACAAGTTTGGTATGTTTTTACTAAACTGAATTCAAGAGAAATACCTTTCTGACCCTTTGTTTAAAAGTTCGCGTAGCTCAATTCCTACCAAGTAAGTTTGGAACTGCCCAGGCAGAGATGTGCCCCTGTGACACAGCCCCAATGACCACAAAACACCTGCCCCAAAGCTGCCATCTGCACGATGGTCTACACGAGCCACATGGCCAGAGCGCACATCCATGAGGGACAAAGGCCCCCGTTTACATTATAGAGCGCTCTGAGGGCAGCCCTAAAGCGCACCGTACTGAGAGCGCTCCACGGCGTTTACATTACACAATCGTGGAAGGGGAGCTGATATGTCACGTGCTCTCGAGGAGTATGACATATTCAAGCTGGGGGCGCCCAGAAAGCACGTGTTTTTGTATGCCTGGCAGAAAAAACGATCTTGAGCTAGAGCGCCCTCAGACTACCCACTGTAGGTAGTCTGAGAGCGGTGCGCTTTCCAAGCGGTTTGTCCAAGTGTAAACGCGACAGGGCGCTCTCAGAGCGCTCTCAGGGCGGTATTTTAAGCTAATGTAAACGAGGCCTTTAAAGTCTACGGCGACCTGGAGACCCTCAGGAGGACCGCTGCGTGAGGACAACTAGCGTGCCCATCTGAAGAAGAATTCACGATGAAGAAGAAGAAGAAGAACAAGACGAATTAGATGAGACTGGACTGAAACGTTTTTACTTACGTAGTACAACTGGCAAAGCGTGGAATGCACGCCAGCAGGACAGCTGCAACTACTGCAATGAGAATCACAGTCTTCATGGCGCCGACGAAACAGTTGTCGTTTCTTCACTTCTGGGTTTGTTTTAGCCCGACTGATAACTAGAGTATCGCTCTAAGGGTACTTTACGGTTGCCGGCAGCGATGCCGTCCGTACGTGGTCTGAAGTTTGCTTTTTCTGAGCAGCTGACTTTTATTTGGTTAGCCGAATGTAGACAGGTGGTTGCCGGGGTTTTAAAATTACCATGACCCCTGCAACATGACTCCAGGATTCAGAGATATGTCACAGTGACATTTCGAAAAGTGTGTGTGTTGGGTGGGTGGGGGGAGGGGGTGGAGGAGCTGCTCGGGCAGGAGAGGGGGAAAGAAGGGGAAGGAGGAGGGTACTTGCGTGTTAACGATCAATATTGATTTGACAACAAAACTAATGACTTTCAAACTGACATGCCTCTCACGACCAGAATCCGGAACCGCGGAAATGAAATATTATACGGCAGTCAACGGCTATGTAAAACTGTAAGCAAAATTTGTTCACGCTTCACTGCATTCTCAAATATAGAGTCAATAGTACATGTCCTGTAAAACATGAAACCACTACGGTCGCGGATAAACCACTTGGGAAAACAGACATGAATTTTTTTTAAGCTAGACTACCGACCACCTCAGGATGGTCTCTCTCTCTCTCTCTCTCTCTCTCTCTCAGGGGAGCCGGGTTGGCGGGATTGTAGAGTGTTGGACTTCTAATGCTCGGGTCGTGAGTTCGTATCCCGGCTGCGACCAAATATTTGCTGGCTTTTTCATCGTTGCCCCGTCTTTGATATCACCCGTATGGGGTGGAAAAGGACGTTAAATCCCCAAACACACACACACACTCTCTCTCTCTCTCTCTCTCTCTCTCTCACACACACACACACACACACACACACACACACACACACACACACACACACACACACACACACACACACACACACACACACACACACACACTGGAACAACCAGCGTTTGTTTGTGTTTTGTTATTGTTGTTGTTGTTTTTTGTATTTTTGCTGCACGCATTTTCTTACGGTCCACTGCCATCTGTAACTTATCATGATATTTGAAAGTTGTGAAAGTCAGTAACGCCCATCTGTGGCAGCCCCACTGTACATACGCCGGGGAACGACGTAGGGAAATGTACATCAATTATCTGTAGCCGGATAGCATCATATTTGACAGCTCAAGGTTAATTTCAGCATTGCAACCAGAATAACAGAAGTCCGGGCGATAACGTTCGATATTTACACGCTCTAGAGTCACGCTGAGAGGTGTGTAACGACACCAACAAGAACAATAATAATAATAATAATAATTTGGGAGTCAGGATGGCCGAATGGTAGAGCGTTGGACTCTCAATGCTCGGGTCGTGAGTTCGATTCCTGGCTGGGGCCAAATATTTGTGCTGGCCTTTTTCTCGTGGCCCCGTCTTTGATATCAGCCCTACGACGTGGAAAAGAACGTTAAACTCCCAAACACCAAATCCCCCCCCCCCCCCATGAAGTCATCTATTGAAAAAGGGTTGATTTCAAAATGAAAGAGATTGATGTAATGGTCTTTCTCTTCATATGACGTCAGTGGACTTACTGCTTTCTTTCCATGTTTCATTTATATCAACCTGCACGTGCTTCCCTCGTTGTATTGTCTGGCAAGAAGGTTTGCCAGACCACGTCACGTGTTGTGCTCATTATGCCGCGGCACGAGAGTGGCTGAATTCTGGGGGCTCGCCCATTTTGACTGACAGGAATGGAGTCGCCTGTTGTGCCTTTAAGAGCTAGTACATCCTATTACGTCCGGCAGACCAGCAGGGCGATGAGCAGCCGGTGTGAGCGTGTTCCACGGACTGGCCCTTTAAACAGCCTGTATCCGCTTTCTGCGCTGATCATGTTTAATATTTGTTTTTGTCACCGTAACGCTAGAACATTGTCGATGTTTTAAAACATGTTTGTGTTTTTTGTTTGGTTTTTTTTTTTTTTTTGGGGGGGGGGGGGAGGAGGGAGGAGGATAGTGGAGGCGGCGTTGGTTCCGGGCGCTGTATTCGTTGGGCACTGAAAGTCCAACGCTCTACCATTCGGCTATCGCGGCTCCCTGCGAATGCTTAAGAAAATCAATAAATAATTCATATATATACAAATGATATGTATATATATTCCTCTCGTTGTTCCTCGGCAGTCGCAGTGTTCAGTACATCGTTCATTCGGGCCGATCGTCGAGGGTTCTCTCCGGGTACTCTGGCTTCCTCCCCCTCTGCTTTGGAAATGTTCAGCCAACAAAATTGATAAATAAACTGCAAAATTTAAATAGCTGAGCTGACCCTTCGTACCACGGGTGATTGTAATATATATATAATCGTGTATTGTATTTTTGCGGGGTTTTTTTTGTGTTTTTTTTGTTGTTGTTGTTTTTTTTTTTTTTGGGGGGGGGGGGTGCTGCTTTGTTTGTACGCTGGTTTAATATTTTTAGCTGCCTCAGCCCTTTGCCAGTTCCAGTAGTGTCCTGGTTACTAGTGACTCGGAAAATGAGGCATTGTTGTTGTTGTTGTTTGTTGTTGTTTGTTGTTGTGTTGATGATGAGGATGGTGGAGGGTGGGTGTTTGGGACTTTCACGTCCTTTTCCACCATGGATACGTGATATCAAAGACGGGGCAACGAGGAAAAGGCCATAACAAATATTTGACCCCAGCCGTGAGGATGGTGATGTGATGTTCCTATTAATATACAAATATCAAAAACAAAAAAGTCACGTTTTGTTTTACATTTATTTGATTGATTGATTGTTTTTTTGTTTGTTTTTTTATTCAAAGATCCTCGGGATACACCTGCGGTTACTATTGTCGTAAGGACTTTTTCTGTTTCTCACACACACACACACACACACACACACACACACACACACACACACACACACACACACACACACACACACACACACACACACAGATGGGGAGAAACAGAGAGAGAGACAGACAGAGAGAGAGAGAGACAGAGACAGACAGAGACAGAGTAAAAAAAAAATTAATAAATTTCCAGGACATGGTGGTTGGTCATCATGGAGAGCATCATCATACGGAAGCTGCTCCCGTACTTGTGGAGGTGGGACGCGCTCTGTGAATGAAGTACGCTACTGTAACAACCCCACCCCTTTGTACGGTGGTAGGTCCTGTTCTGGTTCCAGGTCGAGAAGACGTACCGGATCATGCAACACTCGAGGCTGTCCCCGTGAGTTAAACCAGATAATTGTGGTTTTGTTTTTTTGTTTTTTGTTGTTGCTTTTTTTTCTGTTTCGTCTTCTTCTTCCTCCCTGTGTTTCACTGCTCTCTCTCTCTCTCTCTCTCTCTCTCTCTCTCTCTCTCTCTCTCTCTCTCTCTCTCTCTGTGTGTGTGTGTGTGTGTGTGTGTGTGTGTGTGTGTGTTGCTAGAAGCTGCTTCTGACGCCATTACACTTCACATTCAACACCACTATATCCCACATACGACATCACTACACCACACATAAAAAGCAATATTAAGATAAGATAAGATAAGATAAGATAAGATAAGATAAGATAAGATAGATTTATTGCTTCTTAGTTACAATTAAGAAGAATTTGCTTTGCTCCTCTTGATAATAAAACACAATTGATATACACAAACATACCATATAAATACATATACACATTCACACACTCAGTCATTGGCTAAAACACAATTTAAAGAGAAGAAGCACTGGCATTGCCTCACATTAAACTATGTTAAACAAGCACTAAGAATAACAGTTAAAAAGGAGGGGCAGGCCTAACACAGAATACAGATCACAGATAACAGCTCTCTCTACATATAGATCCTTCATCCACACACATCCTATCTTCTGAGCTCGCACAAGCACCCGCATCCACCCACACACATCACAGGGTAAGATATTAGACCGCTGGGGATGATTCACTAGTGTTCATATATAATGTCAATGCATAGAACGGGTATACTATTACCCGGTAAGTAAAGAGTTTAACTGGAGTGCTTCCACACCAGTGTATCATTTTTCATTACACTTTAATCCTGACATTACATCCCAGATACGAAGTGGGTGTGTTTATCGAGTGGTTTCGTATGTGGGGTATGGTGTTGTGGGGTGTTGTGGTGTCGTTTATAGAGTGTGGTAGTGTAGTCTGCGGCTTTTTGCAACATACAATTATTCTAGTGCCCCGACCGGATACCCCGCCAACCGCTTTGGCGACAAGGTACGTCGCGACCGAAGTATACTTGAGACTGCATACTTTATCAATGAGAAAATTTTCCTTTCCAAAAGACTGAAAATGCACGAGTTGCACCGTCCAGGGCACGCTGAGGGCTCTTACAATTATTGTGTCAAACGAACCATGGTTTATGCGAGTTTTTGATATTTGCGTATTGGGACGCTTGTGACCTGGCGTACTACATCATCAAAGCTATGCGCTATTGACCACTTCAGCCCTAGTAACTATTGCCAGGGCCAACAATGAGCGGTAACCCTTCAGGCGTCAGCGTATTAGTGAATAATCAAACTGCCGGTAACAGTTCCGTATCATCGACAACAGAAACTGGTTCCAATGACCTTTGAACCGCAGGCTTTCTGAGAACTGTCGCTGTAGGGAGCTGTATTTGTTATCGACCGGAAGATAATGGTGTAGTAGGTGAGGTGTCGTCGTGTAATAAATCGGTGTCGCTGGTGTAGCTCGGCGGGTGGCGTGGCGTCGTGCGTGGGGTGTCGTGGTGTAGCGGAATGCGTATAACAACTCGTTTCGTTGTGTCCGGTTAGGAAGTCTGTTTTTTTTTTTTTTTTATTGTATCCCAGGCAACGGCGCTTGGTCTGCGTGGAGCTCGACAGTGTACGAGTGTTGTTCAGCGAAGTGTGGGCGCGGGACTCAGAACGTGACACACACACGCACTTGCACAAGTCCCTCCCCCCAAAACGGAGGCAAAGGTTGTCTGGGAGTTGACTGGAGAATCCGGCAGCGGTCTTGTTCCGGGAGCTCGTGTCCCAGTAAGATAATAATATAAATAGCAATAATAATATACTTTTTTTTTAATAATGTACGGTGCCAGCAAGACTTTCTGCGTTTTCCAAAGGTAGTATATGTAATATATAATATTAAGCATATTATTACGCTTTTCTATACTCTGATTATTATCATGATAATGATATTATAATTATCATTATTATTATTGGGATACATATTATTATATATATTATGAACTGTTTTGTGGCCTATCAGGTTAACGGAAATTACAGTGATCATAACATATGATACAAATTCCTTAGTATTGTATGGAAGGTGTGTGACTGGGGTGCGGTATGGGGTGGACTGGGAGGAAAGAGAGAGAGAGAGAGAGAGAGAGAGTGTGTGTGTGTGTGTGTGTGTGTGTGTGTGTGTGTGTGTGTGTGTGTGTGTGTGTGTGTGTGTGTGTGTGTGTGTGTGTTTGTGCCGCGCGCGCGCGAGTAAAACTGACTTTTGTCGTGGCAAGCAACACCATAGCAGTTTCCACTGTGGGCAATAAGAATGGGAGAAAAATATAGTGAATTCTATAACACTGTGCCTCTTTGTTGTATGTAGGGGGAAAATAGCAGGCCATCTTCAAATATCACCAGAGAAGACGACCAACAACCACAAACGGGCCACTTCATTCTGAAAGTTTTGTGGTCGCAAATCCTGTAATAAAATGTAATCTGCGACATATGTGTGTGTGTGTGTGTGTGTGTGTGTGTGTGTGTGTGTGTGTGTGTGTGTGTGTGTGTGTGTGTGTGTTTTCCGTTGCCACCCTTGATGGTCAGGAAGCAAGGAAATAATTATATATTTTTGGCGAAGTTTGCAAAATAAAAGGAAGACAAAGTGATGCTTAAACAAGGAAGCAAAGAGAGCAAAACTCTTTCAGAACCGTCATTCTGTTGTTCGCACGCACGCACACACACACACACACACACACACACACACACACACACACACACACACACACACACACACACAAATGAATACCGTTTCAATTATTGTTTCTCGATTATTTATTTCCAGTATTAGGTAGGTTTGTTTCTATGACGGAAATGGCATGTTTATTTCATTAACCAGAATTGAGAAAAGACCTATGTCATAAATTACATTTGCATATTTTTTATTACACGTATTAATATTTTTTAGTCCCAGCTAGCATAGTCCAATCTACACTGTTTTGCGTTGAAAAATAAGGGTCCAAAGTTGTGCCACTAATTTCTTTTCTGGTGTTTTTTTTTATTGCTTATTAATTTATAGATGTTGTTTTTTTTTTTTGTCGTTGATTTACAGAATGGCAACAGAAGAAAGAAAGTTCGATTTTGCATTAGTGTCAGATATAGTATTCGTATTATTCGTACGTTCTGTTCCGATTTCTGGCGAGTTAATCCATTTGACATCCGGTTGATTCAAGTACTTAATCTTCCAGACTTCACAAGTAATTCGTTACTGTCAAGCCAGTGCATCCATTGATTCAAGCACTAAACCTTCCCAGACTTCAACAGCTAACTCTTTACTGTCAAGCCAGTGACTCCATTGATATCAGTTATTTCCTTAATCTTCCCAGACAAGTAACTTGTTACTGTGTCACGCCAGAGATTAAGCCTTCCCAAATTTCAAAGGATCACCGATAAAATATAAAGCGAGTTAATTCATTGACATCGCCAGAGTCAAGTCTAATTAACTCTTCCCAGACGTCAGCATATATTAACTCTTTACTGACAAGACACAGCCGAGGCCCAGTTGCAGTTCTGGATGCGTGAGTCAAACTTCATGGTGGCGCCGCAGTCGGTGGCGGCGAGCCACTGGCCGTTGTTGCAGAGCTGGTAAAAGCGGCAGTTGTTGGGCACAGCGCGTCTCTGCCCCGTGACGCAGGCGGAGGCCTGTGTGGGTTCTGGGGTCTTGACGCACGCCTTGACGCTCTGGTCCCAGTGCGTCTTCTTGGGGCACCTGCCATGACGCAATATGCAACAAGGTCACGAGAAACTTTTCATCGAATGCGCTTAACTCCTTCAAAACAGTCACTTGTCTCAAGATATCACATAACAGACTGTCGAGACTGTCGAGAAGCTCTGTGTCGGGGTGACATCACCCCAAGTCTGTCTATAAAAAGTGAAGCCGCTGACCGGGCTGGTTTATTTACAGACATGCGCAACGTAGCAGTTGTGCTAGAAAAGCGTCGGGCGGCAAAGAAAGCCGTATTTCTTTAGTACTAGAAACAGCAACACAAAAAAACCCTCAAGAGTCAAATATATCATCCACGTTTTCGGGAAACAGACTTTATTAGTTTAATTTTCAATAATTATTAATCAGGCCGGGGAACTGCTGAGGAAAAAAAAAAAAAGAGACTGAAACCTAGGTTGGAGTGCAGAGGCAGCGCAGTGCTGGGGGGAACACAGGGGCAACGCCCTACTTAACAGAACAAATTTTAGCATTTTCAAAGGCATTTAGTAGCACCCCCTGGCATCCAAATGCAAAATACTGCCTTGGTACTGACATGCAAGTCTTCAAAAATGAAGTTAGACTGTCCTATACGGCATTACATGTATCGTGATATTGCGTGCAACGTTTTTACTTCTTCCTTTTCTTTGGCTGACACTTAGATTTTCTTTCTTTTTTTTTTTTTTTTGGAGGGGGGGGGGAAGATGAGAGGGGGAAGGGGGGGGCTGAAAGGATAGGAAATTTGGCTGAAAATCGCCTAAAGACTGAAAATTCCCCAGCGTGATTAATATTAACTCTCTCTATGCTAGGATCCCCATTTGGGGCCCTCAAAATCACGTACAACGCTTGGCTGCTGACGTCCGATTCATGGGATCGCCAATTCTTACTCTCGGGATTCTTACTCTCAGTCCTGACATCACTAAGTGAGGAACTAAATGCATCGAACAAAACGTGTTTCTTCTGGTCAATGGGACGCAACCATCTGTTAGTATACTACTGGGAAAAACTCTCAGCAGAGATAGAGTGAAAAATACTTTGAAAAAGTGCACTCACTTCATGAGGATGGCGCGAGTGTTGGTGGAGTTGGCCTGACCTTGCTGACAGCGGAAGTAGTAATGACGATCCTGTTCCGCCGCAATGTACGTGTCCTCGCCAACGGGGCATTTGGCTGCGGGAAGACAAAAAAGAACGGTCCGCTTACATGATTCAAGAACATTATTATTTATCGTTTTTTTTTTTTTTTTTTTAATGAAGACCGTCCCTCATAAAACAACAAAAACAGCAACAACAACAACAAACAAGCAAAACAACAAAGCATACAACAACGACAACAACAACCCAAGAAGAAAGGTCGACACGATAAAAACAACAATAACTGGCCCATAAAAGACACCCCACGCCCGAAAAAAAACAACCCATACAAACAAAAACGATTATAATTGACTCAGACCCGCTCCCCAAAACAAAACAAAAACAACCACAAAAATACAGACAAAAACTCCGGAAACACTGCCCCGCATCCCCATTCCTCCCACCCCTACCCTATCCGTCCTCAACTTCCGAATAAATAATAAACGAATAAACATAAACGGAGAGACACACACAAAAATCGGGGAAGCCGGGGTGGCCGAATGGTAGAGCGTTGGACTCTAAATGCTCGTGTCGTGAGTTCCAATCCCGCCGGCTGGGGCCAAATATTTCTGCTGACCTTTTTTTTTTCTCGTTGCCCTGTCTTTGATATCACCCTTATGTGGTGGAAACGGACGTTAAACTCCCAAACACCCACCCACCCCACAAAAAAAAAATCTGATTCACGAAAAACGAGAGATTGAGCTGCGAAAGGTGCTCATCCTCAGAAAAGCTACTTAAGGTCCCCCGGGTCAGCCTCAAAACATTTGGCCAACGTTCTTTCAGTTACAGTGCCCCTCACGTTTGGAACTCCTTGCCATCTTCCCTGAGAAACATCCCTTCCCTCCTACAGTTTAAAGCAGAACTCAAAACACATCTTTTCAAACTAGCTTTTGATCTTTAAGTTCAAGTTAAATTTCACCGCCTGTATTGATGTGTATAAATGTGTGCGTGTGAATGTTGTGTGTATGCGTGAGCAAAAGCGCATTGAGTGCTTTAAAAGCAGAACTCCGCGCTTTGCAAGTGTAATATATTATCATTATTATTATTAACAGTCAGGCACTCACATCCACACTGTTCCGTGTTGCAGTCCGTGGTCCGGGTCTCATAGCTGGCACCCTGACAGTCCGCCCCGCCGTACATGGGTTCTGGGTTGGTACAGGTTCGGTTCCGGATCTGGTCCACCTGTCCCCCTCCACACAGGACGGTGCAGTGGGTCGTGTCCTCCCAGTCCGTGAAGTCAGTCCAGCCACCATCAACTAAGGGGGAAAAAGAAGAGTGAGTGAGTGAGTGAGTGAGGTTTTAGGGCTTAAAGCCGCGCAAGCTTCAACGGCTGAGTGTGCCTGCACTACGTGAAAAACACAAAAATGTAACGTTGGACAAAAACAAATGACGCTAACTGGTCTGCGGGGCAGTATAAACCTAGGACATACAGGAGACGCTGCACCTTCATGCTAATTTCTCGAACTCCCGATTACAAAAAAAGCTTAGAAAACAAATAACAATTACAACTATATAGGTAAAACAAACATAAACACTAAGTACATATACAGCAAATGTTGCAACGTATCATCTCCTAGGCGCAGTAAATCAGTCCGCAGCATATGCCAAACATTACTTATTCCTAACAACCGGTAGTGCAGACGTGAGTGAGGGGTTAAAAAAAAATATATAGATAGATGAAAGAGCCGAATTTAGAAATCAGCCGAGAGATGAGAGGAAGGACAGAGCGGCTAAATTCGGAAAAGAAGAAGAAAATAAAATGAATAACTAGAACGACAGAATCTTTCATGGCTCACGTGCGACCTTGACCCTTACGAGGGGGCTCTCAAAAATGTTCAGTTTAACTTTTTCCTTTTATACTTTCTACTTTTTTAGCATTAGCAACGGCAAGTTTGTAAACTGACGATCCTTCTCTGTCAAAACTTTTACCGTTGATAAATAAAGTTTCATCATCATCATCATCATCATCATCATTACCAGCCAAGGTGTGTCCTTTACCTTAAAGGGGCTAGTGATACTATTTTTATAATGACAGGTATTTCTGAGCTATTTTCCAGGTGGTGTCTAACACCACTTAGACATCTGAACAGTGACAACGTCTGTAATGCTGGCACTGAGCCAACAGAGGGCGCACTCGATGACGCGGCGACCACACTGAACGCCCCAATAGTCGTAGAATTGGAATGTTTGACCGCTCGCGCAAAGTGTAAACAACACTGTATCGCATTAAGAGCTGTACTAATCATCAAGATAGTGTATTAATTTCGAGCGCAAGGTCGCTCTCAAGAGCGAAAGTATCTCAAAACGATAATAATAATAATAATAATTATAATAATAATAATAATAATAATAATAATGAGTATTGTATAGGCGCTATACACAATTTAATGAATCGGCTCAAAGCGCCGCAAACTGAACCCAACACGAATGCTCATGTGAATCACACGCATTCTCTCACACACTGGACATAAACACATTACAATCACGTGGTGCGAAGGGTCAGCTCGGCTATTTAAATTTCGATGTAGAATTGCATTTGATTTTTCAAATTTTATGGGCTGAAAAATCAGCAAAGATGAAATTAGTCCGTTGAACACTTCTCAAAGACTCAGTTTTTAAAGATGTTCATACTAAAGACCATTCTGTGCTGTGTTTGTGACGTCGATCATCACACCACTTTGAAATGCAGTCACAGCATCTCAAAAGCTGGCACTGAGCCAACATAAGGGTACACACTGACGCGGATATCACAAGGCCTCAGCGAGAGGCTTAAGAGACGAAGCGCTACATAGATTTGGAACGGTCAAACGAAATGCTAGTCTCAGGTCAAACGAACAAATGAGAGTGCTACTGTTTGGTCAAACGAAGTGCCGCTATCGAAGAGTCAGAATCACACAGAAGCACTGGACAACATTCCAGGCTACCTTAGTGTAGTGGTTAGCACTTCGGATCATGGACCGGGGGACCTGCCTTCGCCGAAACCCAGTCGAGGCAAGCGGGACTTTTTTTCCTACTTTAGTGCATCAACAATTTGTAGCTCACAACCCAGTGATTTGACACAGACTTCTGGTTAGTGTCTGAGTTTTAATATGACTCAGAAGAGATCGTCAAGTAAATCTAAACGGTTACAAGAAGACAACAAGGGAAGCAATCCTTAAACCATAGTAACAGACAAGGGAAGCAATCCTTAAACCATAGTAACAGGCAAGAAAGGTAATTCTCAGCTCAAATGAGGTAATAGTTCGGCGAGCTGAGATGAAGTCGATACACTACCTAGGTCGGCTCAGAGCGGGTGTGCTAAGGACCCAGTGGGGAGGTTGTTGCCACACAGCCGAGTTCACCCATTTCACGGGTGCGACTTTGAGGGTGTTTCCCTTGTTATGACACATCTCATGATGTGGATGATCACACGGCATAGTTCTCGGACCTGGTTAACGTCGCGATATTTATGGACGGAAGCGTGGAATGCCACCCTGTCACGCAGTCTCAAACCACACGGACCTCCACGGCATCATCATCGTCATTCGCATCATCATCATGCATAATATATATATAGTATATATATACCCCCCCCCCCCCCCCCCAAAAAAAAAAAAAAAAAAAAAAAGTCCCAACTTTCGATCCCTCCGTGGATTAATTCCATCCATGACCTGGGAGCGTGGGTGGTTGGGTGTTTGGGAGTTTAACGTCCTTTTCCGCCACATACGGGTGATATCAAAGACGGGGCAACGAGAAAATGGCCAGCACAAATACTGATTTGGACGCAGACGGGATTCGAACTCACGACCCGAGCATTGAAAGTCCAACGCTCTACCATTCGGCCACCCTGGCACCCCTGACCTGGGAGGAATACCAATGGAGCTGGCGAAGAGAGTGGGCAGTAAATAAATACCTTTAAAACACACACACACACACACACACACACACACACACACACACACACACACACACACACACACACACACACACACACACACACACCGGGGCAATGTTGGGTGTTGCAAGTCTCCTGCTCGTTCTCGTAGTAGTGTCCATTACAGGGACTGCCGCAGCCCAGGGTGGAGGGATTGGTGCAGGTCCGTGACCGAGTAACAGTCATGCTCCCTCCGCCACACGAAGCACTGCACTGGCTGCGAGTTTCAGTCCAGGGAGTGAAACCGCCATCACCTGTGGAAAGTCAAACAATCAGTCAAGCGAGGAAACCTGTCCATCAGTCAAGCAAGCAAGTAAGCAAGTAAGCAGGCAGGCAGGCACTCACTCACTCACTCGCTCATCCACCCACTCAATCACTCACTCGCTCGCTCGCTCGCTCGCTCATTCAGTCATTCACCCACTCACCCACTCACCCACTCGCTCATCCACCCATCCAACCACTCACTCACCCACTCGATCGCTCGCTCACTCACTCACTGACTCACTCGATCGCTCGCTCACTCACTCACTGACTCAGTCACCCGTCCACCCACTCACCCGCTCACTGACTCAGTCACTCGCCCACCCACTCACTCGCTCACTCACTCACTGACTCAGTCACTCGCCCACCCACTCACTCGCTCACTCACTCACTTGCTCGCTCACTCACTGACTCAGTCACTCGCCCACCCACTCACCCACTCACTAGCTCGCTCGCTCGCTCGCTCACTCACTCAGTAGTCGAAAACGGCAGTTTTCTGGCTCAACGGCGATGCAAACATGGAGACTTTAAAGTGATGTATAACATGTATAACCAACGGACCGTAATGTTATAAATACATTTCTCAGTACAATCCAACTGTCTGTTGGGGGGGGGGGGGGAGAGTAAAAAAAAAATAATAATAAATTTCCAGGACATGGTGGTTGACGGACAGACAGACAGACAAACAGACAGACAGACAGACAGGCAGACAGAGAGAACACCCTTAATTTACAACGGTAGAAGTTGCAGGCATGTTCGTGCCAATTTTAAAACTTGCCGTTGCTATACTACATAAGCTAAATTTACTGTCAACAAAAGAAAAAAAAAGATAATAGGTAAGGGCAAAGCACACACACACACACACACACACACACACACACACACACACACACACACACACACACACACACACACACACAGTCACACACACACACACAGGCAGGCAGGCAGACAGACAGACAGAGACTGAGAATTACAAACTAATTTACAGACGGAAAGAGCGACGCAGACAACGAAAAGAAAATGACTTGTAAAAGATAATACTGACGGCAGGTCTGTCTGCAGTATCTTGTTCTGTACCTGAAAAACAATAGTTAGACAGGCAAACGTGAGATCCACGCATGCACGGTTCAAAGATACCTGTGTGTACTCCCTTCAGTCCCTACGAAAGAGATTTTGGTAATGGGCTGGTAGCAGATTTCAAAGGAAATATGGCGCAGTGGATAAGAAATGCAGATACACGTACATACACACGGCATTCATTGAACCATTTCTAGACTGATACAAATTCTCTTGATCTTTCCGACAAGTTTAAAAAAAAAATGTGTAGGCATTACTGTCTAAATGCTCTAAACAGTTACAGTTCCATGATTCCACAATTACAGTTTTGTCCCCGAATCGATTTACAGTATCAACAAACCAACATGCCACAGCTTATCTCTTTCCTGCCGAGGCACTTAGCTTCAACGCTATGACCAATAAACGACTCCACTCTTGTCAATCGAAAGGGGCGAGCCCCCAGAATTCAACCAATCGTGTGCCGCGGCATAATGAGCATAACACATGGCAAACTTTTTCTTAACCAGACACTACAAAAGTAGGAAACACATGCATAAAGTCCATTGAAGTCATTTGAGGGGAAAGACCATTACATTAGTCTCTTTCTTTTTCATATTCAGGGGCGGGGCTGTGGTCGCGCCTCGGGGGGGGGGGGGGGGGTTGCCGAGTGGAGTCGTCTATTCGAAAGGCCAAGGTTACTTACTTCGTGCATCGATAGGTGCGCCACCACCCTCCACAGCTTCCAACGTAGGGTTCTGTTCCGCAGGCGTAGGTCCGTCTGTTCAACGACAAACAAAAACAGACACAAATTCAGAAATGAAGACCATTATCAAGTCTTTGTTCAGACCCCCTGATGCCCATGACAGCTGCCATCAGACAAGACCAGACCAGGTGATCATCTTCCGCCTCAGAACTGGACACAACAGGCTGAGACACCATCTGCACAGAAAGATGCGCCTTGTGCCGTCCCCGATGTGCTTCTGTGGAGAGGCAATGCAGAATACAGAACACATCCTACAAGACTGCAGGAACCTCCAGACCCTGAGGGAAGCGACTTGGCCACAACCAGTCCCCCTCCTGCAGAAGCTGTACGGGCCGGTGGAAGAACTCCAGAAGACCACCAGATTCATCTCAAGTACCTGTCTCCCAGTGTGATAACGGCGATCGAGAAGAAGAAGACAAATTGATAGCACAATAGTCATCCAGATCGCAATCAAAGTTGTTAAAAGCCCCAAGTGGTATAATAATAATAATAATAATAATGAGTATTGTATAGGCGCTTTACCCAATTTCATGAATCGGCTCAAAGCGCCGCCAACTGAACCCAACACGCACGCTCACGTGAATCACACGCATTCTCTCACACACTGGACATAAACACATTACAATCACATGGTGCGAAGGGTCAGCTCAGCTATTTTAATTTCGGGATTTAGAATTGGATTTTTTTTTTTTTTCAAATTTGGTGGGCCGAACATTTCCAAAGCAGAGGTGGAGAAAGCCGGAGTACCCGGTGTCGTGCGTACAGGCGTAAGGCCACAAACTGATCGTGGGGTCAAGTTTGATTTTTCTTGAATGAACCACGTTTGGCGAGTCAGTGAACTAGTTTGTTCAGATTTTTTTGCTATCACGAAAAAGTGCGATTTTTTTTTTACAGTCATCAATGTTATACAATGTTGTCTACACTTTTTGCACTTTGAACGGGGAGCCGGGGTGGTCGAATGATAGAGTGTTGGACTTCTAATGCTCGCGTCATGAGTTCGATCCCGGTTGGGGCCTAATATTTGTGCTGGCTTTTTCATCGTTGCCCCGTCTTTGATATCACCCTATGTGATGGAAAAGGACGTTAAACCCCCAAACACCCACCCACCCACCCTGCACTTTGAACATTCAAATTCTACGACTTTAATTACACTTCTGGAGCACTCAATGTAGAGTCGCCGGGCCTTGGAGTACGCTTCTGCTGGCTCAGTGCCAGCATTACAGACACTTCCACTGTCCAGGTGTCTCAGTGGTGTTATGATAGATACTACGAAAACAGCTCAGAACGATCTGTAAGCATATTAATGGTAGCGCAAACAATAATTATAAGCGCAAAAATAAACCCGCGGCGGCTGGGGGGTGGGGGGGGGGGTAAACAAACACAAAGAGGGGACCCCCCCCCCAAAAAAAAAAAAAAAAACAACCCAAAAACAAAGAAACTAACAGCAAAACACAAACTAAGCAACAACAGAAAAAAATGAAAACAATTCGGGGGGCGGGGTGGGGGAGGGGTGGGGAGGGGGGGTTAGGGGTGGGACAAACACAGAGAGAGGGGATGGGAACGACCAAAAATTCAAAACAAAACAAAAAAGACCAAAAACAAACAAACGAAGAGTGGTCGGGAGTACAAACAACGTGTGATTTACAGTTCAGTGTGGATCTGTTTACACTGCGCGAGTAGAATACGTGATTTACACTTACGCTACTTTACAATCGTTAGTATGTCGTTAGTATGGTCGGTCCACCCTCAGAACACACACACACACACACACACACACACACACACACACACACACACACACACACACACACACACACACACACACACATAATGAAAACAACTCACGTCCACGTTCTGGCTGAGACGGCTGCCACAAGACCCAGCAAGGCGAGAGCGATAACGAGCTTCATAGTGAAAGAAAATACTTAGATCTGTCCACCCTGGATCAAGACTGGCTCAGTGGGTTGATCGGCTGCTAACCGCGGTCAGGTCGTAGATGTTGCAACTGGGTGGAGTTCTTTCGCTCGTCGCTTCTCTGGCGGTGAAGCCCCGATGTCCAGCGAACCCCGTTATGGGGTGTGCTTTTTATAGACAGCCGGTCTGAGGAATGCCGGGAAGGCTGTAGTGTCAATTTCTTTCTTAATCCGATGCCAGTGAAATGATGACAGAAACTGTGGAGGCGGGGTCTTACGTTTGAGTGACAGAACCTAGTGTTCGTCACGTGACCAGGTATGACGGGGTACAGTGTGAATTTCTCTCTCTCTCTCTCTCTCTCTTGGGGGGTGGGGGGGGGGTGGGGTGGGGGCATTGTGGAAGTAGTAACAAGAATAGTGGTGGTGCAGCCTGCCGTTTGATTGACAGGAACTCAGTAGTGCTTGTCACGTGACAGGTCATGACCAAATTTGTTCATGATGATGATGATGATGATGACAAAGACTTGATCTTCAGCGCATGGCTCCACCTGAACTGAGCGCTCACGACGGAACAGTTTTTCCAGTGCTAATTCCTGTAAAATATTTTAACACGTTTTGTGCTCCTAGATGAAGCCACTAACTGAGTCCATGATTTCGTTCCGAGGCGTCGATAGCACAAACACAACAGTTTTGAAGTCATAAAAACAAAACTAGTCGGACTCAGAATCCAGTCGCGCGATTTCCAAGTTGGCTAGGTCTGAAAGTAGCCTACTTTATTGTTTTGGAATAGTGTCTCTTATGAGTGCGTTGGTTGTGGTGGCTGTTTGGGGGTTTAACGTCCTTTTCCGCAACATACGGGTGATATCAAAGACGGGGCAACGATGAAAAAGCCAGCACAAATATTTGGCCACAGCCGGGATACGAACTCACGACCCGAGCATTAGAAGTCCAACGCTGTACCATTCGGCCACCGCGGCTCCCCCTTGTGAGTGCGCCTGTACGCTCGCAATACTAAGCATGTTTAGTAGGACTTCGTACGGAGGACTTCGCTGAGCAACGTAATACATTTACATGTAAATTAGGCACGTTAGGGGTACCATAAGCTAATCGCAGCGCGTTAGCCGCTAGTGGCCGGGAAGCCGGGGTGGCCGAATGGTAGAGGTTTGGACTTCTAATGCTCGGGTCGTGAGTTTGTATCTCGGCTGGGGCCAAATATTTGTGCTGGTATTTTTGCATCGTTGCCCCTTCTTTGATATCACCTGTAGGTGGTGGAAAAGGACGTTAAACTCCTAAACACCCACCCACCCTCCGTCGTGGCCTCTGCCGTGTGGGCCTAATTTGGGTAAATGGGTTAGGCTGCTCGGCGAAGTCCTCCTTACGAAGTCCAACTAAACATGCCCACTCTCTTAATGATTAGTTGAGATACAGTGTTGTCTAATCACTGCGTGAGCGGTCGAATATTCAGCTGCTCCATCCCAGCGGCTGACAGTACTGCAGGCAACCTCGTTCAGTTCTTTGTGTATTAAGCCGCGGCGTCACGAGTGCCCTTCTGTTGGCTCAGTGCCAGCCCGGCTTTAAGATGCGGTCATTGTGCAGGTGTCTAAGTGGTACCGTGCCTGACACAACCTATGTAGCTCAGTAGATCTGTGAGCATAAAAAAAAAATCTCTTAAAACTGGTCCTTTCACACCCAGCTGAAGAGACTCTGTGCGTACGATGACACCCCAGGCAAACTCAAGGATAACATTCAAGGATCTAACACGAAAATATTTATTGTCTACGCTCCTACAGGCCGAAGGACACAAATTGACTTTTGAGGTACCCTGTTTGGCGAGTGTGCTAGTCTGTGGTGATTTTTCTGTCATGAAAAAAAAAACAACGTTATTTTCGTGATTTTTGTGTTACGTAGGTCAAGGTGCATGCTAGGCGGTCGCAAAAAGAGGCAAGCTGCCAGTGAAGCTGGAACTTTTTGAACAGAGGCCAAGCACAAGTGAGGCCAGCGGATTTATGTGAACTGCCTCTCTGTCCTAAAGAGAGAGTAGACGTGCATTACTCCAATGAGGCCTGTTCGGAAAGAAGATATTTCTTTTTTTTTTAAACTCCTGTCAGGTGCGTGCTTTTGAATGGTCTGTTCATGGTCGTAATTGTTTCTAGATTGAAGCTTTTTTAGCGGTGACTATGATGCCTGAGGCTACTAGGGAATATACAGGCATTTTGCGGCCCTGTGTATTTGTGTCCTTCGGACTACACTGTCAATGTTTTATTTCTTCTTTTCTTTTTCCACGTCTTTGGAATGGCTCGGTTGTAAAACAACCATTCGCGCCAGTCGCTCCCATAGCGAATGTGACACTTCTTTTTCTTGCGTCAGGTTCAGAAGAACGAGGAGCTGCTCTACGAACGGCCTCGGGATAAAGGGTTTTGCGAAGGGTGGGTTGTGGCGTCGCTAACTGCAGACTGTCGTTAACTGCAGAAAGTTGTAGGCGCATGTGGGAAATAAGGAGCACTCCCCGCACTCCTCATCCCGTTATACACATTCCAGGTACAGGCGCGTGATTTGGAAGAATGGCGTGCACGTTTGCGTATCATGTGCTCTTCTTTTGTACAGCGTTGTACTCAGTCACTTTGAGCACTGTTGTGTCGGATGGAAACAAGGCGGGGAAAGTGATGACATTTTGTAAGTGGGAGTCATAATATTAGTACGCCTACAACTTCGACTTTAGATGATTGAATAAAAATCCATGAGAATGTGTTGAGAACTTGTGATTTTTAATGGAAAGCGGTACGGTAATACAAATAACTGAAATCGGCCACGGGGGACTGTATGCCTAATTCCATTTAATATTATGACTTCCACTTACAAAATGTCATCATTTTACCAGGTAAAAAAAACCTCACTTTTCCTCCTGGTTTCCATCCGACACAGCAGTGCTCAAAGTGACTCGTGAGTGCAACGCTGCACAAAAGAAGCGCACATGATACGCAAACGTTCACGCCATTCTTGCAAATCACGCGCCTGTACCTCGCGCGCACTCGAGGTCAAGGTCAGCACCGCATTGTTCGGGAGTTCTCATTAAATTATCACGGAACGCAAATTATTAAACTACGTTATGTTTGCTGTTTTTATTGATCAACAAATTCTTAGGTGGAGGCGTGTTAACATTATCATTGTGCCTTAATTACCAAATTAGTGATGTATCCCAGTTATCATCAGTTTCTGCGATCTGTCTGCAGTTAACGACAGTCTGCAGTTAGCGACGCCACAGTGGGTGGGGTGGGTGGGTGTTTGGGGGTTTAACGTCCTTTTCCACCATATAGGATGATATCAAAGACGGGGCAACGATGAAAAAGCCAGCACAAATATTTGGCCCCGGCCGGGATCGAACTCACGACCCGAGCATTGGGTTTTGCGAAAAAGAGATAATTAGGTTATACACTACTAATAGCTTCCGGGGCATCAGTGTAGTGAGAATTCCGCTAAATGTAGTACAGACTTGATTGTCGACCCTTTTGAGATGTGTGTGCGGAGTAAAAAATGGAAATCATGAGCTGTTTGTCGGCTGTTTTGCCATGTAATAGTGAAAACAGTGAAGAATGAGCCTGGCATGTGGGCTTATTTGTATTCGTGACCGGCTGGCACAGGAGCTAGCAGACGACAGAGGAATGAGAGGCTAGGTGGTCGGTGCCAGAAAAAAAAAGTGGAATACTGGAATTAAATTTTGTTTAAAATTACCATGTACATGAGTCTTTGGCTGCTGGATTGTTGTGATGTTCTGGTGAGTTTTAAAGCCTTTCTACGGTGTCATCTTCAATAAGAATATGAAGCACTTTCTTTGAAATCCGTATCTGCATTGTGTAGCCTGCATCATACGTAGGCTGTCGACCAACTGATGCAGGTGGAAGCCCGGTCGGAGAGTGGGACTGGCGGGTTGTGGAGGACAATGGGGCAGAAGGG
>JACVVK020000012.1:2022500-2077500 GCA_018292915.2 Batillaria attramentaria
TTGTTTTGGTCTCTTTTTTTGTTTGTTTGTTTGTTTGTCATTGAACATCGCCTAACTAACAGCAACTCTGAATTATTTATTTGTTGGTCTTTTGTAAAAGTGAGACGTTGGTGAGAGATGAGAGAAGACAAATTTTCAACTGACGACAACGGCTGCAGTGAATTTTTTCTGATTTTTGGGGGGTATATTTTTATGACACCAGAGACACATTGTGTACGTACAGTTTGAGCGATTTTGAGATCTATAATGCACTGAGTGTCAAATGAGGTACGGTTTACGTATTTTCGGAGATACAGGACTGGACACAACTGACACACACTACACTGACATCCGCGCGCGCGCGCGCGCACACACACACACACACACACACACACACACACACACACACACACACACACACACACACACACACACACACACACACACACACACACACACACACACACACACGCACGCACGCACGCACGCACCCCCCCCCCCCACACACACACACACACACGCACGCACGCACGCACGCACCCCCCCCCCCCCCACACACACACACGCACGCACGCACGCACCCCCCCCCCCCCCACACACACACACAGACGACACTCACCATGGCGGAGAGGTGCGTTCCCGGCGGGCGGTGCACCCACTGTACAAGCGACGTGCGTTTGTGCCACAAAAAGTTGACTTTGAACGTAGAAATATCAGCCCGTCTTATAATGTTGTTTCCATTACTATGGAAACAACATAAAAAGGTAAAACGAACAATGGGTCAATGGCAACAACAACAACAACAACAGCAACAGAAACATACATAATACAACAAAATGCAACCAGATAGCATGAGATTTTACCGTGACTGCTAAAAAAAAAATCGACTGAGGGACCACCTTTAATTCTACGTGTTGTTTTGAAATGGTCATATTTCATAAACGTAACTAGTGAGGATGATGTTTAGGACGTGTGTGTGAGAAATGTGTAATGAGGGCGATGTTGATAATAACATATTTACACACTGATATAGCCGCCCGTGTTTTTTTTTTTTTTTTTTGTTTGTTTGTTGTTGTTGTTGTTCGTTTCCTGTTCTAAAACTGAAGCCGGCCCCTTGGGCTCAAAGCCGGAAATAAAATCTTTCCTGGCAATCTTTCTTGGTTGAGACAGCGGATCAGTCAGTCCACAGTTGTGTTAACAAGAAATCAGATCACTGAGTGAGTATAACGCCGGCTGTGAAAGCACAAAATCTGGCACTTCCACTCAGTCCCGCTCAGCAGAAGTTGGTGCTGACCCCACTGATAATACTGGTATCCTACTGATCTTTTCAGTCAGTGGCCGGTCCTGTCACCGTAGGCCCGGCTGGACTGAAATTCTCTCCCGGTCTTCACACAGTGGCGGCCGGGGCCGGGAGCATCACAACCTCAGTCTGCCTCGGCCGCAGCCTCAACTCTGTACCATCGGCTTCTCAGTCTCAAGTCAAGTCACCTCCCCTCAGTTCACTGAGTTCAGTTGCGTGGGCCATAACTTGAGTTCCTCAGTCGGGGCATTTCAGTGTTTTCAGTGCACCCCAAGTCTCCTGGAATCATTCGAGCCGGGGACTGAGCTGAAGTCTTCAGTGCGGCGTGTTACACGGCGGCCGCGGGTAAGTTGACTGTGACTCGGACTTACTGAGTCGGCCGGGGCTGATGTTAAACTGACTTGAACCGGCGGCGGCTTCAGTTCGACCGTGACGATATTTTCTCTAAACATGGGATCAGTCTGCTAAAAGACCGGTCTTTGCTGCTAATAATTCATTTTAAAAAAAGGGAACAGTACCTTATATCCCACATGTGAGACAGTCAGAGTTCTTAGAGCGCCTCAAATCATTAATTTTGTGCCATAAATCATGAGTCACCGAAGCCGGCCGGGCCAGAAAGCGAAAGTCAGTTATCGTTCGTTTGTAACTCTCTAATTTCCGGAGATCAAAAAACGTCCCCGCCATCTGTTTTCATGTTGACGTTTTATGTGCGGACGTGAGAGAGTGAATGTACTTGGGTGCGGTTTTTCAATCGATGTATGCCATCTGTTGATCGTATATCATGGAAGCGACGACACCAGTATTCTACGCAACCGTGTAAATTAGTCTGAAAATGCTCTCGTCTGCTGTAAGGGTGATATTGTTGCTGGTAGTTTGCGGTTTGGGACATGTGGATGTCGAAGGAAAAGAAGGCAGAAATGTGAAGAAAGAAGGGCTTTATTCATCGGAGGACGATGTGATCATTCTTAATGCTGATAATATAAAAGATCGTGTCAATGGCAAAGACAGAGTTTGGATGATAGAGTTTTACAACAGCTGGTGTGGTCACTGCATAAATTTTGCTCCTACTTACAAGTCATTTGCAAAGGATCTTTTGGGTGAGTGCATGTGATGCCGGTAACATCACTACCCCTTCCTAAGCACGTGCGTCACTCTGTGTGTGTGCGTGTGTGTTTGCGTGGAACTTGTTTCAGTTGTTTATTACCATTGTGTACGAAGTGGTTTGTGCTGGGAAGTCTTTTAGCGGTCCTACTAATTACCGAAAACAACGAAACGACCGAAAACAACTCTTGATACGGATAGAACGCGGTTCAAACATAGAAATAACAACACACAAACATGATTAAAGGTGAAAAAAGTGGCCTTAAAAAAGCTAAAAGAAATAAAAAGGTGATATTGATATTGCAGAAAAAACCAGTCCGGACCAGAGTCGCTTCCCTTGGGAGACGTTCATTTCGTCCTGTTCTCTTGGAGTGAATAAGTACTTTTTTCCTTTTAACTAGTTTAATGCCTCTTTTTTCACCTTTAATCATGTTTGTGTGTTGTTATTTCTATGTTTTAACTGCGTTCTACCCGTATTAAGAGTTGTTTTCGGTAATTAGTAGGACCCGTCTTTTAGTGTTGACCATGATTATCCTTCATTTACCCTCGAAGGTGTTGGTGACACTACATTCAATTTCCTACTTTGTTAGTTCGACTGTTACTAAACCTCTCAGCGTGAACTGAAACAAGAGATACTGACCTGAACCTAGCAAAGCCACTGGTACATGATACAACTATTCCTTTCCTGAGGAATAAAGTATTTTTTTATGATATTTATTTAAAGTGGCACAGATAATCTTGTACAATTCTGAAGAACTTCTCTAATTATTGATAGTGACGATAACAATACATTTTCCAGTATCCCCACAAAGTGGGCTCATTAGTCATAGCACTTGGAACAACCAGTTTATTAAAAGCACTAACCAATAATGTACAAAACTTGCTGATGTGAAGTAGTGATCAGCTACACAAACGCACACATGCCATACTTACTTTTGTTTGGCACCTAGAGCTCATAGAGGTCAGATTATATCAAATTCAATCCACGTTATTGTTACTCCACAAACAATAAACTTCACTGCAGCAAGAGGTATAACTTGTCTAATATTACTATTATTAGTAATAACAATGATAATACTGTACATAGCTTTTATAGAGCGCTGCTGTCCAGCTTCCAAGAACTTGCTGCACTTAAAGCACACACACGTGCACGCTATTTACATTCCATCTTACATACAATATGGCAATGCGACGAACTCATGGTACACACAGACAGGCTTAAGAGAGGTTTGGCAATCAAAGGCCTGCTGGAAGAGAAAGGTCTTCAGACAGGATTTAAACAGGGGCAGTGAGGTCTGAAGGCGGAGTTCGATTGGCAAGGGGTTCCAGACAGTCTACTGTTTGATAGCACAGACCTGGCACTGGTGGCAGTACCATAATGAGATTTTTTTTTTTTTTTTTTTTTGGCTGTCCTGGTCAGGATGGAGGCGAGTTGTGTCTGTGGGAGCAATTGACTGTGCCATGGAGAAGAACGTACCGATATGCCGCGAGCAGGATATTGGTGGCTACCCCTCAATGAAGGTGAGTGTCTCGTTAATCTTCATATAATAATAATGAGATATGAATCAATGAATGGGCCGTTTTATTCACTGTCGATCATTTGGAGTCAAGGTAATTTTGTTCCATCAAGATCCGGTAATGAAGATTTAGTCACATACTATGATCAGGTTCATGTATAGATAAGATCTAGATAAAACCCACCTGAGTATAAAATGTTAGCTTTGTGGAGCTGGAAAGCGTTGGAGCTTGAACAGACTGGGGACAATACATGAGTAACAACCTGGTGCGCAATAGTGGCAACTGGCCACTGTAAGTGTAACATGTGAGTCTATTCACATGTCCCGAAGTCATACTTGTCTGATGTATAATTATTGATAAACCCTGATAAGTGATTCTCTGGATTTCCTGGGCCATGTTCACTGTCAACAGAACTTGGTAAATTATGTGAAAAACCGCACAACTTGAGCAAACGCTGACCTATACTAGGCTATAGCAGGGCTCCATATAGATATATATTATATATAACAATAATAATAACAACAATAGGAAAATCTCCTGGCTGACTGTTTAGGACATTAATTTTGTCCTGTTGATAGCTTTCACACCAAAAAGCCAAGGACCATCCAGAATTTCAGAGGATCCTTTCGCAATTTCTGACAAGCTCCTAGTATTGGGTAATATGTTTTGGTTGTTTGGGGTTTTTTTTTCTTTCTTTCTTTTCTGGTCCCTCCGGCACACTGCTGCCATCTCTGGCAGTGGGTTCACATCGTCCGTCACTGTTTGACGTTGCCGGTCTCTTCTTCTGGCCGGTTGTTGAATCATCACATTCATCACTAGTCATCATTACTAACACAAATCTTCTGTCATCAGCTCTGTGCAAGGATCGTTGGAATGGGCAGGGCAGTACCACAAAACTGTGTGCGTCCCTGGGATGCAGTGACTTAAATTGTCTGATTCATTTTCTTATTTCGGTATATTTAATGCACTACAGATTATAGTGCATAATCAGAAATACTGTTGATAGGAGATGATTATGTTTGCCTTAGTAAGACAGTAATCAGACCTTCCTGACATTTGTTTGCAGCTTTTCCCACCGTATTTTACTGGCAAGGTGGACTCCAGCATAAAGACGGTGACCACGCAGGACAAAGTTGAGATGAAGAATGCCATACTGGACTTTATTACAGATCCTGAATTCGACATTCCTTCCACATGGCCTCGCCTGCAGCCTATCAAGTAAGCCAGATCTAATGAGCCTGCTTCGTCACGGCCTTTATGTGCTTTATTCTTGGTTTTTTTTTTTTTTTTCAGTTTTGAAGCGGACAGAGTAACCGGAAGAATGAGTCTGACATTTGCATTATGTTCCATGTTTGATTACAAAGGAATATTTGGCTTTGTAAGTTTGTTAGAGTTATGGCGTGAGAGGTCTACAGTAAAGGCAGTTCAAGGGTGGTTGTGGTAGTGTGTGTCAGATTTTTTTTTTTTTTTTTAATGTCTGGAGTGTGTCTCTTTGTGTACTCCGGCTTCTTCGCCCTCTGCTTTGAAAATGTTCAGCCCGCCAAATTTGAAAAATAAATGCAATTATAAATTCCGAAATTTAAATAGCTGACCTGACCCTTTGCACCACGTGATTGTAATGAGTTTATGTCCAGTGTGTGAGAGAATGCATGTGACTCACGTGAGCGTGCGTGTTGGGTTCAGTTCGCGGCGCTTTGAGTCGATTCGTGAAATTGAGTAAAGTACCTATACAGTACTCATTATTATTACTAATATTATTATCTTTCACTGCCAGTTGAAGATGGCTTCAAGTGTTTGATGTCTGTTTGATGTTGAAGTTGTAGCATAGTCTTTATAAAATTTACACCACACTTGATCGCCATTGGCCTAAGGTTTTCTTTTTCTTCCCCAGAAATATTGCACACATCCTGGAAGAAGCGACTGAGGAACACAAATTTGTTGTCCTCGTGTTTGAAGATGAACATTCCATTGTTGGCAGGGAGGTCAGTTTTGATATGCTTTGCATTCTTTAAGTTTAAGTTTGAAGTTGCTTTTTAGTGTTATATATGTAGCTTGCATAGGTCTTGCTTAGTGCGACGGTCGTGTGTTCGAATCCTGGCTGGGGCCAAAAATGTGTGCTGGCTTTTTCATCACTGCCCTGTCTTTGATATCACCCGTTTGGGAGTTTAATGTCCTTTTCCACCACAAACACCCCACCCACCCAGCTTAGTGCGACATTAGGGGTGGGGGGCGTGCGCACACACACACAGAGTTGGTTAGTCTTCACCATTGGATCACCATCGGTATATATATATTTTTTTGTTTTTACACTGACATTTGCAGGTGCAGATATGGCTCTGTACTCACAGTCACAGGGGAAGAAGGAGGTGGTGTATATCAGGGCCTAAAATTGCTAGATATGAACAGGCGTACACATGTATATTTAGTTGGATATGTAAACATGTATCACAGATATATTTCTTTCCACAGGTTATACTGGACTTAGTAGACTACCCGAGCATCTTGGTGCGTACGATGCTGAAGGCTGACGTGGAGAAGTTTGGCATCATCAAATACCCCTCTCTCTACGCCATCAACAAGGATTCTTCTTTCAAACATCTTGCTAGGTAGACCAGCGGCCTTTTCATATTGTTACCGGCACACCCACTTTGTATATAATTAGCACGTGTACACACTTTGGATGTAACTCACTGACTGCTGTGTCCACGTTTTGAATGATAGACCCATTTTGTATGCAGCTGGCACTCAGCATCTTCTGCATATTTTCCACTTTTTGCCTCCAGACTCTCCCATACCCCTCAACACGCCGCCCCCCCCCCCCCCCCCCCCCCAAAAAAAAAAAAAAACAACAAAAAAACAAAACAAAAAAAAACAAATAAATAAAAAACAAAAAAAACAAAAAAAACAAACAAACCAAAAGCAAACAAAAAACAAACAAACTTAAAACCAAAAACCCCATTAGACAACAACAGCAGCGCACACACACACACACACACACACAACCTTGAAAATAATTTTCAAATGAAAAGGTTCCACAAGGATAAGTATCTGCTCAGTTCTCTGATCTACAATCACCACAAATCCATAACATTCTCAGCTTCTTCTTTTTAAGTTGTTTCTCTATAGAGAAACAACTTTATGAGACGGGGCAGATTTTGCTGCGCGCAGCAGCAAGTTTCAGTGATACAAAACAAGACTGTGACGTTTCTCCACACAATAATACTTTCACGAACATAGTGACGTAACGAAACCTGCGTCATAGACACTTGACGTGCACACTATGCTGCTGCGTTCTTTTTGGCGGGAGTTGTGAGACGTGTCTGTGTGTGTGTGTGTGTGTGTGTGTGTGGACGGATGTAATGATGGCTATCTCCTAAACCACCTCGATGGAGGCCTTTTTACTTTGAGATAAAATGGGAAATCACCCTCTCCAGACCTACCTTTCACGATTTTTAGCCTGCCGCATTTTCAGAAGAGTTATCGCCGAATTTAAAAAATCGGTCGTGTTACGAATTTTTTCGAAAAAGTTGTTCAAATTCCTTCATTTTCTAGACTTTGGAGGTTCACCCAATCACACTGCCTGTATTCATGCTACAGCTCTGTAGCTCTGACTGGTTTTGTGTAAAAAAAATATTTTCGAGGTAGGGGTGGTTTGCACATAAGATCAAATATCTATGAAAAGACTACTGCAAATTACTTATCATCCCGGCGTTTTTGTCTAGTGTGACAAGTGCACATATGACAGGAACTACTGCACTATTATAGCTTTAGCATTTAGAATAACTGAACTTTTAGATAAACATAACGTTTTCAAGTTTCTGCGAAAAGCACCGGTCAAAAGAGTTCAAAATTTTCGATTTCATAAGTACAATACAAGGTATTCTAGTCCATGTTTCACCAGCCCTCTAGATCTTCCAGATTTTATGTAAAAATTAATTCAGCCAGGGAAGTCACAAAAGCAACAGGGAAATTACAAGACATGCACAAGCATCATCTGTCATACCACCAGTGTGAAGCTGACGTCAAACGCTTAGTTCCCAGACAAAATAAGCAAGTATCGTCACTGCCTCCGACATTTCACCAGCCCTCTAGATCTTCCAGATTTCATGTGAAAAATAATTCAATCGGGGAAGCCACAAAGCCAACAGGGAAATCACAAGACATAAACAAGCTTCCTCAGACGATCGCAGTGCTAGAGGCTGACGTCAAAATGTTTAGTTCGTGGAACTGACGTCATCTCTCCGTCTGTGTATGACGACCTGCCTGAGGCTGACGTCAAATGTTTAGTTCACGGAACTGACGTCTCTCTCTCTCTCTCTCTGGGGAGCCAGGGTAGCCGAATGGTAGAGCGTTGGACTTTCAATGCTCGGGTCGAGAGTTCGAATCCCGGCTTGGGCCAAATATTTGTGCTGGCCTTTCTCTCGTTGCCCCGTCTTTGATATCACCCTTACGTGGTGGAAAAGGACGTTAAACTCCTAAACACCCACCCACCCACTCTCTCTCTCTCTCTCTCTCTCTCTCTCTGTCTCTCTCGCTCTCCCCCCACCCGGCCCCACCCCCAGTCACGTGACTAATCGGTCGAGGTCGTAGAGGATCTAGTGTCATTGGTAGAACATGGAGAGGGGAGAACCGGCAACAATAACAACAAAACAGACAAAATAAAATGAAATTTGGAGAAACAACTTTGTAGGACGGGGCCGTTCCTCCTTGTTTTCTCTCTTTTGCTTTTTTCCTGTTTATATTCTCAGCACTAAACTCTTCTTTGGAGATCTATACGGTTTGTCTTCCTACAATTCTGCTGAGCTGTCTTTCAGTACAGCACAAACAGTCCTGGTTTTGTGAGTGCTTTAATAGGAGATCCGCATTATTACAATTATCATGCAATTAAATTTGTACCCAATTTGTTTCCAGTGGAACAGGCTTGATCGACGCGGACAGACGTCGGTTCGTGGACACTCTGCTGTCTCTCATTGGTATGTTTGACCACAACGGAAAACGTATCCAGGTTGTGCCCGTGAAAGACGGCAGTGACAACAATGTTGTCCATTTCCAGCAAGCAGAAGAACAGGTTAACAAACCAGACACTGGGAAACCATCAAGGTAACAGCAAAGACACATCTTTCAATGTGTCTAATGTCAAAAATTACTCAGAGCTGTTTTGCTGTGTCTAGCATCATACAGGGCCTGTATGTAAAACTCGAGGTTAATTTAACCCACGGCTACGGGCCGTACGCAGACTAGGAGAAAAGAAACCCAAAAACAAACTTAAATAAAAAAGGAAACGAAGAAAGGAAGAAAAAATCCTTCTGTAACAGCTTAGGCATCTTCTTGGAATGGGCCCGCTTCCTGATTTAAAAAAAAAACAGAAAATTTAACCGTAGAGCTAGTTTAGTTCGAGGTTAGACTCTAACTCGGGGCTAAAAGCCCTAACCTTGACTATGACATACGGGCCCTGGCATGGCTTTTTCTGCTGCCCCTAGGCCAATTTTGAAAGGGGGGGGGGGGGGGGGGGTGTTTGTTTTTCCAAGGTTCTGCAAAAACACAGGTTCGAAACAGGAATACCAGTATTATTATTATTGACCTTGGAAGCTGGTCTTAACTGGATTGTTGCACCATTTTCAGCTCGGGCGTACACATGCAAGACCTGGAGTCAGCATTGCATTATGGTCTGCGACAGGAAGTGTCCATTTGCAAAACCATCGAGGGTGAAAAGCTGGACGCATTGCGAAACTTCATTACAGTTTTGGCCAAGGTATTGCTACTACTACTATATGTGTGTGTGTGTGTGTGTGTGACCGTCCACGAGAAAACCCGGCGTAAGACGCACGCCGCTGTTCCGAGCTAGAGGCTAACAAAAGTCAGCGGGTGCAATCTGGACGATATTGAGATTTTGCCAAAATCAGGTAGTTCTGCCCTTAAATTATGATGTCTTAAAAGGTGGGGTTTTTTTTGTTTTTTTTTTTGCACTGTAAAGAGCAAGGCTGTTTCTTCAAGATAGCACAAAAAAACAAAAAATTGAAAATTTTGCACTTAAGCTGGGTTTTCTCATGGAAGGTCATATATATATATATATATATATATATATATATATATATATAACCACATTGTTGGGAAATTAAAGCTACTCTTGCCAAGGGGGAGGGGGGGGGGGGGTTCGCATTCCCATTAGTATAGGGCTTTTTTTTTTTTTTTTTCCCCTTTTTGCCTGCATGCCTGATGTACTTGTTCTGTCTTGTCCCTCTTGGGGTGAGATTTTAATTGTGTGCACCTAATATTTATGCATGCATGTGCACATTTTGACTCGACCTGTTGAGAGAGAAGAAAAAAATCTCCCAATTCCTGTCAGGTATGCACAGCCTCACAGGCACAACCATGCCACACACTGAGCAGAGAAACACAACAGAAAATGATGCCAGTATCTGCCCAAGCTGTCACACACATAAAATATAGAATTACCGGTATTGAAATGGCTTCAGTAGATGGGACCTACCAGGGTTGTATGGCTGGACGAAGTGTCTTGTGGGGGATATTGCTCTTTGGGCCTCTGTCTCATTGGGCCCCCGTCTCATTGGGCCCCCATCTCATTGGACCCCCATCTCATTGGGCCCCCGTCTCATTGGGTCCCTGTCTCATTGGGCCCCCATCTCATTGGGCCCCCACACTTTTTTTTTGTAGCAAAATAAATAAGAAAACGTGTCATTGGGCCCCCGTCTCTTTGGGCCCCCATCTAATTTAACGTGACAGGATGCTAGTTAGATCTGGTTAGACCGTTTCAAGAAGGCAGTGTGGGCGCCGTCACTCGTGCACGATCGGGGATCTAGCCTATGCCGCTCTAAGAATAGATTTACTGATTTACTTCGGACTTTGGCACGTGATCGTGTCTGAAGTTCAAACGCAGGTCAGTTCGACTCCCACTATTTTTTTCCTGTTTTGCGGGTTGGTGGGTGTTTGGGGGGGGGGGGGGGGGGGGGGGGGGGGGGGGGGGGGGGGGGGGGGGGGTTAACGGTTAACGTCCTTTTCCACCACATAGGGTGATATCAAGATGGGGCAATGATGAAAAAGCCAGCACAAATATTTGGCCCCAGCCGGGATCAAACTCACGAACCGAGCATTAGAAGTCCAACGCTGTACCATTCGACCACCCTGGCTCCCCTTCCTGTTTTGCATTAATAATGGATCATGCACTCAAAACTCTTCCTTCTGGAGCTTGCACATTTCATACCTGCTAGGTTCACAAAAGTTTCTCAGCTTGAGAAACATCTCTACATGATAAATGAAAAATGGGGGGGGGGGGGGGGGGGGGGGGGCCAAAGAGACGGGGGCCCAATGAGACAGGGGCTGAAAGACATCAACCCGTCTTGTTGTACAGGTTAGCAACCACATTTGATTTACTAGACCAGTATTGTCTTTTGACAGTCAGTAAAAACCACCATGCCTGTCTGGATGAATAACTGGCCATATCTCTTTCTATCACCCTGTCAGTATCATACATGTTCTATCACCGAGGTTTATGAACAGCTGTTCCACTACAGGCTATACACAACGGCACGTATTTTATGGTGGGACAGCTTGGACAGATATTGGTGTCATTTCTTGTTGTGTTTCTCTGCGCAGTGTGTTGCACGCTTTGCTCGGTTCACATTATTTTATTGTCCTGTAGGGAAAATCTGTTTGTCAGTGTTTGAACCCATGTAAAAGACTCTGTCTGTCATAGGATCAATATGCACACGACACAGCCATTGCAGTATGCACACATATACACGCGCACGCACGCACACACGCACACACACACACACACACACACACACACACACACACACACGCATGCCTTCACTGACACAGCCATTGCAGTATGCACACATATACACGCACGCACACAAACACACACTCACACACACACACACACACGCACACGCACACACACACACACACACATACACACACACACACACACACACCAGTTCTACTTTTTCAAACATATTCATGGACACATTGCTTGAAATGACATACAATGGACTATTAACAATACAAGCCAGCATTGTTTTTGTCTGCCAAGTGCGGAAAGAGCCCATGCTTGAAAACCAGGCAAACCACTTGCTCTTACAGCCTGATAGTGTCAGGTAGCTGTAGACCCCCCTGACTTTATTGTATACAGTACACACACGCACACACACACACACACACACACACACTTAAGTTTCAGCCTTCTCCCACTCAGCAATTCCTCAGTCTGTCTCAAGCTCGTGCATGCACACACACACACACACACACACACACACACACGCCTTCACTGACACACCCATTGCAGTATGCACACACAAAGATACACACCTACCAACACCCAAAATATTCTTTTTAGATTGGAGTAGGGCAGAGTACAGTACTATGGTTTTGGGGGGCTTTTTTTTTTAAGAAGCTTTTACTTTTTTAAGTTTGCATTTATTTATTTTACTCGCATTCCAACATCCAAAATATTTGTAGATAAGTGTACAGCAGTGTCCTGTATTACATCGTCGCAGATTTTAGTAGAAGCTTCTGCTTTTTTCTAAAGGTTTTCATTCATTTTTCACATGCATCTATTTTATTGTCATCACTTTTCAGTATTTCCCAGGCCGTAAGGAAGTGACTCACTTTCTGTGGAAGCTTGTGAGCAACCTGGAAGAACTGGAAAGTGTTCTGACTGGGGAGACTTGGATGGAACTTATTGACGCATCACAGGTGATTATTTTTTATTTTATTTTTTGCTCACTTGTGTGACAGAGTGACTCTATATATATATTGTTCCTCCATCATCTCCGTGTGTGTACCTTAATGACCCTAACTTTTCCTCTGCTTTTTTCATTTTAAAAATCTTGAATTTGAAGGCCTGGCCGAAAACCAAGGAGCAAGAAAAAAAAAAACCAAAAAAAAAACAGTTCGACCATCTTGACCGAACGTGTGTGCCGGTGTAGTCAGTCAAAATGCTGCTGAAAACAATCTTTTGCGTCAGATGGTCATGGAATGCGCAAAAAAGTGTTTTAAACCTTACCTACACATATGATTACCATATCTGGTCTTTTTTCAGTTGTACAGCAATATTTTCCCCCCTCCTTGAAAAAAGTGTGTCGCCGCGAAAAGAAACAAAACATGGCTAAATGTGTCAGCATTGCCTCCCCTGTTTTTCTCCGCAACCACGATGGCTCACGTGGTTTGAGGGAACGTGTCGGTCAGTCGGTGTCAGGAAACACGTTCATCGTTGTCATTTTCTCCGAATCTACAAACAGCAAAGGTGTCGAACTTGACATGCTAATACTGTAGACAGTGACAAGACCTTTTAAAACGTACCATGTAAAATTACCTAGACTCAGGGTAATTAAAACTGTCGGTTTTGAACATTAATACAGTAGTGGCATTTTCTCAGAATCTACAATCACCAGAGGCGTCAAAGTCAATACACATTGATAAGACATTTACTGAAATAGCTGTATTCAGTGACTGTGAATCAAGGTCAAGGCTGGGACAAGCTGTTTGTGGAAAACCTCAAACGACTTTTATGTTGGCTTTTTCTCAGAAATGACAAACTGAAACAACAGTGGTACCAAACCTGACGTGCTGATAGACAGTGACAAGCCCTTTTAACAGATACCCTTAAATTCCAAATCTTGCATAGCTGCATTGACCCATCGCATGTTGTGTTTGTAACGTGTTGACGTTCAGGGTGTGAATGATGTTGCATCATAGTAATCGCACATTTACAGGGTATAGTTATATATATGCTTTTCTTTCAGAGCAAAGAAGCATTTCTGCCAGAGCGTGTCAAATGGACAGGTTGCCAGGGAAGCCAGCCTCGTTACCGTGGTTACCCCTGCAGCACGTGTTTGTTTGGTGTTTGTTTTTTTTGCTCCAGTTTGTGGCACTTTGAGCCGAACTACCAGGTGAAGCACCTACATTAGTGAATATGGATATTATCATCATTATTATTATTACTGTTGTGCCTGTTTTGCAGCTGTGAATGCCCAAGAGGTCCCGCTCGCCGTCCGCGGCTACATGAAACATTTCTTCGGCTGCGAGGAGTGCTCCAAGAACTTCCTCAAGATGGCCGACAACTTGGAGAACGAGATCCACAAACCATTGCAAGCTGTAGTCTGGCTGTGGAGCGCCCACAACCGAGCCAACAAGCGTCTCCATGGCGACATCTCGGAGGACCCAGACCACCCCAAGATCCAGTTCCCTTCGGTCTCGGACTGCCCACAGTGCCACCTGGAGGGGAAACTAGGGGCAGTGATAGATGCCAGCCAACATCCAACTTGGAACATGTCCGCAGTTGGGCTTTTTCTGCTCAAGTTTTACAGCAAGGACAACATCATTCAGGACGTGACCGAGCCAGGGTCAGCGACCTCCGTGGAACAGGCTGGAGGCGCTGCAGGCGACAAGGAAATGGACTGGTGGGAAAAGAAGCAGCGTGAGGTCGACCTGAAAAAGATCCGTGGGTTCCGAGAACAGAAACGGAAACAGCGGATAGAGAAATTACAAAAATTGACTGCGGATGATTCAGCCAAAGACACTGGCCTCTCTGAAGTTAGAAGTGTGGCTGAACAAAAACTAGTCCGATTAGAAGAGCTTGAAAAGAGCGCAAAATACAAGCGGGGCTGGGGATGGGCATTCAGTGACCTTGACATTGGGGTCTGCATGGCCTTCTATGTGTGTTGTGCTGCGATAATTTTGTTTCTGTACTACCACTTTCTGGTCCAGAGGCGGTACAGAATTCCATGTGCAAATTATTTGCCTGTTTAAAGGCAGTTAATTTCATGGAACGATAATAATAATTTAATAAGATGTTGTTTCAGGTCTAGAAATGATTTAGGAATAGGGTTGGTAGTTGTTGTTTTGTTGTTGTTGTTGTTGTTTTTTGGGTTTTTTTTTTTTTTTGGGGGGGGGGGTAATTTTTTTTCCCGTGTTTTTTGTTGTTGTTTTCTTATTTGTTGGTAGTTGGTCTAAAAGGCTGTAGTCATGGGAGGGGGGCAAGTGTCTGCATCAGCATCTGAGCAAGCCCTGAGTGAAATACCTGGGTGCCCAAGTGCAAAAACTCACTTTTTTTTAGAATCACGTTTTTTTCTTTCTTTATTTTTAATGTGTTCTTTTTGTCAGTTGGTCTTAAAAAGCTGGAGTCATGGAAAGAAGCGGGTGTGTGCATCAGTGTGTGAACAAGGCTTGAAATACCTACATCATGCCTGAGTGCAAAAACTTGCTTCTCTTAGTCCTGGCTCTCTTCTGTTTATCAGACATGCCCAGAGAACTGTTCAGTACAATGTATGGTAAATATATGTAGACCAGCTCAGGTTTGGGGGCTACAGCGTATTTGGAAGAATCAAGCGTTTGAAAATGTATTCTCTTTCTGCAATAGTACAGTGCTAGATAAAAAAAACCAAAAAAACATGCTCTACACCATATCTACTAAGAGAATTCTGAATGTGACCTTTCCTTTGTTCACGTGGGTCACCTGTTACGGTAACTAATGCGTCACGTGACTGGCTGGGAATAATGGTAGTCTTTGTAGGAAATTTACAAGGCATGTACAGAGGGCTGCGTGATGCGTTTCACGAATGTCCGGTTACATTCCTAAGAGGGCAGCTCTGTGGTGCTGCTACAAAATACAGCAAGAGCTGCATAACTAAGAGCTGGTGACAGGCCATAAGGTCGGGGTTGTCGAAGCAGAATCCTTGTGGGGACCTTGAATGGGTTGGAGTGTGAAGACCCTTGTGACAGTCACAGACATGCCGGCCACTCAGTGCTGGTGGCGACTGGTCACTCCATTTTTGGCATTGTCAGTGGCTATGGCCTCCTGTCCCAAAGTCATGCTTGACTGATAATCCCACCATTTTTCACTGAAAAACTCACTACCATAATTCACAGACTATAAGCCGCACAAAAAAAACACGCGGACTATAAGCCACACTCCCTGCTTTACCCCCCCCCCCCCCCCCCCAAAAAAAAAAAAAAAAAAGGAAAGAATACACACACGTGCAATCGCTTTTATTGTCCTAGAATATTTGTTTTGGGCATGGCTTTGTTCTTAGGTGTGTTGACTGTGTTGGTTTGAATCAAAGTGAAAGCGTGAGTGAGCGCCCAAACATATCAAGGTGTTTTCCTTGTGGGTTAGGATCAAGAATTGAGGGTGAGTGGAGGGTCTCTTTCAGCAACACATAAGCTGCATGGGTCGTTCTGAAGAAAAAAGTTGTGGCTTTACAGTCTGTGAATTATGGTACTTTCCTTTAATAATAATAAGGAGTATTGTATAGGCGGTTTACCCAATTTCGTGAATCGGCTCAAAGCGCCGCGAACTGAACCCAGCACACGCTCACGTGAATCACAAGCATTCTCTCACACACTGGACATAATCACATTACAATCACATGGTGCGAAGGATCAGCTCAGCTATTTAAAGTTTGGAATTTAGAATTGCATTTATTTTTCAAATTTGGTGGGCTGAACATTTCCAAAGCAGAGGGGAGGGGGAAACTGGAGTACCCGGAGAGAACCCTCGACGATCGGTCCGAATGAACGGTGCCACATACGAGAAGGAAAAATTCTTTGCCCCGAACCCTTCACCTCTCGCATTGGTGACAAGTCTCTTAACCACTAGACCACCGACTGCCCCTGCTCATTTGCCTATGGTTGACTGTTAGTGTGACCAGCTCTTAGCTGTATGCTCAAATACAGCTACAGTGTGTTATGCTGTGCATGGTAAAAGGCCCAAGGACTGGCAGGTGTGGAGTCTTTCCGAGTATGCCCATGGTGCCATATAATTTATAGAACTATGGCATGCTGTGTTATGGATCTATCTTTCATAATGTTTTCATAGTTTGCATAATGTTTCTTCTCCATGTATTGTTGTCCTCAGTCGACATGCTGATTACTGTCCCGACTTGAAGGGTTTGAAAAATAAAAATAATTTATTAAAAATTGAGGTTTACTGTTGACGTCATGTTTGCGTCAATGAAGATATCCCATTTTCCGTGTTTTTTCCTACGCACGTGATCACAGTTGAATGAAATTTGTGAACTGTCAGTCCGTATTTGAATTGTTTTGCTTTTTTATTGTATGTTGAAAAAATGCGTAAGTGAGGTTGGTGCAGTATAGTAGGCTAATCCTTGGCACACATACAGGTCTATTTCCTCTGAGGTGCTGACGAAGCAGCGAACACCTTATGACACTAAGCGGTACTCTATGTGTAAACCTCCACCTTGCTATCTAGTCTGGGGTGTGTGTGTGGCATATTTCTGTTTTCCACAACACTCTTCTTCGAAGGGTGGGTACTGGATTTTTAGTGTGCACAAAGTGTTAACTAATCATGTACTACGGGTGTAGTCTGCTGGAGGAGAAATTAGTTGTACTGTCTAGTGTGGTAAACTTTTTTTTTTTGGGGGGGGGGGGGGGGGGGGGGGTAATTGACTGCAGACCCAGATTTTTTTTTTTTTTTTTTTTTGGTAATTGACTGCAGACCCAGAATTTTTTTTTTTTTTTTTTTTTTTTGTAATTGACTGCAGACCCAGAGTTTTTTTTTGTTTTTTTTTGGTAATTGGCTGCAGACCCAGAATTTTTTTTTTTTTTTGGGGGGGGGGGGGGGGATTGACTGCAGACCCAGATTTTTTTTTTTTGACTGCAGACCCAGAATTTTTTTGTTGTTGTCATTTTTGTAATTGACTGCAGACTGCAGATCCAGAATTTTTTTTTTTTTTAATTGACTGCAGACCCAGAATTTTTTTTTTTTTTTTTTTTCGTAATTGACTGCAGACCCAGATTTTTATTTATTTATTTATTTATTTATTTTTTTTGACAGCGGACCAGCAAAAAGAAATATATTTTTACCCATTTGGTGTTGGCGGCTTTGTGCATAATCATAATTATGTCCTTTCTGACTCATTATGCTATGGCCAGCTTCTCATGACTTTCCAGTGTAGCATTTGCTTATTTGACATGGTTGTGGTATGGCTTAGAGCGTTTCAGCAAATCTCCCCATTTTCATCTCATTTTGTTCCCCCCCCCCCCCCCCCCAAAGCGCTTTTGAGTACATTCATGACATACATATCCTGTGGCACTTAATAATTATTTTAATCAGGGATTTTTTTGCTCTGTGCGTGTGTGTGAGTTTGAAATGCAGCTTTATGTGTTGGAATGATTTTCCAGATACATGTACTCACGGTGGAAGGTGCTTGGGGCAAGTGTGTGGATCAGCTTCACTCATGTTCCGAATGTGTTGATAGGGGCAGGGGGTTGTCATTATTTTTGTGTTCTCCTCCATTAAGGTACAGTGTCCATTATTCTTTCTTTCATTCATAGGTGATACCTTACTGTATGTGTATGAGAGAGAGAGAGAGAGAGTGTGTGTGTGTATGTGTGTGTGTGTGTGTGTGTGTGTGTGTTAACGTTTAAAGAATATTACATACTCTTTATGATTTTTTTCCCTTTCACTCAGTCACATATGGCTTTGGTTAATGATTTAATGATGATTGTAAGCTTTAAACTGGCAGAAAACAACAACAACAAAAGAGATTTGCAAGATGTTTTCCCTTGTGATTGAGAAAAGTATTGTCAGATGATTTTTGTTGTTGTTGTTTTTGTACACTTTAACTGTATTGAAGATATACAGGTAACTGAGAGTACAGTGTTGGATGTTTTAAAGAATCTCCCTATGTGAATGACACCCTTATTTTCTGTGGTTCTAGTTACCGTGTCCTTCCTTAAAGAACATTGTCATTTTTTCATGTACATGTATGTAATATATGTAATATTACTTGTGGTTGGAGTGGTGATACGAATTTTAAAGAATAAGAATCCTTTCTTTGTTTGAGATGATCATAAGAGTATTATTCTCCCTTTGGACTTGCAGGTACTGACTGAAGCAAAAGAATCAAAAATAATCTTGGAAACTCGGTGTGTAGGAGGTGCATTTATGTCCGTCTTAGCTAGTTCAGTTAATTTTCTCTGTTAGCCCCCCCCCCCCCCCCCCCCCCCTCCCCCCAATATATTTTTTCCTTTTTTTTTTTCCTTTTCCTGTTTTTTTTTTTTTTCTTGTTTTTTTTCTCTTTTTTGGGGGGTGGGGGGTGGGGTGCAAAGTTCAGCTTTGTATGCTGCACTTGGTGACTGAAACACTGATGTTCAGGAGTGAAACAAACTGACTAGTTCAAGTTAGTCCACAGAAAGGATTGTTGGTGTAAAACTATTAACAGTGTGGAACGAATCAGGCATGCTTTATTGCTATCTATGACCAAGTACAGGTGGAAAGGATAACAGGTAGGACTGAAAAGCTTGCGTGGCTGCATTCTTTTCGCACGCTCTCATGTGCCGGCCATCAGCCAAAGATTTGAATGTATTTTGGCTCAAATCTTATCTCGGAGGTTTTGCTGCTTTCTCCAGCAATAAGTATTTATTGTGTATTTTCTTTTGAGAATGAGCTTGAGATCCGTCGATCACAGCTGTGTCTCAGAGATTCCACCGTTCTGCTGTGTGTGTGTGAGTGGTTATAGTGTGTGTGTGTGTGTGTGTGTGTGTGTATGTGTGTGTGTTGTTACAATTAGAGAGCATCACTGTACAAGCATTGATCAGCAAACTGTAAAATTGATACTTGTGCAGTCGAGGTTTGTGGAGGGTTTACACAAAGTGGAAAGAACTTATTCCTGTAAATTTATAGGCATCTATAGAACTCTTGCATGTTGCATGTCACGTGGTACACATGCTGGCCGGGACAGGACATACCGGTACCTTGGCTGCCTGGAGGACGAACAAGTCCGTGGCCGTAAGAAAAGCACAACGTATGCTGGTTGCTAAGCATGTTTTAGTAATGCAATGTGCGAGAGTGCTATACACCTGCGCCCCCCCCCCCCCCCCCCCCCCCCCCCCCCAAACACACACAAGAAGGTAGAACACAAGTACTGTAATCATGTGATGAAAAACAATTTCGCTGCTGAACTGCCAGTGTACAGTGCCAGAGAAGTGTATGGATGTATAATTATGGTAATTGTTTGTCTCTTGTTGGCAAGACATTGTCATGATGCTTCATGTTGACTTTCAAGCTTATCTGTGAAGGGATTAAATATTTTGCCGTAAGATGACTTGAAATGTTTGTGATTTACAGTGTGGAAAACTCACACACACACGCACACATCACACACCCACACCCACACATCACACACACACACACACACACACACACACTCTCCTCTCTACAAATGACAAACAACATCCACATTTCATCATCCTTTGATGTGTATTTCTTTATACCAGAAGCATTATTTTTCTCTCATTTTCTACGACTTGCTTACAAATTTACAATATCAATATAAAAAAAACATTTACGTTATATCCATGCTTTTTAAACGACAGGACAAAATGCAATATATTCACACACACGTGAGGGAATACATTAGTCTTGTCAACAAGGGGGGGGGGGGGGGGGGGGAAATGGAGGGGAAAAAAATCAATTTACAGCTGAAACGTGGATTTTTTGTAGAAAACTATTCATTTTTCTTGAAGCCATGCAGCTTTATGAATTGAAACTGCATGGTGCAAAGAGTTGACATACATACATGTATATATATGTATGTATGTCAACTCTTTACATGTATATATATGTATGTATGTCAACTCTTTACATGTATATATATGTATGTATGTCAACTCTTTACATGTATATATATATGTGTACTACTAAACTGTTTCATGAATGTTACACATAGGATGTTACACCTACAAACCAGTGATGCATCACGAGGTGAACTACAGTAATAACCTACATTATGTGGATATCACTAACAGCCTTACTTCATATCATATGGCTGACAAAAAAAAACAAACAACAACAACAAAAGCACAACACAAAAACCAAATAACCCTGAATTTTTTGCACCTTCATTTTCTGCAGATTAGTAGCCATCTGTCTCTGTGAAACTGTAGATTTTTTTATATATATATTTTTTTAAATACTGAAAGTTTGGTTTAAAAGCAAGTAAACAAAACAACAAAAAGTGACCAAAACAACAACAACAAAAACACCACTTCTTGTACACTACAAGTTTTGGTGAAATCTTTATCACTCATTTACACAACTGTCCACATGCTAACACCTGGAACAGAAATTCATCTCATTCAACCTTAACGTTAAAAGGCTCAGCCCTTTGAGACAGTTCAGACTAATTTTGGCAGTACAGATCTATTGTTTCACTGACCATCTTTCTCCATTTCTCTTTGTCACTACGGACGATTCACTCTCAGTAATCTAATCTATGATACTAATCTGCATATAAACTCAGGAAAGCTTCCACGAGGCTCCACGTGCAGAAGGTGACAAGAAGCCAAGCCAAGCAGTATGATATACATCATAGGCACTGTGTGTGATCAACCAGGAGCTAACACACACATACACACACAAAAACAAAGTCCCGCATAAAAGAAACAACAACAAAAACCTAACACTCAGTTGGTATAGTTTGCCCGTTAGGGGGTGCAAATGTATACCAGTCAATTCTGTCGATATTTCGCATGAAGTAAATTTGTACATGTAGAACGAAGTCAGCGGCCATGTGACTTCACCTCGCCAGACCCCGGAGTACATTTGCACCCCCTTCCACATTGCAGGGATACAGTCGCCCCCGTTAGTGGACGACTGGAGTTTATTTGCCCCTCCTGCATGTGACTGGTATACATTTGCACCCCCCTAACAGGCAAACTATACCAGCTGAGCCAAACACACACACAACTGAAAGTCAAACCAACCTAAGCCTACGCACTATTGTGAAAACACACAAACATAATGCCCTTTAGTGTTTTCTCAAGGTCTGTCCATCACTAACTGTCACGGAAAATTCAGCACCAACGAGAGTTAATAATTATTTGACAGCCATTAGTTATGTGCATAACACCAAAATGTCAACCCTTAATTACTGAGCAGCACAGTAGGCCCGACAACAAAGCTACAAGCTGTGAAATGCAGTCAGAGGCAGCTGAAAAGACCGGGGTACACGCAAGCTCAAAAACTAAATTTATATTTAATAATTTAGCATTTTTATATGAGCTGGACACATAATTCAAAGCACCATTTGCACTTGCTTCAACCCCCCCCCCCCCCCCCCCCCCCCCACACACACGCTTTTTGCCTAGCTTCAAAGCACAATTTGCAGCTGCTTCAAACTCACCCCCCTTCCCCAAGCTGGCCTAGCCTCAAAGCACAATTTGCAGGTTGCTTCAACCCTCCACGCCCCTATTGCTTACAAAGACGCCTACAACTGCTGTTATCAAAGGCGGTCGGCCAGTTTCAACCACCATCAATACAACACAACAAAGATCCCAGCTACATAAATGACAAGATCAAGCAAGTTACGGGGGAAAGGTAAAGCATGGATTAAGAGACGAGCAAATTACAATGATGAACACACAGAGCATACAAAACTCCACTGGCTGCACAAAAGCAGCTTGAAGGCCACAAAAAAATCACACAGCAGTAAATGCAAAAGGTTTTTAGCATGGTGAAACAAGAATAAATAACAAGCATAACAATGCCCAAAATACAGTGCATTACAAAAACACAGCTCGACTTTTTTTTCTCTTGGAAAAAAAAAATAAGCAAATTATTTTTCTCTCCTCCTTACTGGCTAAGTAGGGGAGTTTGAGCCCAGTGACAAGTCTTGACCCAAAGATTGAAAAATAACCGAGTGCACCAAGAGTACAATAAGAAACAAGAGTCAGTGAGTGGCGTGGCATGGAACCACCCAACGTTCTTCAGGCGACTTCTCTAAGAAGCTCGAATCGGCTGGGGGTATAAACAACGGTAAAGGCCGACATTTGTACTTTGCACATGTACGTGTGTACATTGGGTATAACAACTAGTTTGATGCACCAGGAAAAAATTCTTTATTAAAGTCATGGCCCTGTTTCGGCCATAATGCATGGTACATGGCTACTGTGATGACTGGTTTGGCTTTTATCTGTTACTGTACTCTTGGCGGAACAAAATTATTGCCAACACAGTGCAATGCTAAAAATTAATGAGAGACATCAAAATTGTGCTTTGCACAATCATAATAATTACATATAAAGAAACTGACGAGAGATGATGAAACAAGAAATGATGGACATGAATGACGAGGGGTTAAAAAGGGAGTGGGTATGCACTTTCACACTGTTTTCATTGTTCCACAGAGGAAATTAACTGAACCACTACCAGTTTCAATGTTTCAAGCACCACCAAAATAATTCAGAATAGTCAAACCAGTGCTTTGTCTGAATTACGTCCAAGAAGAGTCTGCCAAGTCTGTACATAAATTCAGACCATCGAATAATTACTTCCAACAAGACTTACAGTAATAAAGTGATAAAACTGTACAACAGTCAACAAAAAAACATACCGTAATTTATGTGCAGGTCGTGCCTATATAAAGTAAAGGTTTTATTTATAGCTATTCTGATTTTTGTTGCTGCCCTTGCATTGTAACAAACATTCCGATTCATGTGCATAATGGTTTACTCACAGTGAGATTTGAGACTGAGGTGTTCATGAAAAAAATCATACATGCGGCGTTCAACACGATTAAAAAAATGTCTCTCTGTTTCTCTTGCGCACACACACACGCACACACACACACACACATGCATGTATGCACACACACAATGTGTGTTCACAACCAACATACCGGTTTACAATGAATAGGTTTTTAGATATCAAGAATGAGAGACAGACCTGTACAGTTGTGCCTGAGCAAGAGTAAATACATGTTAAAGAGTTGGCAAGCATACATCAGAAAAACGGAGTGGTTTTACCACCCTGAGAAGGGATCATGAGAACCTAGAGTGGTTGGATGGGTGCTTGAAGGGGAGGGGAGGAACGGGCATGTTAGTGCCTGTATACCTGCTCCCTCCCTTTTTGTTTTGTGGAATTACAAAATAATTTTGAAATTTCAAATTGCACACAGAACAGTTTTGTTGCTTTGTGCGCTTTTGTTAGGGTTTTGGGGGTTTTTTGGTTTGTTTTTTTTCCTCTCTCTCTCTGTACCCCTAAGCTTCAACCATAGATTCGCTCTCCCACAATCAAAGAAGTACTATCAACTTGAATCAAAAATGTGCTTACTAACTCTTGGACATACATTTACCCTTGGGAAGAAAATCAGTTGTGCAGTCAAAAAACAAGCAGAGTTTGATCGTACATGCACAAACTGTCACATACATGTATACATGTTCTTAAAACTTGCAAGTCTAACATAACTAGTAATAAAATGTACAGTACAATTTCAAAAGTATTATTTCTTAAACATGTTAAAAGTTCTACATTTCTAAAAAAAGTAAAAGCTTGATCTACAAAAATAAATGAACTGAGCATAAAAATGTTCTACTATCAGCAGAAAGGTTTTCATTTCATGAAGATTCTGTGGCAGTTATGCACACGCTTCCAATCGGGGTTACGAGCATCAAGCTTTGTACAACTTTATAATATGGACTCTCTTCAACCAAAGTGCTGAGCCGACAACATACCGTCCTTGAAACGTCCAGTAATTTTGCTTGTCAGACCAGCCAAGATTTTTCTTCTTTGTCACCATTTTGTTGTTTATTATGTATAGTGCGTTTGCGTGGTCAAAAGATACTAAATACATTTTTCTTCTTGCTTGTGTAGCGGGTTGTGACTGACGTGTCAGTTCAGCCGTGCGGGTAGCGGAGTGCACGTGATAGTGACTGAGAAGCGCTCACAGTACCATGGTCAGCTGGGGCCGGCCTCTGCTCGTCACTTGGTGTTGAGCAGAGCTAGCGAGCATTACACAGTGTTGTGGCCTCTGTTGACCAGGTATGTTTACATAATCATACGTATTTTGGTCCAATTGCATGGTAGTGTTTTATCAGTAAATGATTAGTACTATTAGTACCGTAGTGTTTTAGCAGTAAGCAAGAGCTCAGGGGTTTTAGACTTGATGTGACTTGTTTAGACTTGTTTTATTCGGTTGTTGCGGGTGTAAATAAAGACTTGGTGTTGAGCAGAGCTAGCGAGCATTACACAGTGTTGTGGCCTCTGTTGACAGGGATCGATTTTCTCGCGCGCCGTGCGACTGTGTCTCAAATTTTGATAAAATGTCGCATAGAAATTTCGCAAAATGCGTCATATGTCGCACGAACATGACATCACAAACGCACTTGACAACGCGAAGCAGAGATGCGCTGTCTGTGTCAGTCATAGAGTCTGTTACACTAATCTAATATTAGTGATGAGGCTTACTTATCCCACTCGCCGCGCGCGCTGCCAGGAACTCTCGCTCGAAAGAGTTGCAAAAAATATTGGCGCGTTATCAGTTTTCTCAGTTCTGCGATCGAGAGGTCCTTTTCCGTTCAGAACCTGAACGTCACTGCACTTAGGAACAGACATGTGACAGAGTGATGCGGGTGAACTTGATTGTCTCAAAGAAAATGAAAATGTCTCATAAAAATGACTGGTCAAGGAGACAATGTCTCAATGGCATATTTGAGTAAATCCATCCCTGTGTTGACCAGGGTGCATCACAAGTGTTACACTTGCGTTTCGCAAGGGAAGCACCACGACCTACCATTCATTGTCATTATTATTTTTTTTCAATTGTAAACCATTTTCAGTTATTTCAATAACTTTGCGACGGAAAGTGTTGCACATCATTATAAATCAAGACACGAATCTTAATGCATCACAAAGGACAGATTGCAATCCTCACATATCAGATATTTTGTCATGGATATTTTTTCCCCAGGAACACTTCCGCCATATAATGGCAAAACAAAGAAAGTCCACTTATGTCATTTGAGGACAATGGGCATTTTGGGGGGGAAAACGGGTGATTTTCTATACGTGTCTTTCACCTTGAGAATCACCCGTTTTCCCACAAAATGTCATTTGAGGACAACGGGCATTTTGGGGGGGGGGGAAACGGGTGATTTTCTATGTCTTTCATCTGGAAAATCACCTGTTTTCCCACAAAATGATGGCATGGACTTACTTGCATTTGTCATTACACAGCAGACTTAGTTCTAGTCATTTCTGGTGGCAAATACACTACAGTTAACCCAAGCATGATAACAAATTTTCAGAATGTTTAAGTCTACACTGTACAAAGCTTAAGTAGTTTCTGTTTGAAGTTATGTCTGAACTTTCCACGCGTATTTGGTTACATCAGAAATAAATCAATTTAACAACAGTAATCACAGTGCCAACTGCTCAGCTGTCCCTTTAACTGCATGTACCTTGTAAATATGGACATAGGCCTCTTGCAAGTCTGAGTGTGACCCACGTCACCCCTTAAAAGTATCCCCCCCCCCCCCCCCCCCCCCCTTTTCTCCCTATCAAATGTACATGTATTGCTTTAACATTTAAAACTCTCTCCTGACCACCTCCAAGTATTAAGTCACACACTGCGGAGTTAGTCACGCTCGATGAGCCCAACTCTACAGTGGGTGGGAGGGTGGGTGTTTGGGGGTTTAACGTCCTTTTCCACCACATACGGGTGATACCAAAGACGGGGCAACGATGACAAATATTTGGCCCCAGCCGGGATACGAACTCACGACCTGAGCATTAGAAGTCCAACGCTCTACCATTCCGCCACAGTGGAAGAAGAAGAAGAAGAAGAGAAAGAGCACAAAAAAAAGAAGAAAAAAGTTTTAGATGTTACCAAAATGTTGTATTCATAGGCAGCACATATCCTGCATGGTTTTAAACCATTAAAAAGAAAAAGAAAATAGGATTAGAAACAGCATGTATGAAGTTTTTGTCTATACCACAAGGGTATGGGATAGGCTGCACCTATATCTGTATAATCTACATAATGATATATATAAAGCTTTGAACAAACTCACAAGATTACCCTCTCAAGCAATTGTGATCCTGCACTGTAAGTGTAACGTAACCCTTTGACAGGTTTCTTTTATGGCTTAAAGTTCAAGTCAAGGGAAGTAATGATCAGCTGCTGTAAGTGAGTAGTCCTGCTCTTACTCACGACGATAGGAATCACAGGTGAATGTCTGAATATCCCACGCTCAATCCTCTGCCTGCTAATAGTGAGTTAACTGACAGCACTATTGTGGGAACAGTTTTGATGCAGACGAACAGCAACATGATTATTTACGTAATAACAGTAGCGTCTTGCGGTCTGCCAAACGTCTGTCTTCCAGAGATTTCTGTAGCAGTGGTGCCCTCACATCACCGCGAACAGGTCTTGACACACCTGACACGATTAAACAGTCCCCTTGTCCGATCATCATCTCTCTTCAAGAGCAATGTTCAACACTACTATTTTACAGATGTGATGATTCAGAGGCAAAAAGTGTGCGAACAGCGTATGCCACAACCTGGAATATTTCCTCCATCAGTGCTGTAAGTTTCGCTCAATATCGTTCACACCCTTCGGCCACATCGAGCAAAGAATACAAATGCAGGCATGATTATTTAGTATTGGTCGCCTGCTTAGTTTGGTTTAGGGTTGGATTAAGGGTTATATATATATAGGGTTAAGGTTTAGGGGTACCCTGTGCTAATGGTGCAGCCGCTGTGTCGTTTAGACGGTTGTATGGCACAAGGGGGTGAACTGTACCAAAGCTGCGTAAGTTTCGGGGGATGGCGAATACAGGCTGGCCGTCTTCAGTGAAGACATCACATGAGACGTACAGTACTCTTCTCCAGTCTGCAGTAAAAGGACTATTTTCTCAGCCAATTTGGCTCAGAAAGTATTGCTTTCAGAACAATGTGCCGTTTTCCAACATCATGTACAGTACTGCATTCTTCTGTAGGTTGTACAGCCTAAAAAAACCAACAAATGTTTATGCCTTTTGACTTGAAAGTACTGCCTTCAGAATATATAGCTATCAAGTGAGTGTGTCTACCAAAGTAAGATCAGCACTCTCCTTTCTTTTGGGGTTTTGTTTGTTTGTTTGTTTTTCAAAGGGTAACAAGTACAAAACACAATAACCACTTTTTCTTCACAGCACCAGTAACTTCTGAAATACACTGATTCGCTTACTAGCAGCTGCACAACCATCTTAAAAAACAAAAAAGGGCTAACCATCTATCAAATCCATGACACTTGTGCCCCTTTTCCCAGCTTGCTGAAGATGAGACAAGAGGTGTCCACTGTGCTAAACCACAGATGAGACATTACCTTACTGTACTTTAAACAATATGAGTAGACTGCCATTTAACAGAAGAACCGGTCACGCTTCACTGGTTCTGACTCCTCCGTACATTTTCTGGTGAATTAACCTGCTTGAAGCATGGACTGTACAAGATCATCCGCAAATGCACTGTCATCCATTGTCACCCCAAACTGGTATCCAACACGGTGAGCACATGAATCCACTCCCGAGTCAGCAGAAAACAGACCACATGAACACTAATGAATCTAGTCTGGCTTCACACTGTGACTGGATTAAGCTGTTGGTACTTGACTGGTGCAGGTAGTCTTCTGCACATTCCTCAGTGGAAAGGGAGCCACTATCTAATGTCCACGCGAAGAATCCACCGTCATCACCTCAAGGCCGTCGACCCATCTTTCTTCACGAGAAGCTGAAGTCCTGAGTCTGAAATCACACGCAAATAATAATAATAATAATCATAATAATAATCATAATAAATGGTATTTGTAGGGCGCATTTCTTTGGAATAAACTCAATGCGCCAATCACTCACCGACACTCATGCACATTTTACGATGGACAGACATACACTGCTCTGGTTGGCTAAAATTTGGCTTGGGGAGTAAAAATTCATATCATGAAAATAATAATGACAATTTTTTTCATGGAATCTATCCTTTGGGAAGCTCTACGCACGTCACAAACGGGGAGAGAAAAATGCAAACTATTTACAGTGCATGTCTTGTTTTCATGTGTCAATGTACTTCCGTGTGCATTTAAATCAAGTTTGCACGTAAAGATTGCATTCCATGTACAAACAGCTGTGGAATGGGAAAGACCACACCATGCTAAAAAAAAGAACAGAAAACGAAATAGTGGTATCATACACTTAGTGACTTGCTACGTGGTATAATACACTTAGTGACTTACTACATGGTATAATACACTTAGTGACTTGCTACGTGGTATAATACACTTAGTGACTTAATACATGGTATAATACACTTAGTGACTTGCTACATGTTATAATACACTTAGTGACTTGCTACGTGGTATAATACACTTAGTGACTTGCTACGTGGTATAATACACTTAGTGACTTGCTACGTGGTATAATACACTTAGTGACTTGCTACGTGGTATAATACACTTAGTGACTTGCTACGTGGTATAATACACTTAGTGACTTGCTACGTGGTATAATACACTTAGTGACTTGCTACGTGGTATAATACACTTAGTGACTTGCTACGTGGTATAATACACTTAGTGACTTGCTACGTGGTATAATACACTTAGTGACTTGCTACGTGGTATAATACACTTAGTGACTTGCTACAGTGGTATAATACACTTAGTGACTTGCTACGTGGTATAATACACTTAGTGACTTGCTACATGGTATAATACACTTAGTGACTTGCTACGTGGTATAATACACTTAGTGACTTGCTACATGGTATAATACACTTAGTGACTTGCTACGTGGTATAATACACTTAGTGACTTGCTACGTGGTATAATACACTTAGTGACTTGCTACGTGGTATCATACACTTAGTGACTTGCTACGTGGTATAATACACTTAGTGACTTGCTACGTGGTATAATACACTTAGTGACTTGCTACGTGGTATCATACACTTAGTGACTTGCTACGTGGTATCATACACTTAGTGACTTGCTACGTGGTATAATACACTTAGTGACTTGCTACGTGGTATAATACACTTAGTGACTTGCTACGTGGTATCATACACTTAGTGACTTGCTACGTGGTATAATACACTTAGTGACTTGCTACGTGGTATAATACACTTAGTGACTTGCTACGTGGTATAATACACTTAGTGACTTGCTACGTGGTATAATACACTTAGTGACTTGCTACGTGGTATAATACACTTAGTGACTTGCTACGTGGTATAATACACTTAGTGACTTGCTACGTGGTATAATACACTTAGTGACTTGCTACGTGGTATAATACACTTAGTGACTTGCTACGTGGTATAATACACTTAGTGACTTGCTACGTGGTATAATACACTTAGTGACTTGCTACATGTTATAATACACTTAGTGACTTGCTACGTGGTATAATACACTTAGTGACTTGCTACATGTTATAATACACTTAGTGACTTGCTACGTGGTATAATACACTTAGTGACTTGCTACATGTTATAATACACTTAGTGACTTGCTACGTGGTATAATACACTTAGTGACTTGCTATGTGGTATAATACACTTAGTGACTTGCTACGTGGTATAATACACTTAGTGACTTGCTACGTGGTATAATACACTTAGTGACTTGCTACGTGGTATAATACACTTAGTGACTTGCTACGTGGTATAATACACTTAGTGACTTGCTACGTGGTATAATACACTTAGTGACTTGCTACATGTTATAATACACTTAGTGACTTGCTACGTGGTATAATACACTTAGTGACTTGCTACGTGGTATAATACACTTAGTGACTTGCTACGTGGTATAATACACTTAGTGACTTGCTACATGTTATAATACACTTAGTGACTTACTACATGGTATAATACACTTAGTGACTTACTACGTGGTATAATACACTTAGTGACTTGCTACGTGGTATAATACACTTAGTGACTTACTACATGGTATAATACACTTAGTGACTTACTACATGGTATAATACACTTAGTGACTTGCTACGTGGTATAATACACTTAGTGACTTACTACGTGGTATCATACACTTAGTGACTTGCTACGTGGTATAATACACTTAGTGACTTACTACATGGTATATATATAATACACTTAGTGACTTACTACATGGTATCATACACTTAGTGACTTGCTACGTGGTATAATACACTTAGTGACTTACTACATGGTATATATATAATACACTTCGTGACTTACTACATGGTATAATACACTTAGTGACTTACTACATGGTATATATATAATACACTTCGTGACTTACTCTCTTCACTTTCGTTGACTCCCAGGTCTGTGCTCTCGATAAGTTCTTGTACAAGTGCCTCTGCATCCACCCGTGATGCTGGGAGGTTTACTTTACCAGATTCTTCCAGCTTCTGAGGACAAAATTACAAAAAATTACAATCATTGGTGAATGACGCTTAGTTTAGCTGTCTTAAGCTTGAGGGCCATGGCAGGTCGAAAAGTATGTGTGAACCCAGACAATAACTCTAGAAGTAAAACCAACCCCTATCGCTATACCGGCCCCTGTAGTGTAGTGGTCAGCACTTCAGACCATGGACCAAGAGACCCGGGTTCGAACCCCAGCTGAGGCAAGCAGGATTTTCCCTACGTACGTCGGCTCCTACCCAGAGCAGGCATGCTATGGGCCCAGCGGGGAGGCTGTTGCCACACAGCCGAGACTCTCCCACTTTGTGGGTGCGACTCTGAAGGTGCTTCCCATGCTATGACACATAATGTCGATGATTACACAGCCTGTGCTGCAGGCGCCATAGTTCCCAGGCCTTGTTGACATCAGGATATTTATGACAGGAAGCGCGGAATGCGCGTAACTGGCGATCCCGTAAAACGAATCTCTGCGGCCAAGTGTTGTGAACAGCACCTATGAAGGGGCCCATATGGGCACCTTAGCACAGAAAGAGTCAAAAAAAAAACATAAAAACCGTGAGTATGTGGTTCCACTTTAAAGCGCGCGCGCACACACACACACACACACACACACACACACACACACACACACACACACACAGAGGAAGAAAAAAAGCCATACTGGAAGTGACAGGTACCAGAAAACTTGTGTTGAAGTACTTACTTTTCTTCTTTCTAATGTGCTGCCCAAACTTGGAGTTCTGCACAGATAAAGAAACAAAACTCACACACTACATATGCAAATCTAACAAAATGATGACGGAACCACAACTGAAATGTGAACTGTAATAGCAAATTCATTACTGTCAAAGAAAGAAGAAAACTGAATCTAGCTGGTATTTCAGAAGAGCAGAAACACGACGTGTCACACCAAGCTATTCCAAAAATTAATGTGTCAAAAAATTCCACCACGACGACACGATTTCTGACGTACCGATTGTGGCCGCTGGTGTCATTCGAGACACTGGATTGTCGACTGTGTGTGAGTGAGGAATACCCGGATGCCCGCGAGTGTTGACTGGCGTAGCTGGCACTCCGAGAGTGACCGAGATTGCTCCCCCCTTGCTCCATGGGTTCTCCATCTGGGACATCTGTTCAGAGAAAAGGGAGAGGGAAGGATGTAAACTTATTTAACCCTAAGTAAACTCACACACATGACATAACAAAAAGGATTTTTGCGTAATATGTCATACAAGAGTCAGTGCAATGTGGAAAAGTATGGGTTGTGCTGGTAGGAATATGAGTTTAATCTCGTACCATGCAATGTCTTGTCCTCACGATCCAAATCGTTTCACTGGTTGTTGTAATTAAGTTATCTCGCCAGTCTTCTATAAATTTCAAATCTAACGGAAAAGAGAGAAGCAAAATAACTGCCAGAATTTCACAGCACTACATCAGTAACATAATTAATTTTGTTTCTGTTTTTTTTTTTTTTTTCTTTTTTTTTTTCACAGATTCATCAACTTTTGAAAGATGGAATTCAGAATATTTAGCTTAAATGAAGTAATCACAAATTCATTTTGGAAAGGGGGGGGGGGGGGGGGGGGGGTAGGAATCGTCTTTTCATTCGACAGACTGATTTGAACAATAAAAAATTAGCAAGCAACAGTTACAGGCACAGTAATCCAGGTAATAAAGGTTAGGAGTAAGGGAGATTACTTGTGACAACAGGTTGAGAGTGGTGACTCAGAGTGGCGTCCCTGTCAGAACTCTCCACTTCCATAGTGAAGGCATCTGAAAGGTTAGTGACAGGAGTAAGCAGGCAAGGTTATGTGAGTATTCCTGTTGAAAGGATGGTTTGTCAGGTTTGTGTGAGGAATTTCAAGGAAAAATTTATGAAGCACACATAAAATAGATGCAGCTAGTCAATTAATATCCACATTACACCAACAAGAGGTTGTGAAGACATGGCTTAGAAGATAGATCCATCTCATCTCTGAGCAAAGGCAACTATGGAGGTAGTGGACACTTCACATTAAGTCATTAAGTTGTTACAAGAAAGAACTAAATTCTTTTCTGGGTAAGAACAATTCTGCTCAACACACTTCATTCATCCTGAATTGCCCTGTGGGACAAATAAAGTGTATTTCATTGAATTGAAATTTACTGATCGTTTAAAGTTTCTGACAAAATTAGCACGTTAGCACTGGTCAAGGAACAGTAATTTCAAGGGTATAAAACTTCTATGACACTTAGGACAGCAAACACACAGGGAACTATTAAACAGTAAAGTTCTTTTTTTTTTTTATACAGATTGGAATTAGTCAATCAGAGGTAAACAAAAATTACTACAACATCAAAGAGAATTCTGTCCACAAAAGGAAATTCATCCTTACACTGTTAGAGTGAAGGTTTCCAAGGAAAACTGTGAGATCGCATAGCCACAGACCTTGCCCATGAATACCGTAAAACAAAACATAACATGGAGGGGGTTGGGGAGGAGGGGGGGGGGAGATTATTAGTCACATGATTCTTGACCTACCTGGAGCCTGGCACTCCAGCCGTCCTCTGCGAGTGAGACTGCTGAAGCCGCTACTGTCACGAGATGTCACGCTCCCTTCGCTGCGGTCATCACCAGGTAACCGCTCACCGCTTTCCGAGCTCAGCCCAGACACGCTGGACTCGGCATGCTGGGATATGGAAAAGGATGAAGGCCTGGAAAGAGAAAAAGGATTTAGATAAGTTCTACATGTGACCTGACAGAGGGGAATAAGAAGCCATTTTCGAAATTCTAAAGTACATGTATGTTGAATGAAGTGATGCTTTTGTTGGTCGTTGCAGCTGCTGGGGCCATATATTTACAATTTGTGCTGGCCTCTTTCTCCTTGCTCCGTCTTGGTATCACCACAATGTGGTGCAAAAAGGACGTTAAAGTCCCAGACACCCATCCAACCTGGTCGTCAATGCTGCTGTTATCAATTTTATGATTTTTCTGCCTCTGATGCTGAAGATGTTTAAGAAATTTCAATCTACTTTTCTCTTGCCCTTGATCGCCGCTACTCATCTACAAAAAGAAGCAAGTCTATGAGCGCTGAGGGCACAAGGCCTACTCTGATTCTCCCAAGACCATATCATGGGCCTGATGATGTTCAACTTCAAGACAGAACACTTCCAGGGCATAGATTTCACCCCCCCCCCACCCCCCTTTCCCTCCCTCCCTCTCTCTCTCATGCGCACACACACAGCTTTCTCTCCCTCCCTCTCTCTCTCTCTCTCTCTCACACACACACACACACACGCACACACACACACACACGCACACACACGCACACACACAGCTTTCTCTCCCTCCCTCTCTCTCATGCGCGCGCACACACACACACACACATTTCCTCAGCTTGAATCTGAACGTTGTATCCGTTGTGATTGCAGTGAAAAAAAAACTGATGATTTGATATCTCTTTCACCCTATGTCTGTTCTGAACCGCACTACATGTAGCAACATAAATACAGGTGCTTACGCAAACACTGCCTCACTTAACTGAGTGCTCTACTACTTACTAGGCAGTATGTTGGCCAATGTCAATTACAAAACCCCTGACTTTTCTGCAGAAGTCAAGTGGCAACAGCAGACTACATGAAAAATCTTTACATCAGGCAGAGCACCATGACAACCGACCCTAATAACCAATCAGATTCAGAGAGCATCCTTTGCTGCCAGACACTAAACGTGCATTATGTGGTAAAGATAAACAAAAAATGTATTATATAGAGAGAGAGAGGTTAGCGTGGCCCAATAGACTGAGTGAGATCCGTGTTGATGGTGGACAAACAATGTATACAAAGTCAAATCTTCATGTCTTGCTTTGAGATGCACAGGCACAGTGAACTCCTCAGAGACCCGCCCCCCCCCCCCCCAACACAGTAATTTGTGTAAGATAATTTGTGTGTGTGTGTGTGTGTGTGTGTGTGTGTGTGTGTGTGTGTGTGTGTGTGTGTGAATTTTAATGTGCCACTCCTAAATATGTTTGAATGTTGAATTTTTACCTTTTTATTTTTTTCTCCCCTTTAATGGCAAGTTTGAAAATAGCTTATAAGACCAAAATCTACTACGGTTTTTAAATTCACTGAACATGTAAAAGTTATTTCACTTTCAGTATTTCAATTCTCTTTGAGAGAGAGACAGACAGACAGAGATTTATCACACACAAAACAAGGAAACTAAGAGTACCTGTAGTAGCATAATAATTCAATAAGGAAGGATGTGATTTAAAATTTGCAAGCTAAACACAATCACTGCTAACCGCATTCATGCTGCTTTTAATCAATCAACAGCCGGTCTCACCCACACATTTCTGCTCTTTATCACAACACAAAGACCACTCAGACTTGACTACATGGGCTTAAAAAAACAACAAAAAAAAAAAACCTTAAACTCTCAATGCGTATGACAGGCATACAACGTGTGGCACACCTTTCATCGCACGCGCTTACTCTGTGCATCAGACTCAATTACTGGGGTCACAATATAGCGCCTGAAACCATTATAATAATAATAATAAATTGTTTTTATATTGCGCAGAAAATCTGCCCAAGAGAGCACTCAGTGCGCGCTACACACACACACACATTAGTGAGACTTAGTAGGGCTTCGTACGGAGAACTTCGCTGAGCAGCGTAACCCACTTAAATGTAAATTAGGCACGTTACGGGTACCATTAGCTAATCCCAGCGCGTAAGCAGCTCGCGGCCTCTGCCGTGTGAGCCTAATTTACATGTAAATGGGTTACGCTGCTCAACGAAGTCCTCCGTACGAAATCCTACTAAGTCTCACTACACGTATTATGGTGACTGCTCAACGAAGTCCTCCGTACGAAATCCTACTAAGTCTCACTATTATGGTGACTCTGGCTGGCGTAGGCGTTGTTTTAGAAGTGTACCGCCTTTTGAGCAGACAAGGTTATTTAGTTGCGGACTGAGGATCAGCTAGATGGCGCTGATTGGTGACTATATGTTCAGAAGACTGGTTGAGTCCCCGTCTGTTCAGGAATGGGCCATAGGCTCAAAGAAAATTAAAGTTCTCTAATACTGGACGCCACAAAGTTACGAAAACGGTCGCAATGGCCAAATGATACATCTTTCTATCTGGCAAACAGATGGGGGGCGGGGGGTGTCGGTGGTCTAGTGGTTACGAGACTTGCCACCAATGCGAGAGGTCAGAGGTTCGAGTCCCACTCGTTTGTGGCACCGTTCATTCGGGCCGATCGTTAGGGGTTCTCCCCTGGTACCCCGGCTTCCTCCCCCTCTGCTTTGGAAATGTTCAAATTCAAAATTCAAGTAAATGCAATTTCAATTTCTGAAATTTAAAATAGCTGAGCTGGCCCTTCGCACCGCGTGACTGTAATGTGCTTATGTCCAATGTGTGAGAGAATGCGTATGATTCACATGAGCGTGCATGTTGGGTTCAGTTCGCAGCGCTTTGAGCCGATTCATGAACTTGGGTAAAGCGCCCATACAATACTCATTATTATTATTATTATTAGAGATTCAAAAGCGGCAGTTTTCCATCTCAGCGGCGTACGAACACAGAGGCTTAAGACTTTTCTAATAGAGAAAACAGCTGTCCAAAAACTAGTGCCCAAAACGGCCAATTAGGTTGCTGCAAACTAGCTGACAGAGTGCACCGTGCGATCAATATGTCCAGGTGTTCATCAGCTGGTGGCTACATGAGTCATCTTGTGTCTACCCAACTCTACAAGTGCCTGGCTGTTTGGTAAGTGGGTGTATACACACACGAGCAGACGCGTACGTGCGTTATGATGAACAGTCAGCTGCGGTCTGCCAGGTGATTACCTCATTTTAAAGATGGAGAAGGGTGTAAATTATAAAAATATGTTGCATGCACATACACATTTAAAAAGAAAGAAAAAAAAAGGATGCACAAAGCTTTAAAAAAATAAAAAGGACAAAAAAAGGGTTTTTAAAAAGTTGTAAGAAAAATAAAAGATAAAAAAGTTGTTGTTTTTTTAAAAAGGGGGGAAAAAAAAAGGGGATTATTTCATACAAATACATGCCATCTTCAAATTTTACTCCCCACGTAATGCAATCGATGGCTACATTATGTCAAGATTTCTACCCCCCCCCCCCCCCCCAACCATAACCCTGACCATCCACACAGTAGACAGAACTTTATGACTGTTGCATCTTCTAACACTGTAACTGAAGGGTTCAATTTGCGCACATCTGCAGCTGATTATCGCTAAGAAAACGAATCAATGAATTATATTATTCGTCTGGAGTTTCCTAGCGCTGTCTGTGAGTAGGCGTCCCGGCCTCTGGTGGGCGAGAATTGTCTGGTGCATGAGGGCCGTATCTCACTACAACATGATCAGTCTTGTCTGGATGCAACCAAAACCTAATCAAGTTAATGCTGATGCCATGGTGATGTGGTCAGTATAGAAGGCAAGAATACGATGACCTCAACATTAGGAAGAGTGTGGGTCAGTCAGTCTGTGTGTGTGTGTGTGTGTGTGTGTGTGTGTGTGTGTGTGTGTGTGTTTGTGTGTGTGTGTGTTTTCAAGTGCCTTGCTGCATTCCAGAATCGCACGAGGCTCTACGACAGAAGGTGACACATTATCATTAACTTTACCACATTTGTTTTCCTATAGTAACAGAAACGTGATTATCATATATATATATATCTGACATAAAAATGTACAAAACAGTTAACTTTGTAACCGGACACATGTTAAGACAAGAACCATCGAATTCAACATTTCTTTCCCTAAGTGTTACTTGTATGGCAGACCCCACTGTTCTGTTTACGTCAGCTCAAGATGGCATCTTTGTGCTTGGGAAAGCCCATATGTGCTCCACCCTATCACTCATAAATCCTCCTAGCATCATCTATGACAGAGGGAGATCTTGATCTGTTACACAGAAAAACTCAAAGAGCTAGCACACAATATGGGGAGATCTTGATCTGTTACATAGAAAAACTCAAAGAGCTAGCACACGATATGGGGAGATCTTGATCTGTTACATAGAAAAACTCAAAGAGCTAGCACACGATATGGGGAGATCTTGATCTGTTACATAGAAAAATTCAAAGAGCTAGCACATGATAAAGGGAAATCTTGATCTGCTACACAGAAAAACTCAAAGAGCTGGCACACAGAACGGGGAGATCTTGATCTGTTACACACAAAAAAACTCAAAGAGCTAGCACAGGATACAGGGAGATCTTGATCAGTTACTCAAAGAGCTAGCACATGATATGGGGAGATCTTGATCTGTTAGTGTTACACAGAAAAACTCAAAGAGCTAGCACACGGTACAGGGAGATCTTGATCTGTTGCCCACAAATTCTCAAAGAGCTGGCACACGACACCGGAGAATGATCTTGATCTGTTACAAAGAAAAACTCTCAGAGCTAGCACACTCATGTGACTTAGGAAAACAATGAGAAACTGAACCCTGCGACCATTAACAAGAAGTCTAAAAACTCCTAAGAGATGCAAGTAATGAAGTACTACACTTAGGTCACCCAAGGCCGGAGAGTGCGTGGGACTGACACTGACACAGAACAGCAACAACACATTGTATTTTTACCACACTCATTCGCACCAGAGAAACGTTCTACAGACGATTCAGCTCTCATATCCAGCCTGCACACATCCTGAACATTTCCACAGTGGAATTCCTGTACTTTTACCAAATTTATGTAAATCTCAGATCGGTCATAATATTATATCCCTGTCCTAATTCCGAAGCGCAGGGGAAGACTGATCATAGCTCATGCATATTTATGATTGACCTATGAATTACTAATAATATTGATCAATTGCACTACCACCACCACCCCCCACCCCTCATGGTATTGGTTCATCCTGAAAGATCAATATTATCAATGGGTGTTTGTCATGCCTGCTCAGTAGAGATAACCTAAAAAACCAACAGTAAATTATCAAGGCTTGGAAAACCTACGCACTAGGTGCCTGGAAGCAATCATGCTGGAACGTCTTTATTTCTTTCTTTTTTTAACTTGAATTTTACATGAGTGTTTACTCCAAACTTCTATTATTTTACTACCAGTACAACTGTACTAAGAACAGCAGTACCTTTCTCTCCATTTGTGCATGTATGAAAATAATTAAAATGTTGCCGGTTTTAAAAAAAGGAACTTGGAAGGAAATGAAGCAATTTTCGCCACATCCGCATGAATTGCCCTACGAATAAATAAAGTATTTTTGACTTGACTTGACTTTGACTTGACTTGACATCCTGTTCTAAATGGAACAAAAACTTTATTATTTTTTTGCATCCCGGCCACAAATACCACTACCGGACACAGCAAGATTTAATCTGCACACACACACACACACACACACACACACAGAGTTCTAGAAGAAAGGGGAAAATCAGCTGCTTTGGCCACCAAGACCACTACTGAACAAAGAGAGATTTTACTAGTACTACGTGCACGTTTGCGCGCACGCACGCACACACACACACACACACACACACACACACACACACACACACACACACACTCTCTCTCTCTCTCTCTCTCAACCACATCCACGGACAGACGCCTAAAAAACAAAAACAAAAAAAAAACCCACCCTATTGGCAATCAACCCTGACCCAGAAAGAAACTCCCAGCCAACATCAAAGAACGGCCCACCGCCAAGTCAAAACTTCCCGGTCCCATCTCCTGTAAAGTGGAGACGGCCAAGTCAGCAAAGTAGGAAACGGGCCCTCAAGACGCCACCGTCCCCACATCCGACAGTTAGCGAATCAATCAAGCCTAATTATATGGGCCATGCAGCCTTCATGAAAACTTGTGATGTCAGCGAAAGGCGGCTAGAGAAGACGGCTCAAAGAACTAAGCGCATACAACAGAGGCTGCTAAATGCCATGATGCGTAGGGAAATAATGTCTAACATTGCACAAACTGAGATCTTGTTGGCTTGGAAAACTCCAATGTTTGTTTTCTTTGTCCCCTCCTATCCCCTGCCTTCATCTCTTTCTACTTTGGCGTCGGGCCAACTTTTATTTTCTTTAAAATACAACAAACTTGGACACACACAACGCAACAAAAAACTTCCAGCAACAAGTGTGTGTGTGTGTGTGTGTGTGTGTGTGTGTGTGTGTGTGTGTGTGTGTGTGTGTGTGTGTGAGAATGGAAAGGAAGAAGGCATATCTATGCATGCATATTTGTATGGTAACTAATGGGAAATGGTGCTGAAAAAAGGCCTAATAATTTGCTGGAGTTTGGGAGGCACAATAGGTGCCTGGTCTGCCCAGCCCAGCTAGAGGAACAGACACACATTTACTGATTACTATGGAGAGAAAATATTAACAATTGAAAGCCCATACTAAAATCGCAATTTCATGTAAAGTCTTCAGATTACTATAAGCCACTGCAAGCCACTATAATGCAATGTGGAAAGGCCTCAGGCCTAGCAGGGAAGGCCCACAAAAGTGGCTTAAAGTGGCTCCAACTGGTGTGCAGTGGCTTGTTCTTTTAAACCAGTTTTATCATAAAGCAAGCACGGGTGGTTGGGCTCTGACTTTTATGAGTCAATAAGTATTAAGAGTGCAGGTTTTAAAAAAAAGTCAACTCACACTTTAAAGACAGGGTCCCCAGCTATCAAGGACAACTCCACGATAATCTTGATGTTGGAGTTATCCTGGCGGTGTTTGGCATCGTAACCTTCTAGCAAATACCGTCTCGTCTGCTGGCCCGCCCCGGCAAACTGGGCCAGGTTCAAATCCACAAAGCCCAGCTTCTGATGAGACCGCCCACCACGGATTTCCTGTACAACAAAATGTCCACAATTGCAAACAGTCAGACATGCCTGACACATTTCCTTATGGAGGCTGGGGAACTGCTGACGGAAAAAATGACTGAAACCTAGGCCAGGGTGTGACAGTAGCACACTACTGTGGGACCACGGGGGCAACGCCCCACTTCAGAAAAACAAATTTTAGCTTTTTTAAAGGCATTTAGTAGCCTCTACTGGCACCCAAAAGTTAAATTCATACTGCCTTGGTACAGACATGCAAGCCTTCAAAACTGAAGTCCCATATAACATGTATCATGATACATGATTATGTGTGCAACCTTTCCCCCTTCCTTTTTTTTTTGGCTGAAACTTGGATTTTTTGGCTGAAAGGATAGGAAATTTGACTGAAAATTGCCAAATGACTGACAATTCCCCAGCCTGTTTATGGCTAAGTTATGGCCAAGAGCTGTAGAATAATACCCACACCACAGCACATTTTGTGAAGTCAATGTACTATCTGAGGTTTGATACCCAATACAAATGAATGCATATGTTATCGGGAGTGTGTTTTGAGGGCTAAACAAGGGTGCTACCATGGGTGGGTGTTTTGCACTATGACACTTTCTATTAAAAAAAAATGGTACACATGTAATGCTTTTGTATTGATCACACTTATTTTTAACAGTACATGCACCTTTCAATCAGACTGAATGATTGACTAACCCTTGCAAAATGGGTCTACCTACCTTCCAACAACAAAACTCACCAGGTACAACAGTAAGGTCTGCAAAGCTATGCAAAAACTATTAATTAGGTGCGGCTGTGATTCTGAACACAGGTAACCTTCAGGGAATCATATCCCATCAATTTATGAGCAGATGGTTCAGGCTGCGAGTGAGAACAGAGGCAAAGAACGGTACAACGAATCATGAATATTTCAGAAGTTGTGCTTGCCTTTCTAACGGAGATTCTGCAGATACAGGGGTCAAGGACGCCTGTGTTGGCACTGGCGGTCATCTTGCACGGGAAATTGAAATGGGCCTTCCATCCCACGCTGTTGTTCCTCACTTCTTCCCTGCACAAACACAGAATGTCACAAACATGGTTATGCTTTTTATTGATCACAATAATTACCTGGACGCATTGGTTGGTTGGTTGGTTGGTTAGCTGGTGTTTATCGTCCACACCACAACGAGGTGATTGCAGACGGCCCTAGGTGGCAGGTTCTGGGGGGTGGGGATAGCTACCCTAACTGTACAGTCCAGCTGAACACTTATTCAATCCAGTCAGACTGCCAGGTCGGCCACATTTTATGTATCCTTGACTGTAATGGACAAGTTACACAAACAGATCCAGTTCACAGTCAGTGGAAGCGGGGCAACGTGAAAAAGGCCTGTACAAATTTTGGCCTTGTTGGGATTCGAACGCATTGTCACAAACATGGCTTGTTATGGCACGCCCGGGTTTCATGACACCACCACGAAGAAGCGCTTTGGAGCTTGCTCCTTCAAGTGCTCCGCCCCTGCTCCGTGGAACGCCCTGCAGCCAAATTTGAAATCCAGCACCTCCACCAAGTCTTTCAGGAGCCACCTGAAGACACATCTTTCTCAAAATTCTGACACAGACTCCACCTTGTTAGTGTTACCCCCCTCCCCTCTCTGTTTTACAAGTGCTTTAAAAACATCCCTCTTGCATTGTAGAATCACAAGGAACACTGCAAATCAAGTCAGATCCATGCAATCATTCATGTGTAAACTTGTTTACAGTGCCTGTCTTTGCAGATACCGAGTGTGCATGTTAAAGGTACTGGTCCAGAAGGGAGGGGCTGCGGAGTGAAAAAGAGGTACACACCATGCATGCAAGAAAAAAAAACAAAAAAACCCAACAACTGGGATACGCAGTACGCATTACTATGGCAAACACTGTCACTTTTTAATTTTTATTTTATTGACCATAATAATCTGGACAAAAGGTTTTGTAAACATCGTACTTTAAAAAAACAAAAATTATTATTATTACAATACCTGGACAAAACATTACAAACATGCTTTTTGTATTGACAAAAATAACTACTACTACACAAAATGGAAAGCGTTTCTTCTGGTGCTATTTGATTCAAAAGTATCAGTGACGATTCTACTCAGCTAAGCCATTTGCAGCAGTATCACCGTTCCCCTATTTTAACATCTGAGTAGAACTGGAGATTTAAAAAAAAAACAAAAAAAAACGCCTTGGGTTTTGGTATGCTGATTTGAAACACGCCATTTCTCGACCAGGAAAAGACCTTTACGTGTAAAGTCATGCACGTGCTTATGTTAAGGCTTAAGTTGAGAGCAATTACGTCACTGAAACTTTGCAATCTCAACAAGACCGTTAAAACCGCCTGTCCATTTTGTTCAACACCGGTGAGCACGGTCATGCTTTTTACCGATCACCATGCCTGGACAAAACGTGGCAGGCACGGCAACGCTTTTTGTATTGATCCCAATATCTGGACATGAAACGCGCTGCATTGAATCATTGATCCGGTACTGACAAACCTGTCTGGCAACAAACCCGTCATGATCCATGGGAGGTCTGCTAGAGAGGTCAAACAGAGGGTGGTGGTGTGTCTGGGATAGGAAGCTGATGCAATTCTTGCAACCGCTACCGGGTGACATACATACAGTACATAATTATTGTATTGTTGTTTTTTGTTTGTTTGTTTGTTTGTTTTTGTTTGTTTGTTTTTGTTTGTTTGTTTGTTTTTGTCTTAGTGTTTGTTTGTTTGGTTTTTGTTTTTTGTTGTATTTTTTTAAATTTTTTTTGGGGGGGAGGGGAAGGGGAGAGGGTGGTTGTTCTGGTCTCTTTATTGTTTTGTCTGTTGATAGTGTTGTTTGTTCATTTGTTATGTTTTTGTTTTGTTTGCTTGTAGATTATTTTTTAGCTTCTGTTAAAAATTGAAACTGGATAAATATGAAAACACATAAGTATAAAACTAGAAGATAAAGATGAATAAGTGGAATGTATATTATTCAGCCATTCATGTATTTTAGTTTACTATGGGTGGTGGTGGTCAGGGGGCTTGTGGGGTAACAGCCAGACACTGACAGAGGACTCCCCACTATTTTTAAACACACAAGATTAAAAGCCTGACAAATGGTGATAAAAGGGGGAACCCTCAAGTCCCCAAACTACCAAGAGGTGCCAGGCGGCAGTTCTAAAGGGAAATATTTAACTAGCTTTCAGTAGCATAACGGCAGATCAATACACGGCTACTGTTAGCTGTACAATTGATGGGTCAACACCAACGCCTCCGTGCTAAAAATGGCACACGATCCCGCTCCCAATATTCAATAAAGAATTCAATTATCAAAGTTTACTCTGACGCCGGCCACTGGGGCATTCGTCAGAAACGATTCCTCTTTCTTTCTTCTTCGTCTCGTGTCTGTGAAGCAATATTTGTGGGCTGGGAGCAATCAGATGCTGCTGGTGTTGCTGCTAGTGCCACCAACGGGGGGCAAGATGGCGGGTGGATTATCTGGTGCTGACTTCTTTGCATTATCTTATGGTCAGGGAATGTGTGTTGCTTGCCCATGGGAGGGAGCGATGAAATACCTACCCATGCACCTATCTATTTAAAATAGGATTTTGCTGGGCCAGGAAAGGACCGTGAGGAAGACATCCTGATGAGCAGAGTGAGTGAGTAAGTTTTTCGGACTTAAACTTAGAGCCGAGCAAACACCAAAGACTAATTCGCGGCTAAGTGTGCCTGCACTACGTTAAAAAAAAGAAAGAAATGTAACGTTGGACAAATGATGTAAACTGGTCTACGGGGCAATATAAACGTAGGACATGCAGCCTGCACGCCAGTAGGTGTATCATATATCACGCCTCAACCCGGGGTTGAACCCGCACTTCACAAGGACTGAAGTGACAGCAGTTCAATGGCACACCCACTAACCTTTTCACATGGCCCACTGTTCAACCCCATGGGACCCTAAGGTGTGAAAGCTACGGGAAACACCGACTCAGCAGAACCGAGTTTGTCTATTATCAGTTTAGTTTATCTACTATTAGCACTGGGAAAAATCCTTTTGTCAGTGTGGAAAAAAGGGGGGGGGGGGGGTGATATCAATCATTATTACACACAGACAGGTGTACGATAAGATGTCAGTTTCGCCTGAAAGCAATTAATATGGTCAAAACTTTTGAATTGAACCAGCACCAGAAAAACTGCCAGCATTATTGGCTAACCCCCGCGCTGCTGGCAGCATAGGTGAAAGCACGGGCATCTCATTCAGTGACTGTATCAATTGATTAGATAAAAGTGCTCTCTCTCCCTCTTTCTCTCTGCCCCCCTCTCTCGCTCAATGTCTGGCACTAAGTGAGATCAGTCATCAGTGGAGTTTGCTGTGTAGGCAGGAGTAGAAACATAACCTTTCCAGTCTACTTACAGATCATTACTGCATACTCCGTTGTATGAAGTACCTTGGAATTGTAATGACTCATGCGGCTGGCAGGGCGGCAAGGTGGTGTGTGTGTGTGTGTGTGTGTGTGTGTGTGTGTGTGCGTGCGTGCGTGCGTGCGTGCGTGCGTGCTCTCTTCCTTGTCTCCAGGAAACTTCAAAATCTTGTAATGCTACTTGGAATGTTCAAATTCAACTACTGATCGTGCTGTACTTCTGTTATAAATTTTTAAACAAGAAAGAAAGGCAGTTCTCAGGAAAAAGAATATAAGATGCCATTTCCCAGAACTTCTGATTTGAAATTTTCGAAGAAAAAAACAAATAAACGAAATAACGGAAACTGCATTGTTCTTGCCTCTACAACAAAATAAAGATCAGATAATAAAAATATATATATATATATATAATCAGGTAGGTCATCTGTAATTTCACAATCCCAAGTCACTGCATCAGCCAAAAGCAGAACCCGAAAGTACATTATCAGCTATTCTGATCAATCACTCGAGTGGTACCGTGGCATTTACACCTGAGACACGCATGGGTGTTGGGTTGGGCTGCTAAACGCTGATGATGCAGCACCGAAGCGCGTGCATGACGCACTGCTAAATGAAACGACACTGCGGCAGGTAAATTGAGCTGTGGGAGCGTGACGCACGCGACTCATCATGTGGTACATTGACCTGTGGACACTAGTGAGATTTAGTAGGATTTCGTACGGAGGACTTCGCTGAGCAGCGTAACCCATAAATTTGCATGTAAATTAGGCACGTTACGGGTGCCATTAGCCAATCGCAGCGCGTTAGCAGCTCGCGGCCTCTGCCGTGTGAGCCTAATTTACATGTAAATGGGTTACGCTGCTCAGCGAAGTCCTCTTTACGAAATCCCACTAAATCTGGCTACTGACTCTCACTGAATCGTAATACTAGCCACCAGCATGTGACCAACTCAGATGTGAACTGGCGTATGTCCGCTTTTGTCCAGTATCCATCGCGAAGCCGAGCTCCAGCAATTAATTCGATGAGAAAAAAAAAAAAAAAAAATCTGCGTGGTTCCTATTGTAAGCTACAGAATATATAAGCCGCTGTCCTATGATAACCCATTACATGTGGTCATGACCTGTGTCTCACTGTCTGTGCGGGGAGCCGGGAGAACGGAATGGTAGAGCACTGGACTGTCGATGCTTGCGGTAGTGAGTTCGAACCCAGCCTGGGACCAAATATTTGTGCTGGCCTTTTTCTCGTTGCCCCGTCTTTGCTATCACCCATACGTGGTGGAAAAGGGCGTTAAACTCCCAAACATCCATTCAGCCCCCCCCCCCCCCCCCCCCGTCTGTGCTTTCATTTGTCCACCGCAGTCAAGAGATAACCCCCCCCCCCCCAAAAAAAAAATAAATAAATAAATAAATAAATAAATAAATAAAATAATTTAAAAAAATTTTAATTGAGCAGTGTTCATGCTGACTGTTGATATAGACTTCGTGACATCTGAAGGATACTGTCACCCCTGTCTTGCCTACAGGACTGAAAAAAAAAAAGCCTAACATGGCGCCGACAGTACACACCAACAAACATCTCCCGGTCTCCATGTCAACAGACACCCCCCACCCCCACCCCAAGTCCCGGCTGAAGACCCCATGCCTCGGCCAGCCAGCTATCAGTTCTTGACATACCAACCCTAAACTCGGAACCGCCTCCCTCTGTGAAAAGTATGGCCGGGGGCTGAGTACCTTGTCAGCAAAGTACCGTTACTGGCGTTAGTCAAGTATCGGGTGTGACAGGTGAACTTGAAAGCCAGGTCCTGACCCAAACCCCCTCTCCCCCCCCCCCCTACCTTCCCGCCCTGCCCCCCTTACAGTGACTAACGGAACTGATTAGGTTTTTCTGTTGACCAAATAACAGCGTCTGCTGAGTACACGGGTACGCTTCTAGAACATAGATCTACTCCGACCATAGTCACCACAAATGGTCTCAGATGCTATACTGTGACCCAAGCGACTGATTCTGGTGCACGGATGTAAGCGCATTTGCTGAAGAGTTTCCTACAGCGTTGCTGTGTGCCCGACATACGTATCGAGACGTATGGTGACGAGCTGCATTTTATTTTGGAGTGTCCGACGTATCACCAGGACAGAACCCTATATCCCTGTCAATTTTCGCAGGTCAATAATATCCTCATTTTAACTTTTGTAGACTAGTGTCCTTGAAAAGACCACAGAAAAATGTACTGAACTTGGCTAAATACATAAAAAATAATATAATAGTTTAAATGTAAACGTAACAAACCTCTGTGTGTGTGTGTGGGGGGGGGGGGTGTTCATGTAAAAGCTCAAATTGCTGCTGCCAATGTGCATACGTATTAATTTTTTTTTTTTTTTTTTTTTTTGTTTAATGTCATTGTTGTCCCTTTCACTTTGTCAATTCCTCCACACCCCGATAGGGGAGAAAGGAATAAAATCTTTTGACTAAGAGACTTTTAACGGATCCATTAGTAATGTGTACCAGTACTACGTTACCCTCTCTCACCTGCTAACAGCTACTATCTTATCCCCCCCCCCCCCCTAATCACTCACAAGGAAACTCAGCTCCTTGACCCTGCAGCGGCAAGAAGAACCGAACGCCTTATAGGTTCAAGACAAGTGTTATCAGACAGAAAATCAGTCTACTGTCTACTGCAGCGGTGGTGTGGAAAGTCGTGGTTGGTTGAGCGTGGAACGGGTAAACTGGTGAAAAGCTGAAAAGGAAGCAGAGAAGCAGATACAGTACCCCCCCCCCCCCCACTATCCCCCCCCCTCTCTCTCTTTCTAACTCAAAGATTATTTGATAACGTTTTATGCATTCCCTCTGTGTAAATGTGATCGTCGCTTCATGTGTATTATGTAGCAAGACAGGTTTGCAATATGGGCCTACGTGCCCAACAACCTATTTTCCTTGAATAAACAGCCAGTTGGTCTACCAGCCTCTGTGTGTGTGTGTGTGTGTGTGTGTGTGTGTGTGTGTGTGTGTGTGTGTGAGAGAGAGAGAGAGAGAGAGAGAGAGGAGTCCGTTGTATACATGTATGTATGTGTTTCTACATGTTTGGCTTGCGTGTGGTAGGTAAACGTGTGAACCTGTGTGTTTGCTTCTCCTCCTCCTCCTCTCTCTCTCTGTTGGTGTGTATGCGTGTATACATGTGCATGGTCAGTGCACACACACGCGTGAGAGAGAGAGAGAGAGAGAGAGAGACTGACAGACAGACAGAAAAGATATCAGCATGCCAACAAGGAAAAAAAATCGAACACTCAACCTTTTGTCCCTTCTGGCCAAAGTGGCTCCAGGACCCTTAACTGTTGACAAGTCTAGGTGCGCCCCGCTGGCCCGGGCTCAATTATCGCTCTTGTCAAGGTGTCAACAAAGGACCGTTAGCCAATACAGGCCGGACCCTGTTGCTTCTGTCCTCTATTTATCCTTGGCCAGAGACACAAGCTTACTTACAGGGGCGCAATGTTATTGCTGTCATGCCAGGTAAAAGGCTGGTGAGGTTCGGGTGATTGCCAGAGAAAGGTGACAGTACAGGCAGCGTGTCCTGAAACTGATACTGTTTTTCTTTAGGGAAGGCGACCAAAGAGAGAGAGAGAGAGAGAGAGAGAGAGTGTGTGTGTGTGTGTGTGTGTGTGTGTGTGTGTGTGTGTGTGTGTGTGTGTGTGTGTGTGTGTGTGTGCACGAGCTTGAGACAGACTGGGGAATTGCTGAGTGGGAGAAGGCTGAAACTTAAGCCAGGGTGTCCCACTCTAGAAAACAAATCAAATATATATATTATATATATATATATATATATATAGGAAAAGCATTAAGAACATCTCCTGGTACCCAAAAGTACGTTGGTACCGACATACACACACATACATGTGTACACATGTGCAAGTCATCAAAAATGAAGTTAGACTGTCCAGTATGGCATAACACGGCAGCATGAATCCATGATAGCACGTGCAACCTTTTTCCTCCTTCCTTTTCTTTGGCTGAAACTTATTTCTCTCTCTCTCTCTCTTTTTTAATGGAAAGGAAATTTGACTGAAACTTGCCAAATGACTGCAAGTTCCCCAGTCTGATGAGAGAAAAAGAGGGAGTATGTATACGGGGTGGATGGGACATAGGGTTGTGGATTAGGGGCTGGGGGCGGTTACGGTGCAACTCAATGTGAGAAACTGAGTGTAAAACAGGAGTGAGAAAACTGACAAATGGAAACATACAAGGAAAGAACCGTTTCTTCCTTTTGTTTTTGTCTGCATCAAGTTTCCTCCTTTTCACCACATCATGTTAGCAATGATCCAGTCAGGACACAAATCTGCAAACTCCTTTTCAACCAATATGTACAGATAGGAGCATTCAACTTCTTAGACAGGCATCGCTTATTTCCTTCTACGCTGTACATGTAGTATGTAGATCTATGTATATAATCCCTATTTCAGACCAGTACACGGATACAGGGCGCACCAGGAAACAGTTTCCACTGAGCGTAAATTACTGCATGGAAGATTCATAGCTGTAGTCCAATAACTCGCACAGCTAAAACAATGTCTATGTAGGAAAGACTGCATCACATCAATTGTGCAAAAAGTACATGTATAAAGTTATGATATTTTTGTTGTTCTTTTATTTTCATGTTTTATCTTATGCAGTGACAGGTAAAGCAAATATCAAGTACATGTATACATGTATTATCCTAGGCCTAATCAAGTGATCTGGTTCCCTGACTGATAGGATGACATGTGTATTTAACTAACCATCAAACATGTAAGCAAAACACTGTTTTCTTTCTTTTTTTCCCCAGGCATACAGCAGATACTCATTAAGATATCCAACTTCTGTGGGTGTTATGTTGCTTTTAGCTTTACTTACTACATGGTTTGTTTGTTTTTTTCCCCAGTGAGATTAATAAATTCTCTCACTCTCTTATGCTACTTCCCCCAAACCAGGTGGCCAAATATTTATTACAGTTGTGACCCTAAGAATGCAACCTCTACCTATCTCTCCCATTGTGTTCACAGCTCCCCTGTACAATGAGGTAAAGGGAACAACATAGTGCATCACAGCGTGTTACATACCTGATTATTTGCGCCGTTCAGGGGTGCTATTTATCTCACACAATAGGTTCTGATGAGGCCTCAGGGGGACAGGTGAAAGCAGCTGGCACATTGTAGCCAACTGGGGCACCTCTATACCTGTGTGCCAATTCTGTAATTGAACTGTTGTGCTGTGTGAGGGGGTAAAACTGGGGCAATGTTTGGTTTCAGTTGTTGTCACAGGTCTAGTGTGAACACATCTAGTGTGAACAGCTTGTGGTCAATGTTATTGTATGATGACTCACTAGTGTAACAGAAAGGTGTTTGGACTGTTCCACACTTTTTTTTTCCCCTTCATCTTTTAGAGGAGCCGCGATAGCAGAATGGTTGAGCGTTGGATTTTCAATGCTCGGGCTGTGAGTTTGAATGAATGAATCCTAGTTTGGAGCTATGTATAGCTGAATTTTTTTTCCTGATTGCCCTGTCTTTGATACAGTATTGTAGAGGAAAACGAGGTTATTGTTAAACCCCCAAATCTCCACCCACCCTCCTTCATCTTTTATACTGTGTGTTACCATAGACAGTAGATACTACTGTACTGTCTATGGTGTTACACACACACACACACACACACACACACAGAGTACTCCACCAGGTTGTCACTTTACACAACGAGAAAGCAAAGAGGTAAAACCTTACACTAAATAAGTAAATTAGGACCCAAGAGGTGCATGTACCTCAGTGGCATTCAGAAACACTTTCAATACAGGGGTACGTACCCACCTTAATCTCAACAGGAACTACCCGACAACTTGGGAAGCTGCATTCCTCACATTCTGAGGCATGACTTGAACAATGTCATTGTGTCCAGCTACTCTCCATTGTATACAATGACTATCGTTATCACTAATATATCAGGCCTATCTCTCACATAGATCTGTTAGCGGATCTTTTGCTCTCTACAAGTACAAGTGCACATTATCTTGAGGCAAGGGCTGGGGTATTTGAGACTGATTATGTGCACAGCATTGTCATCAGGCGCTCAGTTACTAATAATACTAATAACAATTGACATCATTTTTAAGGCCTTGACTGAGAAGTAGTGATCCCATGAGGGAAATTTATACAAGTTTGTTGAACTTGAGAAACAGGGTCAGACACAACTGTACGCCAAGTGGGTCACATTTGTTTTGTTTTTTTGTTTTTTTGAGTGAAACGGTGAACGGGTGACTGACCGACTGGGTGAATGCTTCTGTCATGTGGAAAAAGTGCAGAGGATTGGAATTTGGATGCGCACAAGTTTACAGGTAGGACCCCCCCCCCCCCCCCCCCCCCCCCCCGTCCACATGACAAGTGAGTGAGCACTTGACTTGGAGTAGGTCTTCAAAAGCAAACCACAGCATTTTATTTCCCCGTTCTTCAACTTCTTATCCACTGCATGCAGTAAACACACACACAATTTTGCAAGAAACTGCAAAGAGACAAAGTCCCTCAGCTGCAGTGTCTACTCGTATTAGCAGTAATAGGAGGCGGACAAACACCGAGTCAGAGAACACTGACTTTATAACAGCATGTGCCCACATCCATTGGCAGGAGTAATAAAAGATGAGCTATGACAGTATGAGCTGTAATAACACTGATGATCCTATTTACACTACACTACACACACACACACACACACACACACACACACACACACACATAAATGTATACATGTATACATGTATGTGTACAGGCGAGAGAGTGAGAGAGAGAGAGAGAGAGAGGCACACGCGCGCACACACACACACACACAGTTACTTATGGATTAACGCCAGCACAGAGAGACAGAGAGAGAGAGACAGACAGACAGACAGACAGAGGCTTAATGCCAGCACAGAGAGAGACAGAGACAGAGAGGGGGAGAGAGAGAGAGAGCTCTAGAGAGACGACAGGTCTACTAGAACAGGAACTAATATCAGGAATAACAGAACTCTGAAGAAGTCAAGGTCTAACAGATGACTTCAATAATTACCTATCAAATGAAAATCCAAGTAACGACCACACACACACCACACACACACACACACACACACGATCACGTGCATTACAAAGAAGCCTCACCTTTCGGAGTAGTCGATGTAGCTGCCCCCATCGTGAAGACGAACTTTGGAGAAGAGAACTCCGGTGACGAAGGGCACCGAGGCGAGTTCCACCAGTTCCAGGTGAACGTGGAACTTGAATTTCTTCTTCTTAGACATGAAGGACATCATCTTGCTGCCAGCTCATCTTCACACAATCATCTGTCACTACAGAGCTCTACCTAGTTCCTACCTCCTTACTGACGTACTGCAGGTGGAAAGAAAGAGAGAGAGAAAAATATGTTATAATGTATACATAAACATACACATGTATGTAAACATGTGTATACATATATATATATATATATATGTATGCATACATACTGGTACACTTGCATGATTTATATACTCCAAGACTGTTTATTTATTCATACCCTATATTATTCCACTGCTGGGAAAATCCCCCCCCCCCCCCTTTTCAAATTTTCCCAGATGAAAACAAGCCTCTGCCAGTTCAACTTGTTCTTCTGTTTTAGCATACTCAGCACAAAACACAGTCATAGTACTCAAACACTGAGTCAATAGTCAGTACTTTATGTGTCTAACTCAAACAACAGCAACAAAACCACGCAATTATAAAAAAAAAAAATAGCCCTGTCTGATGATCGATTGCCTAGATAGAAATGTTTCTTGAATGATTCTGAAATCTTGTACGTTGTGTGCACAACCTAAGGGATGCTTAATCTTATTGACAAAAGTTTAACCGGTAAGCCTGCATTGATTAAGACTTGGCTCCTGACTAAACCTCATGACATCTGTTTAAGTAAATAACACACTGCCTGATTTGTGAGCTTAGGTTACATCTTAGTCATTCACCATCTGTCGGTATTACTACAGACCTTATGATCTTATCCAGCCTGTAAAAAACTGAGAACAAACCAAGAAACACACACACCATGCTCACAGCTGTTCTGCCTCGACAACACCAAGAATTAACTTATTAAGCTTGTAAAGTTGATTGTCCAACGAAAATTTGAACTCTAGAACAAATTCATTGAAAAGTAATTTTTTCCCCAGTAAAAAAAGGTGTCTATATCTTGTCACTCCATTGAAGTGCCCGCACAGCAGTTAATAACCCTGCTTTAGTCTTGTTATTGTTTAAAAAAAAAGTAACCATGAAATCTGTGAGAGATCTATAATATATAACATTTATAAAATAAAAATGTCACTACCACCTGACTCAGAAACAGAGTCAGTCTCAGTGACTGCAGTTTACTACACACCCAGACATTACATCAATACAGATAGATCTGGAAGCTGGGACAAATGCCAGTTACACTGTCACTCTAGCACGGACTCCAGAATTAGCATCCCCTGCACCACACCCTTTCAGTCAATACTTCAACTCTTTAAATAAACTCCCACAACAAGCGTAACTGCAGTGTCAGTTATACACACATGTGGCAGTCAGCATAACCTTGTAAAAACATTTCACCCCCTGGGGCATTCAATTTGCCAACTGTTTAGCCTGGTCCTTTGGCACTATACCGATCAATACTGGGCAGAGAACAGAGAAGGGCTGGCAGTGGCATGCCCCACACACTCAAGACGACGCCAGCGCGGTAACACAAAAATTTATTTTAAAACTCGAATACAGAAAGAGACTGCTGGTATCGAAGCATTTTACCTTTGTACTACTCCACACTACACTAAACACAGGCCATTAAAACACAGTGAATTAATGCATGGCAGTACTCCAAGCGGAACGGCCGGCAGATGGACCGTGGGAATCGGGCTTCCTCCCACTTACGATCTCTGGAGCGAAGGCCTAGGCACCTAAGTAGAGAGCTCTACAGCACTGGGCTTCAAGAGTTCAGACTAGCACGGCAGTAGGGTCTTCGGCTCGAAGCTACAGTACACCCTTTCTCTCTGACCAGAGGCTTCTGTACAATTATCTTTATCTCTCACAGCTCGCCACGCGCTGGCCACGATGTGAGGATCGCTGCTGGGTGCCACATCTTGTGTCATCGGGTGCACTAAAGCGGGCACTGCAAAAGCACAGTTAACTCACCTGTCTAGCACTTCGCCCGCGAAGCCAGCCACCCGCCTGCCTCTCGTTCGATCCTGTCACGATAAGATCACAGAGAAAGGGTCGCTATGCCGACGAATTCCGGCCGATATGAGTCGTAACCATTTCCCTGCGTCTGCATATCCCGGCGAATGTCTTTCTGTCAGGTTAGCGGCGAGTGTTTTGATTTTCAATCAATAGGGCAGATGCCGGCACTACGCATGCGTCGAGCGCGCACTTGCTTCCTTCCTGTTGTGTAGGTCAAAGGTTGAGAGCCTACGCAATGAAAATGTACCCACTCAAAAACGTCAGACTGTGCATGTAATATGGTTGAAAACGGGCAATGAGGACGAAAGGTTGACCCTTTACACATGAACAGTTGTGTAACGGTTTTGCTAAATGTTTCGATTGTGTTCTTTTGTGTTCCCGACGTGGTTTCTCTTACAGTTACACTAGATCGCGTGGAGCGGAGCAGACGACACATCTCACTTGTTGACTGTCAGTG
>JACVVK020000012.1:2087500-2160000 GCA_018292915.2 Batillaria attramentaria
TGTGTGTGTGTGTGTGTGTGTGTGTGTGTGTGTGTGTGTGTGTGTGTGTGTGTGTGTGTGTGTGTGTGTGTTACAGGGTTGTAAACTACTCTTCTTTGCCGTTGCTCTCCTAGCCGGTGTGTGCGCTCAGACTGAGTAAGTGGAATATTTTCCTCAATCAACAGGTCCGGAGGCAGTTTACGTTGCATCAACACAAAATGATGTTTTACACACTTAACTGAGCGCCAAAGAAGCTGCGGCTGAAAACAGTCAAACAGACAGACAGACAGACAGACAGGTAGGCAGGCAGGCAGACAGACAGACAGACAGAACGAACGAACGAACGAACGAACGAACGAACGAACGAACGAACGAAAACCAAACCAAACCGAACCTAACCGAGACAAGTAAACAAGCAGTCAACCAACCAACCAACCAACCAACCAACCAACCAACCAACCAACCAACCAACCAACCAACCATTGGGCAACCAACCATATCCAGTTCAACACTGTATACCATATGCTACTTGAGTAAGGGATCTGTATACCATGCTACTTTAGTAGGGATCTGTACAAACTTATATGTATAAAGATAATAATGATGTCTGTACAGAAATATGGATATGTTCGGACTGATCAACTTACTTTACTGGAAGGCGGACCAAAACAGGGACGGAGTCGTTTCACCAGACGAACTTGCAGACATCTGGCACGGCTTCGACCAGAACAGTACGTGGTGTACACTGATTCCGCAGTCAGCAGTGTTTGCCTTGGCCATAGTAGGCATCCCCCCCCCCCCCCCCCCCCCCCCCCCCCCCCCCCCCCCCCCGTCGCATGAATCCTAGTAATTAGGCATGTTCAGTAGGACTTCGTAAGGGGAGGACTTCGCTGATCAGCGTAACCCATTTACATGTAAATCAGGCACGTTGGGGGTACCAGTAGCTAATCGCAGCGCGTTAGCCGCTCTCGGCTTCTGCCGTGTGAGCCTAACTGACATGGAAATGGGGTTACGCTGCTTAGCGGAGTCCTCCTCACGAAGTCCTGCTAACTTACTTACCGCCTTTACTTAATCCTCTTCGTGCCCTCTGGCACATAAGGCCAACACCAAAGATCGCCACTCTGGTCTGTTCTGAGCTTTCTTCTCCAGCGTCCCCCAGGTAAGTTTGTTTTCCTTCAGCTCTTTGTCCACTGTCCGCCGCCACGTTTCCTTGGGTCTTCCTCCCGCTCTTTTTCCACCTGGGGTCCAACGAAGAGCCACCCGGGGTAGTGCGGTTGGGGGCATCCTGAGGATGTGTCCAATCCAGCGCCATCTTCTGCGCTTAATTTCTGTGGTGATGTCGCAGGTTGATGTTCTGTTGTGGAGTTCTTTATTGGAAAACACGCCTATTTATGATAAACTGTTTGACTGTCTTGAGTGAATAATTATGACGAAACGTCATTTTGCATCGATGTCGTTCATTGAAACACCTCATCACATCATGCTGACCACAAAGAGTGATTTAATTTAGCTAGCAAAAGTCTCTTTGGATCTGTTTGTGTAACACAGTACTTGTTCAAAGTACGAGAACTAAGACTGACTCACGGATAAATCGACCGTAGCCAACCTGTCGGTCTGCCTGGATTGAACAGTGTTCAGCCGGACTGTTCAGTAAGGGTAGCTGTTCCTCACCCTCATAACCTGCGAATCACTCTTGAAACAGCCGGCGGGCTTATGCTCCGACTAACCAACCAACTACAACTCTCAGTTCAAGCTGCAACTGAACGGAAAGCGAAGACCGACTAAGTGAAGGGAAATAATTCTTTGCAGATGACAGTGACGTCACTCTAGCGGAGTTTGCTCCCCTGTGGCAGGAGCTGACCGGGATGGGGGACGAGTTGACCAGAGCCTATTTCTACCTGACCGATTTGGATGATAACGGAAAGATCGACGGGAACGATCTACCGGCTGTTTATGGTCGTTTCGACCTCAACGGTACGTATGAAGAGTCAACTGGCAGATTTTATTTCTTTCGGTCCGTACTGGGCCATTGAGGATCGAGATCAAGAATCAGAACAGAACGGCGGAACAGAACAGAACAGAACAGAACAGAACAGAACAGAACAGAGCAGAATTTATTGCCATGAAACCCTTTGGTGTTATTAGAGACAGTTATGTTTCCCAACATTTCCATTAGTCGAGATGTTGGTGAATTATATCAGTCTAAATTCGCGAAATGTCTTTGTGTTGAAACAAGAAATACTGAGACTGGACAGTTCAGTAACGCGCGCGCGCACACACACACACACACACACACACACACACACACACACACACACACACACACACACACACACACACACACACACACACACACACACACACACACACACACACACACACACACACTACCACCGCAACCATCGAAAACAACTGCGACAACGAGGTCAGCAACAACGATGACAACGATTAACGGACATATACCGATCATCTGTCTCCAGGTGACGGAAGTGTTGCTGCGGAGGAGTTCAACTTGAAATGGCAGATGGTTTGTACTCATTTTCTTTAAACACGCCAGTATGATGATGACGATGACGACGACGACGACGACGATGGTTGTGATGATGACGACGACGACGATGACGACGACGATGATGGCAACGATGATAGACTGACCATCAGTAGGAAGCAGCAAAACCTTCCATCCTTAGTATATTCTCAGGGCGCCTTTAGGGAGGGGGTACCTCACTCGAGGTTCTGTACCACAGCCGTACCGCTAAAAGCAAAGCAGCTTCCACAGTGCAAGAGCCGTCCCAACTGGCCCTGCCCACAGCCTGTTCAAAGCTCTACCTTCACGAGCACGGCATAGAGCAATAACAGCAAGGTTCATGAACGGTTTTTACCCCACGGGCGTAAAGTGTGCCCCCTCACCCTTTCCATCTGATATGTGATAGATTCATGTCTTACTTTGAAATCCTTAATTCTGACCGTGCAGGCTTATTATTTGTTTATTTCTGCAAATTGTATCAGGATGTTGTGTTGTGTTGTGTTGTGTTGTGTTGTGTTGTGTTGTGCTGTGTTGTGCTGTGTCGTGTCGTGTCGTGTCGTGTCGTGTCATATGTTTATGTTATGTTATGTTATGTTATGTCGTGTCATGTCGTGTCGTGTCGTGTCGTGTTTATGTCATGTTTATGTCATGTCATGTCACCTTTATGCCATATCATGTCATGTCATGTTATGCTATGTTATTTTATGTCATGTCATCTTTATGTCATGTTATGTTGTTGACACGGACTTATCCACTATTGCAGCTTTACCGGGAAGCACCGTTCGGAGTGCTGTACCTACGAGCTGACACCAACAAGGACGATGATCTGACGAGAGACGAGTTTGCGCATCTCTTCAGTTCCTTGAGCAATAACAGTATGGGGTACTTTCTAAATACAAATCGTTTTTATATATCTTCATATAGCTTGTATGTTTGACTCACTGTTTCCTTCTCTCTGCCTGTGTCTGTCTACCTCAGTCTGAGTTTCAACTTTGTCAACCTGCCAACCTGCCTGCCCGCTTGCCCGTCCGTGTCTCTGTCAGATTCTCTCTCGCTCTGTCTCCTTGTCCAGGACTGGTCGAGTTGGGGGCGGGGGCCTTGAACACCCCCCCCCCACCCTAAAAAACAACAACAAAAAACAACAACAACAACAACAAAAAACCCTCCCCAAAACCCCAAACCCCCAAACCAAACCAAAAGAAAAAAAAGAAAAGAAAAAAAAAGCAGAAATATGCAAAAATAAGCATTATTATTTTTAAGCATGTTTGATGTTGTAGACCCCCAACCCCCAGCCCCCCCCCCCCCCCCCCCCCCCCCCATCCCGAGGGCCCCCTCTCCTTTCGTGATTGATTCTCGAGCGTCCCCTGAGCAAAAAATCGACGAGCGTCTCTCCCCCACTCCCCCCACCCCTCCTGCCCCCGCGTTTTATCAGTTGGTGAAGCTCCCTTCCCGCAAAAGTAACTGATCCGGCCCTGTTGTTTGTGAGTCTGTCTATGCAAGGCCGAAGGATCGTTATTGTTGTTATCAGTATATCAGTATCGTTAACGTTATCGTTATCGTACTAATGCCAATTTTATTCCGTATTTCTCAGATGGATGTATGGATGGATGAATTTGCTTATTTGCTTGCTTGCTTTCTTGTCCTTTCCACTGGTACATTTTATTCACTTCTTGATATTGCGTATTTGCTCGCTTGACTGCCTGTTTGCTTGCTTGCTTGCTTGCTTGATTGATTGATTGATTGATTGATTGATTGACAGCTGACGGCTCCGTGACGAGGCAGGAATTTGAGGACGGGTGGACGTCCAACAAATTTGGGTCAGTGTCGGACGCCGACGGTCTGATCAACAACCTGGACACGAACCATGACGGGGTGGTCACTCCCACTGAGGTCAAAAGTGTCTTCCCCACCTATGACGTCAGCAGTGAGTGAATTCATTCATCATTCATCACACTTCATACATAACTGATTCATACTTCATACATAATTGATTCCTCAATGTTAGTATATATCTACATTTGGCTTTTTCTTTTTTTTAATGATTGATTGATTGAATGATTGATTGATTGATTGATTGATTGATTGATTGATTCGTCCGTCACTCCGCCCATCTGTCTGTGTGTCTGTGTGTCAACCTGTCCGTCGGTCCTTCCATCCACCTCTTTGTCTCTCTATCGGGGGGCGGTCGGTGGTCTAGTGGTTAAGAGACTTGTGACCAATGCGAGAGGTCAGGGGTTCGAGCCCCACTCGGGGCAAAGAATTTTTCATTCTCGTATGTGGCACCGTTCATTCGGGCCGATCGTCGGGGGTTCTCTCCGGGTACTCCGGCTTCCTCCCCCTCTGCTTTGGAAATGTTCAGCCCACCAAGTTTGAAAAATAAATGCATATCTAAATTCCGAAATTTCAATAGCTGAGCTGACCCTTCGCACCACGTGATTGTAATACGTTTATGTCCTGTGTGTGAGAGAATGCGTGTGATTCACGTGAGCGTGCGTGTTGGGTTTAGCTCGCGGCGCTTTGAGCCAAAATATTTGGGATAAAGCGCCTATATTAATGCGATTATTATTATTATTATTATTATCTATATCTTTACAGTTTATTTAGATAAACTTATGAAGATAATCATGTGTATGTTTGTCCAATTATCGTTCAATATGCGCATTGAGCTTCTATGTACCTGTATGAATAGTGATCAATGGTAGATGACTCAAAACAACTGTTTTCGTGGAGGTATATGGAAGACAATGAGACATGCTGCAAAATGTGAGATATCAAATAAAATCGAAAATAAACCCACACGTTCCAGAGATTAATTAAACAACAAAAACCTTTATTCCTTCAGAAAATGGAAATATGGAACTGGACGAGCTCATTGCCGTAAGTATAATTAACGCTCTAATTGCAAACAAAGTTTATACATGTGTGCTGTTTAATTCAGCTGTCTATTTATTTGTACTACTGTTTTCGAATTATTATGCAACGGCTGAAATAAACAGCACAAATGTATAAACTTTTTTGTGGCCTAGTAGTAGTAGTAGTAGTAGCAGAAGTAGCAGCAGGAACAGCAGCAGCAGCAGCAGCAGCAGTAGTAGTAGTAGTAGTAGTAGTAGTAGTAGTAGTAGTAGTAGTAGTAGTAGTAGTAGCAGCAGTAGTAGTAATAGCAGCAGCAGCAGCAGAAGTAGTAGTAGTACTAGCAGCAGTAGTAGTAATAGTAGCAGCAGTAGTAGCAGTAGTGGTAGTAGTAGCAGCGGCAGCAATAGTAGTAGTAGTAGTTGATGACGATGAAAATGATATTGTTTTCTACTACTACTACTACTACGAGTACTACTACTACGAGTACTACTACTACTACTACTACTACTGACCTGGAACCAACGGAAAAGACCATTCCCGATTGCATTTTGAACAGATTCTACAGAGGGTTGGGGATTTCAAACTGGGAGTGTTTAAACTGGGCTTGTGTAGGACTGGTCTAACACAGACCCAAAGCATCAATCACCATTATGACTCTTTAACAATCGTTAGGTACATGTACCTGCTTTCACATTACTTTCCAGCTGTACAAGCTGGAGCCAACAGCATCACCGTAATGAAAGAGATGAGACCAACAAGTTTTGATATGCACTCTCGATTCAGTTATTACACAAATGTACTGACGTTCGATTGGTCGGTTCTGCGTTGGTCGTGGCAGACCATGACGTCATCGTTCGTGATAAATACAGTCTGATATTAGTATGTGTGTTTGAGTTTTGTTTTCACGTTTTCGTGTGTGCGTGCGTGCGTGCGTGCGTGCGTGCGTGTGTGTGTGTGTGTGTGTGTGTGTGTGTGTGTGTGTGTGTGTGTGTGTGTGTGTGTGTGTGTGTGTGTGTGTGTGTGTGTGAAGTGTAATGTTCCAGTTTTATGTATGTTCGATCATTTTTTGTTGTTGGTTTATTTGCTTGTTTGTTTGTTTTTCAAAACGGCAAAGTTGAAAATTGCTCGCATGACCAAAACTTTCACCGTTTTCAAATACATTTATTTCAATTTCAATTTCTGTGGCCGAATGATAGAGCGTTGGACTTCTAATGCTCGGGTCGTGAGTTCGTATCCCGGTTGGGGCCAAATATTTGTTCTGCCTTCTTCATCGTTGCCCCGTCTTTGATATCACCCGTACGTGGTGGAAAAGGACGTTAAACCCCCAAACACCCACCCTCTCTCTCTCTCTCTCTCGCTCTCTCGGGGCTGAATGCAAGCCTGTCTGTCTGTGCATGTATTTGTGCCTGTATCTAACTGGAGTGATTCTGGACACCACGAAAAACAGCTTAGAACGATCTTTGACTCTAAAAATCTTGAGATAAGGACCTCTAACGTATAGTTGCTTCGTGCAAGAGCAATATTCACCGTCGTAGACTCTACGCTGACACAGCTAGCGCGGCCACACACGTTATTTTAGCCGTCGTTATCTTGAGCCGGACCTCTATATTTAACCCCACAGTTTCAATGACGTATTTACAGTAAAGTTCAAACAGGCCATTAACTGACACTGTAAGGGTCAGGCAGATAACACGAAAATTTATTTGACCCGACACTGTAGGTCTTTACTAGCTCCGCGTGTGCTGGTTGTACAAGGCAAATCCTTGTGTAAAATCGACGTGGTGTTTGAGACCACATCAGAAGTATCAGTATGAATCAATATGAACAACAGACCGCAGCCGCCCCCTTCCCCGTCCTCCCTCTCATTGCAACCGACATGCAGAATGCAGAAAACACCATTGCGACAGAAACAACAGCAAAAACAGACAAACAAACAATAACAACAAAACAAAGAAAACACCAGCCGAAACAACATCATCATCAGAGAGAGAGAGAGAGAGAGAGAGAGAGAGATGAATGATTCTTTATTTCTCGAAGTTTTAACTCAAAGGTCTATTTTCTAACTTGCCGTAGCTACAACTACATGTACTACATAATTGATGAAAACACACACACACACACACACACACACACACACACACACACACACACACACACACACACACACACACGAATCGAACTGTAGACTAAAACCTTCTTGTTTTGCTTTTTTCTCAGCTACTCTATTTTTAGACGAAGAAGATAGCTTCCGGGACATAACGCCGCAACATTACTATACCCACAGCACGCGCAAACACAGTGGGAGTTAGTCACTTGCTAACATTCTTAGCATTGCCAAAATTGTTCACACACGCGGACCGTTTGGCTAATCCCCCCCAACGCCAAAGTCAGTACAGTCCCTCCCGCCTCCTTACACGCCTTTCGAATGAACATACAATGCAACGTAAGCTTGCAAGTATGCATGAACAAGCGACTTGTAGCTGCACTTTTTTTTTGTTGGTACATGTACCTACGTAGACATCCGACCCAAATCCGGCGCAGAATTCCACAACAAACTTTGCCCGCTGGAGCAGCTAAAGAGGCTGCTACACTGAACGGCGAACCAATCACACTGCTGTTTTCTGAGGCGGTCAACTCTGTGCACTCAGTTTGGTGGATCGGTGGGTGTTTGGGAGTTTAAATCCATTTCCACCACTTGCAGTTGATATCAAAGAAGAGGCAACGTAAAAAAAAAAAAAAAAAAAAAAAAGGCCAGCAGAAATATTTGTCCCCAGCCGGGATTCGAACTCACGACCCGAGCATTGAACGTCCAACGCTGTACCGACTTAATTTTGGTACATGTATATGTGGTGTTTCGCGTTTCTAAATTTAGATTTTATCGACAAGATTCAGGCATATGCGGAAGAAGGTGAGACCTGATGAAAAGTGGTGACTCGTCCTGACCCTACTAACAGCAAACGACCAAGCAGAACGACTGGAACAGAACAACACCAGGTGAGATCAGGTGAGTCCGCAACTTTCGGGAAATATGTCAAATAATAATATACTTGTCTCTGTGTGAGCGCGGAGATCAATCATGTTTAAATAGACTTCAACTGTCGTAAGTGATTGTAATGAATGATCATAAAACTTTGAGTGTGTGTGTTTGGTAGTAGCAAGCACACAGTTCACATGTGCTGGCTGTGGGAATCTCTGTGTCTGTTTCTGTCTGTCTGTCTGTCTGTGTGTGTGTCTTTCTATCTCTGCGTCCCCTGTGACTTACTGTTCTCAAAATTGTCAGTGTGTGTGTGTGTGTGTGTGTGTGTGTGTGTGTGTGTGTGTGTGTGTGTGTGTGTGTGTGTGTGTGTGTGTGTGTGTGTGTGTCTTTCAATCTTTGCGTCCCCTGTGACGTACTGTTCTCAAATTTGTGCGTCAATTTAAGGGTTTTGTGCGTACAAAAACGCACACCTGTGCGTAACTGGTAACACTGGTGTGTGTGTGTGTGTGTGTGTGTGTGTGTGCGTGCATGCGTGCGTGCATGCGTGCGTGTGTGTGTGTGTGTGTGTGTGTGTGTGTGTGTGTGTGTGTGTGTGTGTGTGTGAGACAAACAAGTACTTCGGTATATCTTTATATGACCACGTCTGTACTGGTCTACTATCTCAGTTTGCCGTGTTTCCACGAATGCTACTCTACCGTCCTGTTTTTATCGACCTCTATATTGTCGTATGACAATTTTTAAAACCACGTGCATAGTATTTTCAACAAAAGTAGGGTCAGAGAAAGTCCGGTTGTTTTGTGGTCATGTCGGACCACAAACCCCTTATCAGCATCGATCTACTTTCTTCTTCTTTTTTTTTTATAAAGTACATAGCGACCTGTCAAACGATGTACATTTAGCAGCAGAAACAGTGAGACCAAAGTCTTCTTATACGTACATTTCTTATCTCAGGGACTACGTACAAAGTCCATCATAAAGGTGTGTCGGAATAGCACTATTTTTGAGTCTGACGGTAAAATTCTTGGTGCTTGTATGACCTAGGTTATTTAAGGGTATACCCATTCGAAATTTGCACTTTGTGGACTTTGGACTCCGTGCAAAAAAAGTATTTGCCTTTTTGATTTTGTATGAGTGTCTTCTAGGTCAGTGTTTTCTTCATTTTGTGAAGTATTTTCGCTGGAGAATTCTTTTTTTATTTATTTATTGTCTTTTTGGGTTTATTATTGACAGACTGACAAGACTAACATTATAGACATGCTCAAAGACGAAGTACATCGCAATACATCTTCCCCCCCCCCCCCCCACACACACACACAAGACCAAGACCACACACACACACACACACACACACACACACACACACAACACACACACACACGCACGCACGCACACACGCACGCACACACACAACGAGAATAAACAAACAATGAAACACACACACAAATTAAACTCGCTGGAGAATTCGAGGCATATTTAAGTATTTGTGTTAGATATAGAATTGAAATGTACACTTTGTGGACAAGTAATGCATATCTAATGGGCTTCCGCAAACTGGGACAAAGGGTGAATTTGACATAGGAGTTATTAGTATCACTGGAAACTGCATAGCATTTTTGTTACACTGGTTTGTTCCAGAAATTCTACACAAGGACAAAAAGATGAAGGTGGCATTTCTTCTCCTGTTTGTGAGGTAATTAATCTGTAATACTGTGTCATGTGTGTCATATACTTCATGTGTGTCATGTACTTCATGTGTGTCATGTACTTCATGTGTGTCATGTACGTCATGTGTGTAATATGTGTCATGTACTTCGTGTGTGTCATGTACTTCGTGTGTGTCATGTACTTCATGTGTGTCATGTACTTCATGTGTGTCATGTGTGTAATATGTGCCACTTACTTCGTGTGTGTCATGTACTTTATGTGTGTCATGTACGTCATGTGTGCCATGTGTGTAATGTGTGTCACTTACTTCGTGTGTGTCATGTACTTCATGTGTGTCTTGTATGTCATGTGTTTCACGCAGGTCATGTGTCATTTACGTCATGTTTGTCAAGTTTGTCGAGTATATCAAGTATGCCCCGTGAGTCATATAATTATTATGACTTATGTCATGTATTTCAAGTATGTCGTGCACCACAGGTGCCGTAGCTCCCGGGCCTGGTTAACGCCGGGATTTCTATGACAGGAAGCGCGGAATGCATCCCTGTCACGAAGTCTCAAATCACATGGACCTCCATAGCATCATCCTCATCGTCACGATCATGCATAATAAGTAATTGTCCCAACTTCTGATCCCTTCGTGGATTCCAACAAGGACCTGTTGGGAATACCACTTGAGCTGGCGAAGAGTTGGGACTGATAAAGAAATCTACTATTTTGCTGTGCGATATGGCACACCACAGTAAGTCCATGACATCGTTTGATGAGAAAAAGGGGGTGATTTCAAGACGAAAGACATTGACGTAATTTTAACACGAAATGACGTCATGGATTTACTGTGGTTTGCCATTACGCGGCAGTATTGCGTCATGATTTTACATGTCTGTGCTCTTCTGCAGCCCATTGGTTTCGGGATCGTCAGAGCCGCAGCGTGAGGCGCTGTTATTCAACGCCGCCGACTTAGATCATGATGGCCAACTCACTGAAGCCGACTTGAAGCAAATCTTCCTGGATTTCGACAGTGATCGTGAGTATTCCACTGGAAACAGGGGAAGCAACCTTATGTGCCAACAGGGTAGCATCCCCTTCCGGCATGTATCCTTGAACGACCTGTGAGCGTAAAATCCTTTGACCTGTGTGATGTTGGTCACCACTAAAAAAGCTCAATGATATTTTTTTTAAAAGAGCAACCTGAAATGTTCCTATTTGGCAAAGTCTTCCAGTAATTTCTTGCATAACTAGTCAACTTTACCAGTGTATGATTGTCCATCTTTGTAAAATGTGCTTGAGTGTCGGCGAGTGATCGGCGCATTGAGGGCGGGTGGGTGTTTGGGTGTTTTTAACGTCCTTTTCCACCACACACGGGTGATATCAAAGACGTGGCAACGATGAAAAAGCCAGCACAAATATTTGGCCCCAGCCGGGATGCGAACTCACGACCCGAGCATTAGAAATCCAACGCTCTACCATTCGGCCACCCCGGCTCCCCTCGGCGGATTGAGCTTCACCATAAGAAATGCGCCCTGCAGATAACATTCATTATTATTTATGTCTTAAGTGCCCATGCAAAAATCGAAAATTGACTTCAGATTACTTGGAGCCACTTCAAGCCACTATCACACAATCTGCAGCGGTCTTGGGGCTAGCGGGGAAGGCTCACACCTTGCATAATAGTGGCTTAAAGCAGCTCCGATTGGTGCGCAGTGGCTTGTTCTTATTAACAAGTCTTTTCGTATAGCGGGTAGATGGTGGCAGGGCTCGGGCTCGTAACTCTTAAACGCCCATGCAAAAATCGCGTTTTTACTTGAAATCTCCATATCACTAAGAGCCACTAAGAATTACTGGACAAATGTCTAAATTCGAATGTAAATGGTTTCCCTACCGACTGTTACTACAATAGCACCCTATGACTTATTTCAAGTTTGATGGACATTGTCCCAAGGTACTGCTTAGATTGTGTGTGTACTCCGTTTTCCTTTCCCCTTCTCTCCTCTCTTTTCTCTTTTTCCTTTTGTTTTTCTTCTTTCTTGTCTTTTGTTTTATGTATCTGTTCTTAGTTTTGTTTTGTGTGAATACACTTATCTCGATCCGCTTGTTTACTTGTCTATAGTGTATCTACTTCTCTGTGTGTGTGCCTATGTTGTAAAATACTAAAAACAGAATTTAAAAAAGGCCACTTTTGTGCAATCTGCGGAGGGCTCGGGCCTAGCGGGGGGAAGGCCCACGCTTTTCGAAATAGTGGCTTGAAGTGGCTGCAACTGGTGTGCAGTGGCTTGTCCTTTTTTTAACCAGTCATATAGTGGACAGGGGGATGGGGTTGGGGGGGGGGGGGGGGTAGGAGTTTAATGTCCTTTTCTTCCAACACGCATGGGTGATTTCAAAGACGGGGCAACGAGAAAAAGGCCAGCACAAATATTTCGCCCCAGCCGGGATTCGAACTCCTTACCAGAACATTAAAAGTCCAACGCTCTTCCATTCGGCTATCCGAGCTCCAGGACAGGGGGCTCGTGTTCTTAAAAGTTAAGAATTCTTACTGATAAGAAAAAAAAAAGAGTATTGTATAGGCGCTTTACCCAATTTTATGAATCGGCTCAAAGCGCCGCCAGCTGAACCCAACATGCACGCTCACGTGAATCACACGCATTCTCTCACACACTGGACATAAACACATTACAATCACGTGGTACGAAGGGTCAGCTCAGCTACTTAAATTTTGAAATTTAGAATTGCATTTAGTTTTGAAATTTGCTGGGCTGAACATTTCCAAAGCAGAGGGGGAGGAAGCCGGAGTGCCCGGAGAGAACCCCCGACGATCGGCCCGAATAAACGGTGCCACATACGAGAAGGAAAAATTCTTTATCCCGAGTGGGACTCGAACCCCTGACCTCTCGCATTAGTGACAAGTCTCCAAATTCCAAAACTTGAGCCTTTAATAAGATGAAGGCAAATCTCTTGATCTGTGTACAGATAACGGTAACGTGACGGAAGACGAGTTCAGAGTTGACTGGACGTCAGTCTTCCACCTGGGAAACGCTGAGGAGGCGAAGACGCTGTTCGACAGGGCTGACATTGACGAAGATGGCGTCATCACTAGCCAGGATCTGCCCGGCATCTACAGTTTCTTCGACATGAATGGTTTGTATGAATAATGGATGTAGTTTAGTTTAGTTTAGTTTGGTTTAGGGTGGGGGGGGGGGGGGGAGGGTGCGTGCGTGCGTGCGTGCGTGTGTGTGTGTGTGTGTGTGTGTGTGTGTGTGTGTGTGTGTGTGTGTGTGTGTTTTGTTTTAGTTATTTTATTTTATTGATTGATTAATTTTATTGATTGATTGATTGATTGATTGATTGATTGATTGATTTTGTTTATTATTTTTTTTAATTTATTTATTATTATTATTTTTATTTTGGGGGGGGGGGGGGGGCTTTGGTTTGCTTTGGTTCCTTTGGTTTGGTATGGTTTCGTCTTGGTTTGGTTTGGGGTTTTGATTTTGGGCTTGGTTTGGTTCGCTCTGGTTAGTGTTAGTGTTTTCGTTCGTGTTTGTTTCATTAATTTTTAAATGGCATATACGACGTTTCCATCGTTTTACCCATGACTTTCATTTTTATCCCTTTATATAATTATATCTTTAGTTTATACTAGTTTTAACTGAAAGCGAGAAAGGCTGAGAGGAAACAGGAAACGATATTACAAAATGCCTATGCCGGGTCGCAGTCTAAGAAATAGCAATAAATTATAAATAAAATAAAATAACGAGTTAGCAAATTAGTGATTCAACAAATCAATGACTTAACAAATCAATAACGTAACAAATCAATGAGTAAATTAATCGATAAATTAACACATCGTCGAATACATAAATAAATAAACATTTCCTGCTTGTTGTATTAATTTCTTACTCGAATTTATACGCCATTGCTTTTGGTGTACTTTGTTGCTTGCGCGACGTTAAGCCCTAACTAACAAACTAACTAACTAACTAACTAACTAACTAACTAACTAACTTTTGATGTGTTCCACTGAATGTTCTGTGTGCAGGTGATGGTATGGTGGACATGAACGAGTTTTTGACACAGTGGGGCGACCTCAGTCTTAACGCACCTGACACTGTTGTCATCACGCCTGAGACTCCTTAAACCACGTGACTGAACGTGACTTCTTTCGCACCTGACCCTCCGACACAAAAAAGAAGAAGAGAAAGATGAATGTTTGAAATCTAGTGTTTCGTTTTTCGCTAAATACACAATGAACCATTTCTTTAAGATTTTGACGACTGAAATTAGCGAGTAATTTTTTTTTTTTGGAAATAGCTAGTTCTTGGTTTACTTGGATTCTGATTTGAGTGAGAAACCAACGGTTCTTTCTTGTCTTATCTTGATCGTTATGTTTCTGTCTGTCTTTGATCAGTGGGTTGTCATTTCGTTGTCGTCAAAGAATGCACATACACGAGGCCTCAAAGTGCGTGAATATTCCCTATTAGCCTCAGGCATCCTACTCGTCCCTAAAAAATACTTCAACCCAGAAACAAGAATTACCATGCACAGACTATTCAAGGGCACATACCTGACAGCAGAAAAAAAAATGAATGTCTTTCTTCCGACTGAGACAACGCTAGTCTACTTTCTGTTTAGGCCCGGGCCCGCATGTAAAAGCCGGAGTTTGGGAGTTTAGCCCCTGGTTAGAGAGTAACCTCAAACTAAACTAGCTCTAGGGTTATATTTTTTTAAAATCAGGAAGCGGGTCCATTCCAGCAAGGTGCCTATGCCGTTATAGAAGGATTTTTATCTTTCTTTCTTCGCTTCCTTTTTTATTTATTTATTTATTACTATTATTATTATTATTTTTTTTTTATTTTTTTATTTTTTTATTTATTTATTTTTTTTTTTTTTTTGGGGGGGGGGGGGGGGGGTCTTTTGTGCTAGTCTGGGTTAGGCCGTACTGTAGCCGTAGGTTAAATTAACCTCGAGTTTTACATACGGGCCCAGAAAGTCACTTCACCACTCACGTCAACTCTGCCTCTCTTCCGCGCAAAACGTCCCAGCTTGTATGGCAGCTTGCCTCCTCTTGCTACCCCCCTGGCACGCACCTTGCCCTACCAGCTACAAAAATCACGCTTTTTTTGTTTCAACAAATATCACTACAAACTAGCACACTCCCAAGACAGACAGCTTCAAACAAACACTACCCTTGACCCCACTTTGTGTCTGTCTGTCTGTCCTTGAACTGTCGGTTTGCATTTTGTTTCGTTGTACTGTATTTTGGTCGCAGAACTGAATATAAACACACAACACTGATACTATAGTATTAGTTTATAAGAAACGGCAACACGCAAGCGGAAACGTTTATTAATACGGAACCCAAGACATTAACTTTTCCAAGTTCACGGAGAGACCCGGGCTTAAATGACAGCAATCGTCGTCGAAGCGGTATAGCAATGGAAAAATTGCTTACGCTGACAAAGTCATGAAAAACGAAGAATTGCTTACGCTGACAAAGTCATGAAAACGAAGCTAAGATGGAAACTTGCTGGGAAAACCAGTTTCACTTTCAAAGCATTTTGCTGATGCTCTTAACTGGGCACAGCGCGCAAAACACACATATGCACATCACAGTCGCTGCGCTCGGTGTGTATACTAACTACAAAAAACTGAACACAGCTGTGCTCAGTGACAAACCGATTGAAGATGCACTGTCCGCCACGTTTGCGCGCCGAGTGAGGTAGTACCGCCAATCAGAATCTGTTGTGGAAACCACAGTCACAGCTGTGGCTATTTGAAATCCAGGTTGCTGTGATGACGCCACAGCGGCGGAAACCCCCAAAATCACAACTGTGTCACAACTGTGGACAGCACTATGGCGCCCCGCGGTGCCCAGTTAAGAGCCGACTTTAGGGTCGCAAACACACAAATAAACAACAACAACAACCCCCCAAAACCAAAAACCAAAAACCCAAACAAGCAAAAATGAACTTGTAGGGCTTTCTTTCTCTCTGTAAGTTTATTTACCACATAAGGTTGGCCTGCTGAAAAGTACGCTAGATCACGCAGGGTTATCAAAATGGACGCCCTTTTTCCATTGCTATACCGCTTCAAACGTTTCGACGACGATTGCTGTCATTTAAAGCCGTTATTAAAGAAAATGAGCATTTACATATCTTTAGATTGTAGTTACATATTAGTACATGTCGGTTACTGGTTGGCAAATGGCCCCTTTCAATCATTCTAACCGACAACTGAAAATATAAAGCGTTTTTCAGTGCTATAGCGTTTTAAATTTAGGGGAAAAAAAAAAACCCGCGGTGCTATGCCGTGGGAACCCTCTGACTGGCGGTGCAACGATTTGGAGAGGCATAGCACCGGAGAAACGTCCGTCCATTTTGTTTCACCCCCGTGGAGAAAGAAAGAAAGTTTCGGAAAGGAACTTGATGTGCATTTAATTGTAAATCGAAAAGAAAAGAAGGGTGGGTTGGTGTTTTGGAGTTTAACGTCCTTTTCCACCACGAAAAGAAAAAGAAAGAAAGAAAGAAAGAAAGAAAAAAAGTAAAATAACAAACAAAACTAAGATGCAGACTTCATCGAGAGATACTACGTCGTGGATAAGAATCAACGACTGCGTTGAATTTCATGTAGGCTGTCTCTGTTCCACTTAGGTGAACCTCAGCCATATCGTCATAAGTAATCAGTAATAAGTAATAAGTAATAAGTATACAGAACACACTTGTAGTACTTGCATCTTTCGTTTCTGGAATCCGTACATTGACACTTCAGTTCAGTTCACGGTGATATCTCTGCGCTGGAAAACGCCAATACGCACTTCACCTAATCTACCACAAGTGTCCTCTCCGTCTTCTAAGTGACCATGCATATTTTAGTTGGACTTCGTAAGGAGAACTTCGCTCAGCAGCGTAACTTATTTACATGTAAATTAGGCACGTTAGGGGTGCCATTAGCCAGTCGCAGTGCGTTAGCCGCTCGCGGCCTCTGTCGTATGAGGCTTATTTACATATGCACGAGTTACGCTGGTCAGTGAAGTCGTCCTTACGAAGTCTTACTAAACATGCCTACTGTCTCAGTTCACTTGTGTTCAGTTCAAGATGAAGTCACTAGGTGTTCTACACTCGTCTCTCAGAAGCCTCGCCAGTCTAGACTGTTCCATTGTTTTTTTGGTTCACGAGGGCACTAGTTGCCACGTCAGTCCTTTTCGGAACTGGTTTTCGCGGCTGACACATAGGCCAAAGCTTTGTTGCTCAGTTATATTGCTATTTAGCTGTTCATACTCTGACGAGAGACCCAGAATTCTGGATTTCAATGGAGTTGGCGTGTTACGTGTATTAGCTGACCCAAAATACACACCTACTGTTCCTCAGAGCTTGAAAAAAAATCCTACACCCGTTTTTCCAACCCCGCACTCAACCCCATTAAAGCTCCAGACAGAGACGCCGCCGCGTGCAACCCGGGCAAAAACAGCGCCGCCTGCGAAACCGGAAGTTGTGGTCTAGGGGAGACCACTCCGCCGATACTGGACGTCACATCCGCCGAGGAGCTGTTGGAGGATGCGTGGTGACCCGCCCTCGGTATCATGGCGTCCATGGAGGAGATGACGGAAGCCGCCTGAGGGTGGAAGTTAGCCCAGTATGGGTTGGTGCTGAGAACCCTCTGTACTGCTGCTAGATTGCTGGCTTCTGTTAATAGTTCCAGACCCACCGCCGTTTGCCGCTTCCACTTGGTCCTGTGTTACCAAGAACTTCAAATATAGATTTCCATCTCATATATATATTTTTTTTAATAATCTTGTAGCTTATCAAAAATCATGTCGTTCATTAAAATGACAATACTATCGGTAATAATAATACCGGTAATAATTATTCTGAGCATTGTTTAGGCGCTTTACCCAATTTCCTTAATTGGCGAAAAGCGACACGAACTGAACTTAACATGCACGTTCACGTGAACCACACGCATTGTCTCACACGCTGGACATGAACACATTACAATCACGTGGTGCTGAGGATCAGCTCAGCTATTTAAGTTTCGGAATTTAGAATTGCATTTATTTTCAAACTCTGTGGGCTGAACATTGCCAAAACAGAGGGGGGAGGAAGCCGGAGTACCCGGAGAGAAACCCCGACGGTCCGATTGGGATTCGAACCTGACTTCTGGCATTGGTGAGGGTCTCTCATTCACTGACGAGATGTTGAATTTTTTCTTCTCCCTTTAGGGCCTGAGACTCATTATATTTAGTATTGTTTTATGTGATTTATTAGTCAACATATCGTTATAGTACTCTCTTGTCCCGAATAAGCGTCCACGTACGCGTATTTTTTTCGGGCAATTTGCGCCGCCCGTACGCGCTTATTTAAGTCCGTACGCTTATTAAATTTTGGCTTTTTTGCGCCGCCCGTACGCCTATTCAAACCCGTACGCTTTCTTTTTTTGCTGTTCGAAAATGAGAAGCCAAATCGTACCTTTTTGTGCGCTGTTTATCAACCGATCGGCATCACAACAAGCGGGCACGCGCAGCCATGCGTCAGAGCAACGTGTTCTGCGATTGGCCACAGTCAGTGGGTTTGGCCGGTTCTAAGCCAATCACGATTCGTTTATGAAAATCCGCGAAAACATGGATGCTGAAAAGCCGTCTGGTACCAGCATTTATTAATTTTCACTGAAAATGCCACCCCGTACTATTATTCACACCCGTACTATTATTAATTTTCACTGAAAATGCCACCCCGTACTATTATTCACACCCGTACTATTATTCAGGACAAAAGAGTATCTTCTTTATCAATGAATGGGGGAGCCTAGACAGTCGAATGGTAGAGCGTTGGATTCTCATTGCTAGGGTCGTGAGTTTGAATCCCGGCTGGGGCCAGATATTTTTGATAACCTTTTTTTCTCGTTGCCCAGTCTTTGATGTCACCCTTACCTGGTGGAAAAGGACGTTAGACTCCCAAACACCCACCCACACTAGCAATGAATGCTTAACAGGCTGTAAGATGAATATCCTTTTAAGGACAAAACAATTTTTGTATTGTATTGTATTGTATTGTATTGTATTGACAACTTCCCTCCACATCACATGTTGTAAATAAGAAACAAATCTTATCTACTGAGCTTAAAACACCACCACCACCACCAGCAACAACAAAAACAACACAGAAACGACTTGAGTTTGAATAACTGAGACCGTGGTAAAGGTGCGTATCTACGACTGTAATAGTGAAAAGGGTAGGCTGATTATAACTGACCAACGTACTGTTTACCTTCTGTTCTGGTACCAGGTTTTCACCTGTGTGTCGGTCAGCCCCAATTTGGCGGCCAGTTCCAGCCTGTCCTGAACACTGAGGTACTTCTGGCGGTCAAAGCTTCTCTCCAGGCACCGCAGCTGCTGCTCGCTGAAAGCCGTTCTCGCTTTCCTCGGCTTCTTTGACCGTAGAAGGAGAAGAGAGGACTGCATATCTTGAACGCCCGACGCTGTCCGTGAAAAGAAAAAGAAAATCTTCAGTTGTTTTAAAGCATGAACGTAGTTTGGATACAATTAGAGAACTGGTACGACATAAGCTTGATTAGTGTCATTGCGGAAACATGAGATTTTGACATTGTAAAAAATTTGAAACAAAAATAAAATCAGTTGATGTTAGGGACTATACGGATAATAATAATAATAATAATATCCTGGTTTTTTTTTAAAAACTCCAATTGCGGCGATTTGCTGGATGTTTTAATGCATACTGTTTGTAATATGTGCGACAGGAATGCGCATGACAGGAAAAGGGTGTGTGTGTGGGGGGGGGGGGGGCGTTTGGGAGTTTAACGTCCTTTTCCACCACGTACGAGTAATATCAAAGACGGGGCAACGAGAAAAAGCCAGCACAAATATTTGGCCCCAGCCGGGATTCGAACATGATAGGAATAAACAGATCACGACTGGTGATTAAAATACGCTTATATCAAAAACTGAAATAACAAGATATAACTAAAATATCAGACGTTCTAAAAGGCACGTAGAGACAGATACAAAAATAGTTTTAATTACACTGAAGTCAATGAAATCAAACATAAAAAATTATAGTGTTGCCTGCACATCTTCCGGGGGGAAAACATAAGAAACTCAACAAGAGAAAGAATAATGAACATTTCCTAAGAAATAAATAAATAAAGAAAGAAATGAATAGACAAATAAATAAATAAACAGATAAGTCTTACACAGAACACAAAAACCAAACAACAACAACAACAACAACAACAGGTATGTCGTTTCTAAAGGCTAAAAATCTTCAATAAGCGTTTAGGTGGCACTATTAATAACAATAATGATAATAATAATAATATGAAAACTGCGTCATACAAACAAGACCAGAGGAAACATCATTATCATTTTAGATACACTCACTACCCAGTCTAAAAGAAGCACACTAAAAAAGTCGTCCCTTTAGAAGCAGGACAATGAATATTCAACAGGTAATGCATGGCACATCACATGATAATTTTTAGGTTACCTTTTTCGCAGAAATCTTCCTCATCGTCGTCATACTTATCGCTGTGGTCGTCCACATCGTCCTCTGACACAACGTGCGGCAATGACTGCAAATGGGACGAATCGTGAGACAAGGAGAAACGTTTGTTCAGCTCTAAACACTTGTCGTTATAATTATCACAATTATTTTTCTTTGGCGACGCGAACCTGTCCGACAGAATATCTGTGATTAGGAAGGAGGGTTTGACTGGAGGCTGCAGCGACGCTGGTACAGGGGCGACAGATCTGTTTGGTCTGGAATTGTCTCTACAAGTAGCATCTGGGTTGGGGTAATTTTGGTCTGTGCCACTTCCAGCTGCGTCGGAGATGCTGGTATTTTTGGCCATGGTAGCGTCATCATGGTATTGCGTCGACAGGGTTGCGTTCGGTGATTCTGGCTTCCGGTTGGCAATCGTCTTGCGTCTTTTTTCTCTGTCCTTGGGTTTGGTAGAAGGTATCAAACGCTTGGCCATGTTCACCTTGGACACGGAGGTAGCGTGTTTGTTGCCTGCTCCCGAGCATTTATTTTCGTCGCGTTCTACAGCTGCGAAGCAAGAAGAACTTATTGGATGTTCCCTACGTGGAAGTGAAGATTGCTCAGAATCACACAGAGCTGTATTGTCATCTCCATCTGGATCTGTCATTTTACCTGGCGAATTTTGCGAAAGCAGACTTTCGAACGTGTCATGCTTAATTGTGTGATTTTCGCTTTCTAACGTTTTGATCAGACACTCTCCATCGTCAGATTGTTTTTCGTTTTTACTGCCTGTATTTCCCTTTCTTGAATTCTGTGGTTCGTTGTCACAACATTCAGGAACAACAGTCTTGGAGTTAAACGCAAATTGCTGCAGAGAAGAGGAGTCAAGGGGCATTTCTGTGTTGTCACACCTTTGATTCATCATTTCTGTCCGTGAACTGATGTCCATAATGGGTTCATCTATGCCTTTGTCCTCGTCAGCTGGGGTGAAACATTCGTTGATATCTACCACTTCTGAGCGATTATCAGTAAATGTGTCTAGTTTGCAGCTCTGTACCGCTAGAGACAATTCCATTTTACTTTCCTGTCTTTATCGTGAATTATAAAGAGAAATGGAATTTAGCGTGAGCGTTAATACAGAGTCATACAATCAGCTGGGTCATTCGTACACTTTGCACAATGCTTGACTATAGTCGTCGTCTGCAGTAAAGACGACAGACAAAAACGTTTCTCACAACTGCACAGATAATTTAAACAAAAAAAGTCGGCGAAATTGTAGTCTGCAATGTCCTTGATCCGAAAATACCGCTGCAGGGAGGCACGGTCTTTTCCTAACTAGATGACCAGCATATCACGAATCGTATAAATGCCTCTCCCTCTCTCTCTATCTCTCCACAGTTTCATATCCCCACCCAGAACGTCCATGCTTGGAATACTTCCACACAATAGTCAAAGAAACATTCTGGTGTCACCGAGTGTAACCGCCTTGTCAGTCAAAGAGCATAGACCAGCAGCATTTCCTCCACGCACACACACACACACACACCCACCGACACGACTCACACAAGACAAGCTCTAGGGAGAGAGTGATCACAGAACCTGTATTTAAAGCTCAGTTTATGAAATGACACGAGTGGATGGTATTGATATCAATACTCCATTCACACTTGATCCCGCCCACCACTTGAGACAAACACGGCGCGGGACGTCTTGGGGCGTGGTCAGCGGGCTTGTGGGGAGTTTGTGTGAAAGAGGGTGAAAATTAGGCAGTGGTGTTCGAGGGCGGAGCGTGATCGCCAATCCACGCGCGAGGGGTGTCACGTGAGCAGTATGATAATGAAGTCTGGTGTTGGTGTCGGTTTAAGGGGAGCGATAGGGGACGTGGTTGAGGCTAAGTGATTCTTTACCCAGCTTTAAACTGTAAGTCAGATTGATATGACGTAAGTGACGTATGGGTGCTACAGAATGTGTTCATGTTTGCTTCAAGGATAGAAAGACAATTATCAGCAAAAACAACGGCGGTAGCAGCAACATAATATAAACAGGAAACAAAATGAAACAGCAAGAAACAAGAATCGAACAAGAGCTTGTGACAAAGAGTGATTTTGAAACAACCAGCATGTATTGCTTAGGAGAAAAGATTTTTACTTGATAAAAATTCTTTAAAATAGTGTTCCAGATTTAAAAGGTGATAATCCCATGAATTTGTAAAGAAAAATTTCAGTTAATCACCACAATCAAAACAGAGAGAGAGAGAGAGAGAGAGAGAGAGCAAACTCAGCTGCATGACATACTAAGTATGTTCACCAATGACAAACGAGTGATTTTTGTTTGTTGTTCGTATATTGTGGTAACTGACTGAAAATGTTCCTCCCAGTGTCATAGCAAGAAAAGTTATGTATTCAGCTCATCACTTTACAAAAGATTTTTTTTTCAAGCAAAAGACTATCCTTTGAAGAGAATATCTGTAACCGGCCCCCGTAGTGTCGTGGTTAGCACTTCGGACTATTGACCGGGAGACCCGGGTTCGAGTCCCAACCGAGGCAGGCGGGATTTTCCTTACCTAGGTCGACTCCTATCCAGAGCGGGTGTGCTATGGGCCCAATGGGGAGGCTGTTGCCACACAGCCGAGCTTCACCCGATTCACGGGTGCGACTTTGGGGGTGCTTCCCTTGGTATGACACGTCTTATGATGTGGATGATTACACGACCGGCACCGCAGGTTCCGTAGTTCCCGGGCCTGGTTAATGCCGGGATATTTATGACAGGAAGCGTGGAATGCGGCCCTGTCCCGCAGTTACAAACCACACGGAACTCCATAGCATCATCTTACCATCATCCTCACCTCCATCATCATGCATAATAAAAATTGCCCCACCTTCCAAGCCCTCCGTGGATGCCTCTCATTACCAGGGAGGAACACCACTCTGGAGCTGGCAAATAGTTGTGGCAGCAGAAAAAAAAAAAAAAAAATCTATTGGTTGTTACAAAAAACAACTTTTGTCACGAGCTCACATACCCCACTCATGGCAAACAAAACAACAGCAAAGCGACGACAACAACAACAACCACACACACACACACACACACACACACACACACACACACATTTATCTAAACATTATTTTCTATTCAACTACAGTAGCCACATGAGCGACAGTAACACTATCGCAAACCATTATTAAACCTCACCCACAAAAAACTCTCCATAGCATACAAAACCACCAAGTCTTAATTTGCTGACACCAATAGAAAGTCCCTATTCACTGCACGTGATACCCGCAATTGTCCACACCCCCTTCAACCCCTAGCGCTATACCCCGGGTAACCCCAAGCACCCCTTTTCCGATTCGCGCCGCCCAGTGAGGGCTCTGGTGAAAAGCCACGGAGACCCAGATGGTGTGAAATCACGTCCTAATTTCAGGGGCTTGTGTCAAGCACTCTAATCCTGAATAGGATTAAAAGTTCGAAATCGTTCCTCGGTGCAGTGTCCCTTGTCCGTGCTGAAGGCGGGCGCTGCCTCGATGAAGAAGACGAGATCTGGGGTGTTGCTAGCCTTGAACTTCAGTTTGGTTTAGGCCACAGATTAATATCTTGTTTCTGATGCCAAGACTGGATAAAAAAGAGAGAGAGAGAGAGAGAGAGAGAGAGAAACAAGGAAGGAAAGAAAGAAATAAGAGAGAGAGAGAGAGAGAGCAACACAACCCAACAACGACGGCAACGACAACAGCAACAAGGACAACAACAACAGCAACAAAAACAAGAACAATATACCCAATACCCCAAATCAAACAAAACAAAAAACCCAACAACAACAACAGCAACAACAACAACAACAAAAACAAACAACCAATCAACCAACCACCCACCCAACCAACCAACCCCATAAAAATACAACAAAACAACAACAAAAACAAAAACAAACAAAACAAAAACAAAAACCCACAAAAAGCAAAACCCAAACCCAACAACAACAGCAACAGCAACAACATCGACAACAACAAAACAATAACGCAAATAGTGAAATATCAACATCTGGGAGAAGCTGTTTTCGCTTGGCTGGCATGTCGGTATTAGACGTAGATTTTTTTTTTGTTATCAAGTGGGAAACATTTCCTTCTCAAAATGAAGTTTCGACTTGGAGTTTTCCTAACTCATACGAACAGGCACCAAAAGGGGTTCATATTGCAACATTGGGAAGTTTACATTGAAAAAATAAACTCAGAAAATGACCGGAGAGGTGTCAGTCACTCGGTACAAGAACTAGAAACCAAAAGTGCCTCACGACAAAGTCACTGCTCCGGAAAGCAAGAATACGCTCCCTTGAACGACGCACACGCGGGGAGAATAAGCTCCCTTGAAAGAGACACATCCCGATTCAATTTGTTGGGTGGTTGAAGGACTGAGAACAGGGCCGGGTATTGTAGGTGGTTGAAAAGGACCTTCTGCCTTCTGGCCCACGAACCGTGTTTAATAGAGTCCTCACACCAACGGACTTGCTGACTCCGTGACCGCACACGCGTGTATTGGTGAGGGTTAAAGGCTGTCTTCTAAAAGCTACAGAAGAGAGAAGTTGATGGTGGTGGTGGTGGGGGAAGAGGAGGGGGTGGGGGCTGGCTGGGGGGGGGGGGGGGGGGGGCTGACAGGCTAACGTTCTTTTTAACGTCATATTAACTGCTTCCGAACCAAATCAAATAATAATAATAATGATAATAATTCGTACTTATATAACGCAAAATTCTCACAAACGGTCCCAATGCACGTAGTTCTGCATTCATACACACACACACACACACACACACACACACACACACACACACACACACACACACACACACACACACATCAGCTGAATTAAGAGTATCGAGCTCAGCGGACTTAGTCAAAAGCCAGCCGGAATAGACGCGTTTTCAAGTCAGACTTGAAACGATCTATATCCGCCAGGTCTTTCATAGTGGGAGGAGAACAATAAGAATACTATTAGCAGCTACAGTAAATCAGCCAGATTAACCAACCTAACCACCACCAACCCACCGAGCCACGCTCAAGAAATGTTACTAAACCCACAGAGGCAACGTTTTTATTTATTTTTTTTTTTTACTGCTAAAATCAAGGTGGTATGCTGGAACTTGTCTGCATTTCGTACTGGAAAGCATGAAGCTCCCCCCCCCCTCCCTCGCACCCCCATCCACCCCCGGGGTGTACACCAACGCGAGGGAACGCACTGACTGACCCCCAAGCCGTCAACGAATTCTTGAGCACGATATTGCAAATATCTGTTTTGCTTCTTTCTCTCTCTCTCAAGGTTCTCACACCATTGATACATTCAAAGCGTATGCTGCATACTATAGTACGTGAAGAAGTCGACGGGTGCAAGGTTTGTGAGTGCATTGGGGGGTGGTGGTGGGGGGGGGGGGGGGGGGGGGTGGGGCGGGGCAGGGTGGAGTTACGATTAGGTATCGCCCAAATGGTTTAAAATCTAAAGGTTTAATGTGCACTAGAAAGATATCACTACTGAATCAACTTGTAAAACTCATAAATGAAATGAGTAAAAGTTTTTGACAAACGTACGCTAGTTAACATTGATATATATGGCCTAGGTCAGTTTCCTATCTCAGGGGTGCTACGAACATAGAGGATATAAACACGCTATGCATGTACGCATATACGTATGTATGTATGTATGTATGTATCAGTATGTATGTATGTATGTATGTATGTGGTGAATATTTTCCTATATTTGCGTCATATTACCTCTCATTTTCGTCATTTTGATGAAAAGGGGTTGAAATCTAATGGTGATATAGTCAGCCATATTTTAGAAGTCTGAGAAACGGGGAAAACGAAGCAGGCAAAGCGTTGGGCTGTCGATGCTTTGGGTCAAATGTTCAATTTCATGGCTTGAGGTCAAAATTGACTTTGCAATGCTTTTTTTTCCTGGTTGCCCAAATATTCATCAATAACTATTACAAGGAATAGAACGATGAAGTCCCCGACCAGACAATCTAATCTGGTGTGCAAGGGCAACACACAGTAAATCCATGACGTCATTTTGCGGAAAAAGGCCATTACGTCAAAGTCTTTCATTTTCATTATCTCATCAAATGACGTCATGGACGTAATGTGTTGTGGCATTGCACGGCAGAAATGACCAACCAACCAACCAACCAACCAACCAACCAGTCGACCAAACACGCAAGCACGCAAGCGAGAAGCGACCAAACAAGCAAGTGAAGTCAAGTGAAGAGAGTTTATTCTTGACCCCGATAAGGACACACGAATTTATAATTAGACAACAACATGACACTGGCGTGACATACATACACGGATACACATATATACAACAGCAACTACACGAAACAATAATTACATACAACAACAGACAGACAACGGATACACTTAGAAATGTTCAGTAATGATATTAATTTTATCATGTAAACTAAGCTAATTGGCGTTTGTTTCTTTGTTACTAACAGATCTTTAAATTTGATGGTATTTGTGTTTTTTGTACTGGAAAGAACATATTTTCGATTCTTTTAAAAACTCACAAACAAATAGATAATGGCGATTGTTCATAATCCCTCCAGATTTACACAGGCGACATAATCGCACTCAACATAAGCACTCAACCAACCAACCAACCAAAGCTCACCACCTTCCGCAACTACAACGAATCAACAGCATGGCAACGCCAACTTTTCAAAGACAACAGCTCAAAGGGAACTCAAAGTGAATCGTGCGCGCCGAAGCAACAAGAATTCGCTTCGGGAACGTTCGGAATTTTGACAGCTGGATAGCTGTCCCGTGTCGGTTTCTGGGAGCGGTGTCTCCTCCCTCCTCCCCGTCCCCCCGGCAACAGGAGTCGAGAGAAGACAGGTACCAGACCAACTGAAGACGCCACGACAAGCAGTGTTTAAAAGGGCGAAGAACTATCTGCCAATTAAACAGCGATGCCGTGCACTTTTGCGAAGGTCCTCTACATCTCTCGCAGCATCTTTGCAAAACTTGGAATTCTTTTGCATGTGTTTTAATCCTTGGGAAACAGCTTTTATAAGACTAGCTTTTATGGAGTATATTTTTGTTGTTAGTGATATTGAAGGTAACCAGGGTGTAGGTGGCTTAACTGGCTGCGCGTTGGACTATAGACCAGAAGGTCCTGGCGTCGAGTCCTGACTACGGGTGTGATTTCAAAGACGGAAGCATTGGAAAAAGGATCTGCGCAGATTTGATCCATTTGAGAAGTCGAAGCCTTCTGGTTTGATTGCCCGTCCATTAAAATGACCCAGCCTGTCTAATGGTTACAAAATTGAATTTCTGTCAGAATCGACATTTGCAAAACTTTTTTTTCTAGTGCCATGTTTCCAGGAATTCAGCCTGTGAGTTGTACACCTTTTTGCTGACACCCGTCCCTCTCCAGTTGAGAGATCTACTGTATATACATCCTCCGTTTTTCTAAGGGAAACAGAATGCTGCCAGTGGCGATTTCAGTTCGCGTCTCCTCGTGGTCAGCGCGGTTGCGTCCGAGTGTGTAATCACGATCCAGACTTTGTAAACATTGCCCCTTCTTTTTTTGGGAAGCAAAGGTAAGAATGACCGGTGTCCAGTCTGCACTGTATGGTAAGACTGATGTTGTCTCCTTGGTCCAGATGGAAAGGGAGAGAATCAGATTGCATGTCTGTTGCGTGTTCGAGTCGTCTGATGGCGACAGTGTATGACGGTGATGATTATGAACAATGCCCACCTATCCCATAAAGCACCACCACCCGTCCGCCAAGCAGTAGTTCTATTAACAGAACTGAACGAGCTTTGCACTGGTTAGTAAGAATAATAAGCGTAGAATAATAAGCGTAAGAATAATAGGCGCTTTTTTATCCCAAATATTTGGCTCAAAGCGCCGCGAGCTAAACCTAACACGCAGGCTCACGTGAATCACACGCATTCTCTCACACACTGGACATGCACACATTACAATCACGTGGTGTGAGGGGTCGGATGCATTTATTTTGTAATTTTGTGGGCTAAACATTTCCAAAGCAGAGGGGGGAGGAATCCGGAGTACCCAGAGAGAACCCCCGACGGTCGGCCCGAATGAACGGGGCCACGTACGAGAAAGAAAAATTCTTCGCCCCGAGTGGGACTCCAACCTGACCCGCCCGCCTCTCGCATTGGTGACTGACCACCGACCGCCCCAAGAATACGTTAAAATTCCACGTCATTTTCGTCAGATCGGGAGAACCACATCAGTTTGCTGTTCTTGTGGGATCGGACGGATGACGAGGAAAGGATTTCGACACAAGATCCCGTCCCAGCGTCTAAAAGACGGAAGACAGATGCTCAGGTCATCCCCCTTTTTCCTGCCAATAATTCTCTCCCCCTTGATCTGCGTCGCACGCCGGAGCGTTGACAACCTTTTAAGCAATCATAAACGTCCAACCGGCCCGCCCTTTGCAAGATCCGGGCGTTCTCCTCAGCGCTGTCACCTTGGCAACGCCGCCAGCCAATCAGCGCCGGGGTCTAGGCGCGCGCAGAGTGCGTGAGCGCGTGAAGTTCTCATAATGGCCGCCTTTTGATGCCGCGTCGCTCCGTCCTTCTGTTCCCGTGGCCGCGCGCCAAAAGTCGGACTGGGGAGGGAACAAGCTTGGGTGGACAGCCTTTGTGGCGCGGCTGATGGTTAAATGAAGGCTCAATTTATTAAGTTTTATTGGCTCCACTCAGCCGCCAAACTGCGAGGAAATAGCTGTTTAGCGGGTCTCCACACTACGGAGGTTGGTCTGTTGTCTGGCCGGCTGCTCTCTTCTTTTGTCTCCTGCAACGATATTCTGTGCTGTCTGTGTATTCAAAAATTATGAGCGTCGGAGCACTGATAATTTACATTCTGTAAAAATTGCCTGAAATGATATGAAACCACAGGCAAAACATACACCCTCGAACTCAATTAATTACAACAAAGAGTCACTGAATTCTAAATACTGATCAATCAGTCAGCAAGGAGAGCAAGTAAACTATTTAACAACACGCCACATTTATGATGTAGCCCACAGGTCCGTAGCCACTGCCTCTTATCCTCCATGGCAACCCATCTGATCTGTTTCTGCCGTGCAATGGCACGATACAGCAAGTCGTGAAGTCATTTGATGGGAAAAGGGGTGATTTCAAGATTGACAGACATTGACGTAATGGTCTTTAGCCCCAAAAATGACGTCATGGATTTACTGTGTTTGCCAATACACGGCAGTTTTGTCAAGCAAATCGATGGTTCCATGCCATCGATACAGAGGGTGGGTGGGTGGGTGTTTGGGAGTTTAACGTCCCTTCCCACCACATACGGGTGATTTCAATTCAAAGACGGGGCAACGATGAAAGATCCAACACAAAATATTTGGCCCCAGCCGGGATTCGAACTCACGACCCGAGCACTGGAAGTCCAACGCTCTACCGTTCGGCCACCCCGCCTCCCCGCCATCGATACAGATAGAAAGAAGAGAGATAGGAAGTTCTGCAGCAAACCCTCTAATACTCCGGAAGACAATCCCACACGTGTGGTTTGTTGGAGTATTCGTGCACTACGATTGGCTGCACTGTCATTTCAATCAGAATCTGTCTACATGTCAACTGTTAACGTTCTACAAAAAAAGTTCGTCCATGAAAATACCAACTTTTAGCCGAATACCAACATACTTCAGTTTTTATCAAGACTGCTTGTGACTTTGTGCATAGCAGCGTTCTTTTCGTGCCTGCAGTTAAGTCGGGGCAGCATCGGATCAGATATACAAGTTTAAATCAATGTTAAAGACAGAAATAAGAATACAACCACCATTCGAAAAACAGCTTAAGGATCCAAGGTAAGCAGTAGTTCAGATGCAGACTAAATGCATGGGTGCTTGAGACATACAAAGTATTTCATGTACACTCCATCTAACATTGACACATTTCATACCCGGCAATAGTATCCCAAGTTTATTTTTTTTAAAACACGTTTTCGGTTCTGGCCTTGTGTGCGAAAACCAGGCACGATTAATCAATCAGTCAATTAGTCAATCAATAATTCTTTATTGTCCTCAAGGGGAGGCAATTTAGTTGCGGCGTAAAAACAGACAACAACCACATATACAATGTAACATGTCACAATAATTAAATATGTAATATTACAACAGTAGCACACGAACACACACGCACGCCCGCACACACACACACACACACACACACACACACACACACACACACACACAGGCGCCCGCACACACACACACACACACACACACACACACACACACACACACACACACACACACACACACACACGCACGCACGCACGCACGCACCGATTCCTTAACGACCCTATCGCAGCAAAAAGTAATATAACCAAAGTGCAACACTCCCACAAAGCCAACTTTAACCCCATTCAGGCATGAATTATGATTTCTTTTGTGTGTGAGGCCACTGGTATACAACCCCAAACTTACTTGGTAGGGATTGAGTTAAAGTCTGCCGTTTGCACGACCAAACACATCATTTTTTTTAAAAAATCATCCTCAAGAGAAAAGACATGCTGAAAAGCCCTTTAAAAGACTGTTAAAGCAAGGCAACGTTGCAGTTGCTGCATGTAATTGTGCTATTGATACTTCTGCATTCAAGTGAAAATTGTTCTAAGCTTACGAAGGAAACCGACTGACACCTATGTGTCACGACCCTGAAATCTATTGTGTCTGAGGAAGTTTGGTATGGCTTTTGGGCGTAGTGTGATTGAGGTTTGATGTTAACGTTGTAGTGATTTGTTTTTTTATTTTGTAGATTTTTTTTTTTATATTCAGATCACCATGGCTTTTAAAAAACAAAACAAAAACTAAACAAGGCTGATACTGTAAATGTTTGTTGTTTGTTTGTTTGTTTGTTTGTTTTTTCTTTGACGCCCTTCTCGGCCACTTACGGACAGAACTTGGCCAAAACTAAAATAAAACAGCGAGAGAGTCGATAAACAGCGAGTATAAATGCCAGTAATACACCTTTCTCTCCTGTCCAATGAACCAGCCACAGGAAAAGATAACTCCTGCTGCGCTGTGATCAGTCAGTCAAGTCCCTGCACCTCCGTACAAAAGCGCGTGAACTTTGTTTGAGAGTGCTTGCCCTTTGCCGGTTCTCTCGCTTTCCTCGGGCTGTTCTGTTGGACTGATTATCCCCCCGCCACGCTTGCTTGATGAGGGATTTGTCGTGTAACAGCTACGTTTTCTTTTTTGGTGATTGATAGATCGAATGCTTTGCCTTTGAGATTAATTCTAACGTGCAAGATACAACAATGTTCTTGTTTTTTTAAATATTGCCTTTGCGAGCAGGGCACGTGTGTAAAACTCGAGGTTAATCTGACGGGCTGCTACGGGCCTTACCCAGACTAGGACAAAAGAAACCCGAAAACAAAATTAAATAAAAAAGGAAGCGAAGAAAGAAAGACAAAAATCCTTCTATAACGGCATAGGCACCTTGATAGAATGGAGCCGCTTCCTGATTTAAAAAAAAAAAAAAAATCAGAAAATTTAACCCTAGAGCTAGTTTAGTTCGAGGTTACACTCTAACCCGGGGCTAGACTCCCTAACCCCGACTTTTACATGCGGGCCCAGGTTGCGAATTTGCTCATTTGCAATACCATAATATGATCTATATTTACTATGGTTTGTATAATAATTACAGTTCTGCTCAGTCAGAGAAACATAGTTAAAATTATTTAAACGTCTTGAGAGGAAGTAGATTGCTGAGAATTTCTCGGTTAACTAATGAAAAAAAAAATAACAACAACAACTAACTGACCATCGTGATACTTGCAGTTTAGCCTTCTTAATCGTTTGCTAAACTGGAAAACAACACCAACAAAACACACACACACACACACACACACACACACACACACACACACACACACACACACACACACACACACACACACACACACACACACACACACACACAACAACAACAACAACAACAACAACAACAACAACAACAAAACTTGACAGTTGCCACTTAAACATAATCATTATCAGTTTAAGCTTGCTAATATTTTAGAATCACTAATTTTGCATGTGTGCCACTTGGTAATGTCACGAACGTATTTACAACCTAAAAAAAAAGCCACTATCTGCTCACTCAGAGTGGAGAGTCACTCAGAGTGGAGAGCTGAGTGGCTTCACGCCGCACACAGGCGATACACACGTCCAACTCAACCCTCTACTTTTACCAGCTTTACCTGAAAACCTTAGCACGGATTCCGTGTGCAGCCAACACGTCTTTTTGCCGCCAGAAAACAAAAAGACAACAGGGAAAAATGCTCGTGTCGTGTCGACGGCTGAGAGCTCGCGGAAAGCTTTTTCCTCATTAACGGATTATTGTCGAGTGGTTTGTGTCCCATTACTTCAGGGTGACTGACTGGGACACCGAGGTACACGCGTGACAAGAAAGAACAGTGGATGTTGATCAGAGTGAATGCACTTTTGCCATACAGCTAAAGTGGAAATCGTTGAGTATTACTCTTTTTTTCTTAGAATAAACCAAGAGAAAGGCTTAAAAAGAACTAACAAACAAACAAACCCAATAAACGAAACAAACAAACAAACAAACAAACAAACAAACAATAAAGAAAGAAAGAAAGAAAAAACAAATATTCAAATAAACGTATAAAAACTAAACGCAATTCAAATTAATCACCAATAAAAGAATCAAAAGAACAAAAAGAAAGAAAGATCCCAAAAGTTTTCAGCACGCAAAATAATGAAATCAAAACTAATATTAACATAACCAAAAGCGGAAATACCTAAACTTTGATAAGCAGTATCGATCGATGTGGAGCGCGAGGCTGAAATTTCTTGAGACCTTTTACATTTTATCATTATTATTTTGTGGGCGGGGTGAGGGTGGGGTGGGGGTCAAGCATCTTTTGTAGGTCGTTGATATTGTAAATGTTAAGAATTATGTTTCCATGAAGTAAGTAAGGAAATAAGAGTGTGTTGGTGGGGGGGGGGGGGGGGGGGGGGGGGGGGGGGGGGGGGGGGTTGAGTGTGATGCAGGGGGAGAGGACGTGTGTGTGTGCGCGTGCGTGTGTGTGTGTGTGCGTGCGTGCGTGTGTGTGTGTGTGTGTGTGTGTGTGTGCGTGCGTGCGTGCGTGCGTGTGTGTGTGTGTGTGTGTGTGTGTGTGTGTGTGTGTGTGTGTGTGTGTGTGTGTGTGTTGGGGGGGGGGGGGGCAGGAAACAGAGGGGAGGGGAGGGACGGTAACGGTCGATAAAACCACAAGCCTCCCTCAAACAGCCCCACAAACAAACGAACCGGTTGACACGAGCACACCGGCAAGTTTGACACCGTATGGGCCGGCCAGTCCGGACCGGATTAATTCTAAAGGCGACAACGGACACCGCTGCCCGGGTGCGTGTTCCACCAGTGTTCCCGACAATGGACAAAGCTTGTAGCACCAGATCCAACCGGTCGCCGCTACGAGCTGTCTTTGATAGCGACCAGAATACGTCCATGCTGTCACTGCTGGTGCGAAGTTGGCCGCTGCTGAAGTGAACACAGAGAACCAGCCACACCCACAAAGGATTACAAGCAGGCTATTTCAGTGGTGTAGTAGACTGACGCTGGTAAACTTATATCACGTTAAAGTGTTGGAGCTTCCGGCCGATTCATCAAGAATACGATGTTATTGACTAAAACATAGTACTTGCGATAAGAATGTTGCCGCCAAGTTTCTACCATGATGATGATGATGTGGTGATTCATTTTATGTGTGGTGAATTTTGTGTGATACATTAGGGTCGATCGTTGGGGCTTGTTGCCCGGTACTATCCCCACACACACCCAACACACACACTTCAACAATGATCACCCGATAAGACATAAATAAGATTATAAATAACAACAACAACAACAACATCAAAAAAACCCTCCGCCCCCCTCCCTCCCCCCTCCAAGAAAAAAAGGAAAAAAACAAAACAAGACAAAAAAACAAAAACAAAAACAAACACACACCCCTCAAAACAAACAAACAAACAAGGAAACAAAAAAACCCCCAAAACCAACAACAACAAAACCAAAAACAACAACAACAACAAAACCCAACCAACCAACCAAACAACCAACCAACCATCAAACAAAACACAGCAACAAAACACAACAACAAAAACAACAAATCAACAACAAAAACAAACAACAAACAAAAAACAACAAAAAACAAAAACAAACAAACAAACAAAACAAAACAAGCAAACCAGCAAACCAACCAACCAAACAAACGAGCAGCGCTGCGGCCGAGCCGACGTGCGCGAGAATTCTGTCAAGGGAAGAAACTTCGTCCCCGCCGCTTGAGACGCAAAGCCACAATTTATGGATTGCTCTCCCTTCGTTCCTCAACGATAAATCATAGTGTGGCATGTCGCCGAAGTATTCCGCAGGTTATAATTATATGTATCTCATTCATGCTGGTCCGTTTGACAGAGGGATTTTCGATAACATCTTCGTGACGGGGCATTTTCATTTTATTTTATTTTATTTTTGGCCGGGGTGCGGAAGTATATTGGCCGGTGGGAAAGGAGAAAGACTGTGTGTGTGTGTGTGTGTGTGTGTGTGTGTGTGGATACTGTGAGAGGGGGTGGGTAAAGGGAGCGAGGAAGGGTGGGAACGTAACTATGCTTTCTTGCCCCGCGGGAGATGAAGTTCACAAATCAATTCGCCTTCAAATCTCGCATCCAGGGCGCGTGCTCAGAATGGATGACAGGGTCACAGAGATGATTAAAACCCACACACTTTTTCTGCTCATTTTCAGTCTTTTTGCCAAAGGGGGAATGGCGACATTGCAAGACAAAAATCAATCCATGTTTTCCATGATTTTGTCGTTCACGCGTCTTTTTATGTTTATTCTCGCCTTTGTTGTGCAGGGGCGCCGGAAGATGTTGGGGGGAGGGGGGGGGGCAGAATCTCAGAGGGGGGAAAGGCCAGAGCCAATAAAAGGAAGGACGTTGCCCGGAGAAAGTGAAAAGCGGGGGGGGGGGGGGGGGGGGGCGGCGGCGTTCAGATGCTGCGCAGACAGAAACCTTTCCGAACCAGGGAGCCACTGAAAGGAAGGACGTTGCTCGAAAAAAGTGAAAAGCGGAGAGGGGGGGGGGGGGGGGGGGCGAAAGTGATTTTCAGACGACTTTCTGCCAAGTCGTTTTGATATTTCATGCAACGGCTAAACTGTTCTCTGTTGGGTGGGATGAGGTAGAGAACAGGAACAGGGGTAGGGGAAGGGGGGGGGGGGCAAGACCATGGCTTTGCCCCCCCCCTCTTACCATAGTCACCTCATTTTCCAGGGGGGGGGGGGGGGCAAAAAGATACTCTTGATACTCAGATGCTGCGCAGACAGAAACCTTTCCGAACCAGGGAGCCACTGAAAGGAAGGACGTTGCTCGAAGAAAGTGAAAAGCGGAGAGGGGGGGGGGGGGGGCGAAAGTGATTATCAGACGACTTTCTGCCAAGTCGTTTTGATATTTCATGCAACGGCTAAACTGTTCTCTGTTGGGTGGGATGAGGGAGAGAACAGGAACAGGGGTAGGGGAAGGGGGGGGGGGGGGCAAGACCATGGCTTTGCCCCCCCCCTCTTACCATAGTCACCTCATTTTCCAGGGGGGGGGGGGGGGGGCAAAAAGATACTCTTGCCCCCCCTGCTTGGGTACAGGGGGGCAGCTGCCCCCCCCCCCCCCTGCCCCCCCCCGGTTCCGGCGCCCCTGTTGTGTTTTTAAGACTAGGAGTTCTTAATGCATGATTGGGGGCACAGCGTGCAGTTTTATCAGCAGAAGTCATGAATGTTTTGGGAGTTGGACAGGTTAAAAGTTACTTTTGCGTTGTAAAATTTTACATTATCGTTTGCCATTTGGGTAGAGGCAGAACAGAGACGAGCAACGAGGCAGTAGGCTGACGGGAGAACCGAAAGGGCAGGACGGAAAGTGTGAATTAACCAAGTCAACAATGGAACAGTCTCGAAAACGGAACAGGGGAGATAACTGGGAGATTGGATAGACGCATAATTATGGGCTTTCTCGGGCTGAGCTGAATTCAGCCGGACAACATTACAGAGAATCAGGGTGAGAAATAATGTGATTTTGAAACTGAGTTATGACTGCGTATTTCGACCGGGTTCACAAGTGAACAGATACTACTACTACTACTACTACTACTACTCCTACTATCACCTGTGTATTGCGTAGGCGCTTTACCCAATTCCTTGAACTGGTCCGAAGCGCCGCGAACTGAACCCAACACCCACGCTCACGTCAATCACACGCATTCTCTCACACATTGCACACGAACGCATTACAGTCACGTGGTACGAAGGGTCAGCTCAGCAACTTCAGTTTTGGAATTTAGAATTACATTTCTTTTGAATTTTGTGGGCTGAACATTTCAAAAGCAGAGGGGGTGGAAGCCGAAGTACCCGGAGAGAACCCCCGACGATCGGCTAGAATGAACGGTGTCACGTGTGAGAAGGAAAAAAAATTCTTTGCCTCGAGTGTGACTCGAACGTAACCTCTCGCATCGGTGGCAAAGTCTTAACCACTAGACCACCGACCGACCGGATCTGCTCCATCTCAGCACAGACCCACGCTTTTCTCCCTTTCCGGCAAATGAAACATGACACTTCAACGGTTTACCAGACAAAGCCATGATGATTCTGAGAAGCGTACGAGATGTCACAGTCATGGACAGATCACGTGTAAAGCCTCGTACTTGCTGAGCCCCCTGGAGGGTATCTTCGCCTGTCATCTCATCCTCTGCCACAGTTGATAATCACTAGGCGTAAGTAGGTCGATCCATCTTCCGTCAGTGCACTGCGATCGTCACTCGTTAGCAGCCTAAAACTCTCCGCCGCGCGAAAGGCATGCGAATCAACCAAACTGGAACTGATCGATGCACTACGTCAAAAACTGATCGCATCCGCAAAGTAGATCCCGGGAAACGTAAGCCTAGTTTATCGTGGTTTAGTTGTACGTCTTTAGCGTGTTGTTAATAGACCATAGCAGCTTAGACATCTCTATTGCCTCAGACATGGAAAAGGACACCGGGAGATAACAGAAGCTTTTTCGTCAATTTTCCAGGTTGTGGCTGAGACTAGATGGTGGTGACGTCACAGTCGAAACGAGCTGTGTGGGGTCTCTTTTGTACGTAGGATGGTAGGGTGGGGCGTGGGTGAGGGGGGGGGGGAGGGTTGGGTGGGTAAGGTGGTGGTAGTGAAGCGAAAAATGCGTACATACGTGTGTGTGTGTGTGTGTGTGTGTGTGTGTGTGTGTGTGTGTGTGTGTGTGTGTGTGTGAGGGTGTTTGAAGAGCCCGTCGTCTTACCGAGGAATACGATGACAATCAGGCGAACACTCTTCACGTCACCACTTCTAGAATTTTCGTGAAAAACAAGAGAAACTTCTAGAACACGGAAAACACGACTACATTATTTGAAACACAATAAAACGAATGTAAACTAAACAAGGAAACTTCTCTGTTCCACTCAACCTTCTAAAAAAACCCAACACAGCTGTTATCTTTCAGCATACAAACAAAACACAAACAGTACAAACAACCACCTTCGTAACAGATGGGCTTTTTTCAGAAGACCTAGAACTGCAGCAATTGCCATCCATTCTTCTATTCCTGCATGGCACGAAAAGACAGCACAGTTACTCATCATTCACCTTGGTGCACTGGCCCTAGTATGAAACGACAAACAGGAGAAAAAAAATCTATTGAAAATCATATCCAGTTATCTTCACTTTAGAAATAGAAGAGTTCTTTGACGTGACGTTCGGTGACGTGAACCTATTTAATACGGCCAATTTAGCGAAACCCATATCCAATTTTCCTCTTCTCGACGAGATGAGTTCTTTACAGTGACGTTTGGTGACGTAAAGCTCGGCTTTCGCGCCCTCTATCGGTCTATGATTTCTGTTTCTGTCAAGAGTATTTCTGGTGGGAGTCATTTCATTGTCATTTGTGTGGTGAAGCCAAGACATCCGTAATTTCCTTTCTATGTACTCTTGTGGGCGATTTTGGCTTGTGGGAGGGAATGCTACCTTTCATGTAACTTTCTTGAATTTTTTTTTTCGTTGGAACTTAAAAAAAAAAAAAAATTCGTTTGTTTGCATGACCTGGTATTCTTGCCACGTGGTAGTTTCACTGTCAGTGTTCTTGTTGTTGTTGTTTGTTGTTGCTGTTGTTGTTGATCTCCTTCCAATACTTATCACTGTTTATTTTGTTTCCAATACGTCTCCTTACGTTTAGTAAATGTACATTTTCATGTGTCCATTTTCCAATACGTCTCCTTACGTTTAGTAAATGTACATTTTCATGTGTCCATTTTCTCTATTGTGTAGCGCTCTGAGCCATCAATGTGATGACGATGATGATGGCGGCGGCGACGACGACGACGATGATGATGATGACGACGACGACGGTTTAAAGTCCCTTTTCCACCAATCGTTGAGTGATATCAAAGACGGTGCAACGAGAAAAACAGAAAATCACCCTCGCCAGGGATTCATGATCCGAGCATTGAAAGTGTAACACACACTCTCTCTCTCTCTCTCTCTCTCTGCCGGAGGCTTGGCATCTCTACTGACACATCAAAGAAATTGAAATGGGAAAGCACTTTCAATTTTTAACAGTGAAGGTGGGTGAGCGGGTGGGTGGTTGAAGGGAGTGGGGGGGATGGGGGGTGGGGGGGGGGGTGGGGGTTGGGGGGTGGGAGGGGTTCAGCACAACATCTTTTGTCCGGCTGACCTGGTTTCTTTCGCAAATAAAGCAGTTACCGCCAAGAATCGTGCTGATCGTGTGGACAAAATGATACGTTTTAGCTAGCTCCTTGTCATTTCTAACATCCGGCCTAGCCAGTTGTCCCTTTGTTGACTCTAATGATTGAGGAAGTGACACAGAAAGCTTCATCCGGTCTCCCGAGAGAGAGAGAGAGAGAGAGAGAGAGAGAGAGAGAGAGAGAGAGAGAGAGAGAGAGAGAGAGAGAGAGACAATGACAATGACAATGACAATGATTCTTTATTTATCAACGGTTAAAGCTTTAACACAAAGGTCAATTTTCGAACTTGCCGTTGCTACAGAGAGAGAGAGAGAGAGAGAGAGAGAGAGAGAGAGAGAGAGAGAGAGAGAGAGAGAGAGAGAGAGAGAGAGAGAGAGAGAGAGATGTTGATGATGATGATGATGATGGTGATGAAACGTTTTTTTTTTTATTCAGGATAGAGCATTTAGGCATTACTGCCTGTCTTACAAGCTGTCCTTCTATTCTACGTTAAAGGGTACAAAAGACAACATCAAAAAAAGGGGGGGGGGAGGAAAAAAGACAAACAAAAGTATTGAGAGAGAGAGAGAGAGAGAGAGAGAGAGAGAGAGAGAGAGAGAGAGACAGACAGACAGACAGATACAGGCAGAGTCAGAGAGAGAGAGAGAGAGAGAGAGAGAGAGAGAGAGAGAGAGTATCTGCCAAGCTAACATTTTTTTTTTTTTTTTTTTAAATCTGCAAGATTCGGGATATGAGAAAGCTTCTGCTATAATCATTTATCTCAACATTATCAGTTCGTGGGACCCCAAAACTGACAACAGCCTTCATGCTCTTCAATCACTGACTGCTTTTTCTGCCAGATTCCAAGGTACAAACTCCTGATTTGTCTTTCTTAATTCTGTTTCTATTCCGTCTGATGTTAAGGCACGTTTGGATTTATTATAAAGCTCACCCATTACCCATTATAGATCGCTGTGTTGAAAACGGTACACTATTAGAATAATCAACATCAATTTTTTGTTTCACATTAATCTAATTTTGCATACACACAAAAGTGGTTACAAATGGTTAAGTTTTCGGATGAACTCAAACTGAAGTCCTGGTCGTAAAATCATTAACCATTGCGAGAAGCCTACTTCTTTCAGTTCAGTTCAGTTCAGTCCAGTTCCGTTCAAGATAGTATATCTGCGCACGAGTAGGCCCATACGTGCTCGGCTCCATCTCTTCGGGATAGCTAATGGCAGAGCGTTGGACTTTCAATGATCGGGTGGTGAGTTCGAATCCCGGCTGGGGCCGAATATTTGTGCTGGCCTTTTTTCTTGTTACCCGGTCTTTGATATCACCCACAGGTGGTGGAAAAGGACGTTAAACTGCCAAACACCCACCCATCCGCTCCATCTCTCAGTAATGTCCCCGGTGTCGTTTTCTGTTCCAATGTACTTTTACTTGTTAACATACCGACTGTGTATACTGGCCCGCTAGCGCGCGCGCGCACACACACACACACACACACACACACACACACACACACACACACACACACACACACACACACGTCTTTTTCTCGTCGCGCAAAATCCTTGCTTTAGCGACTTCCACGTGTTTTTAATCTCCACACTTCCACCGGTATGAAAATGCCCTAAAGGGAGAGCACTACCTCAAGGGAGACACATCTTCTCAGCTTTCACCACTTCTTCTGTCCACAGAGCTCCACTGGCGAAGGTTCCAAATTACCTTCATCAGACGTTGCTTCAGGCAGACACCAAACTCCGTTCTCGTCAGCTCCGCCTTAGAACTACGTCATCTGAAAGCCCAGTTCTCTCCCTTCGGGCTAATTTTGGCTAGGGTACACAAACTACTTCCGGTTGACCTTTTGTGAGGAAACACCAAAGGGGAGTTAACTTAATATCGCGGGCAAGATGAAGGGTCGTTCGGTCGCATTGCATTTTTCCCTCCCCTTTCTTTCTTTTTCTATGTTGTGCTTCTTTGGCGTTCGCTATTGTCGATCGCAAAAGAACAGAAACCGAAATTGCGTGATTCTTTTTGCTCAGCTTTGGATGACAGCCTTACAAGATCCGGTGGCTGTCAATTTCGTGCGCACAAAAAAGAAAAAGAAAAAAAGAAATGACACGGGTTATTTCAGTCGTTTGCGAAAATTATCTATAGGCTTTTCTGTGGTGGTGGTGGTAGGCAGGAAGCGGGGCAGGGTGGTGGTGGGGGGTTGTGTGTGTGTGTGTGTGTGTGTGTGTGTGTGTGCGTGTGCGTGTGTGCGTGTGTGTGTGTGTGCGTGCGTGTGTGTGTGTGTGTGTGTGTGTGTGTGTGTGTGTGTGTGTGTGTGTGTGTGTGTGTGTGTGTGTGTGTGTGTTATTAATTTCGCGAGATTTACGGGTTTTCGCAATGTTATGTGTCGTCGCGGTGAAAGGTGTGGGCAAACTGAAAAACAATGTATTCTTCAATCCACTTTCTTAGTTCAACGAGGGGGAGCCGGGGTGGCCGAATGGTAGAGCGTTGGACTTCTCATGCTCGGGTCGTGAGTTCGTATCCCGGCTGGGGCCAAATATTTGTGCTGGCTTTTTCATCGTTGCCCCGTCTTTGATATCACCCGTATCTGGTGGAAAAGGACGTTAAACACCCAAACACCCACCCACCCACCTTTAGCTCAACGAGGAATATTTGACGAGACCACTGCACTGGATGTTGTACATGCACTAGATATTTGGAAGAACTGAACATGATAGTTTGACAAAGGAAGTGTATTAGTTTATCAATTATGTAATTCTAATAGGAAAAGCATGTGTTGGTCAATATAGTTTTGGTACACCTACATACATCAAAATCATTCAGGCAGAGAAATCGGACTGTGGCAACTGTAAAAACTGTAGATGCTGGATGAATAAAAGTGACATTAAAATGATGAGAAGATGAGAAAGGAAGGGAAGAAAGAGAGAGAGAGAGAGAGAGAGAGAGAGAGATATCAGCAAAAAACAGCAACAACCAAAAACAAAACCAACAAACTCAAACCAAAACAACAAAAAACAACAACAACGACGACGACGACGACGACGACAACAACGATAAAAACAACAACAAAAAACCAATATCAAAACAACAAACACCAGAATCAATAAAGGAATACTTCCGTAACGGATACTGTTACTGTAGTTGGGCTGCAGGTAATCCCCCCTCCTACACACACACACACACACACACACACACACACCTCCCTCTGTCCCCCAAAACAACAACAACAACAACAACAGCCTAACAACAACAACAACAGAAAAACAACAACAAAAACCCCCGAGAAAATGAAGAACAGGCACAAGAACAAGGAGAAGAAGAGACACGATTTACTTGTCTCCACGCTCACAGACAGACCTGGAATACCGACAATGATAAGATCATCATACCGTTAAGACACAAGAAAACTATAACCTTCTGTGTGCAGACCGGCGCTGCTAGGACAAACCGTAGGTCCCAAGATCAGTCATGCCACTGGGATCCCGAGCTCTTTTCAAGGCACAAGATTCCTGTCACGTGACATATTTTGCTCCTGCAAAAGACAAGAACGCTAAAAGAGCACTAAGACAGTCTTTAGGAAGCTCAGTGACGCAAAAGTTGAACGTCTCTTTGAAACACTTCCTTCACGCTTCGGGGATTTGTCATCCTAATCTAGTGTCTAGCAGTGGTTTGTAAGATAAATCATAGGGGAGATCGTTGACGCAATAGCAACGACGTCACTCCGAAATACTTTGTTCTTGACGGCCTATTTGGGAATTTCTCATGCAAAGTAGTGTCTAGTCGTGTTTTGTATGTTTTGGGGATTTCACATCCTGATGCAGTGTCTGGCAGTGGTTTGTAGCACAGTCTCTGGGGATATTATTGGCGCAATAGCTACTGCGTCACTCCAAAATAAGTATTTTCGTATTGATAGTTGGGGGATTTTCTCATGCTAAAGTAGTATCTAGTCGTGTTTTGTATGTTTTAGGGAATTCACATCCTAGTGTATCCAGCAAGGGGAGCCGGGATGGCCGAATGGTAGAGCGTTGGACTTCCAATGCTCGAGCCGTGAGTTCGAATACCGGCTGGGGCCAAATGTTTGTGCTGGCCTTTTTCTCGTTGCCCTGTCCTTGATATCACCCTTACGTGGTAGAAAAGGACATTGAACTCCCAAACACCCACCCACCCCCGTATGCAGCAGTGTTTTGTAACATGGTCTCTGGAGAGATTATTGGCGCAGCAGCTACTGCGTCACTCCAAAATAAGCATTTTCTTCTTAACGGTTGGGGAATTTCTCACGCTAAAGTAGTGTTTAGTCGTGTTTTGTATGTTTTGGGGATCTCACACCCTAATGTAAAGTCTAGCAGTATATTGTAACATAGTCCCTGGGGAGAGCATTGACGCAATAGCTACGACGTCACTCCAGAAAAAGAGAAAGTCGTGTCGACCAAGCTTGTTGAGTTCATCTTGTTTATTTCACTTTATTCATTTCACATCTAATTGTGTATAGTAGGTTTTGTCCGCGTTGTAGTACATTTTATATCCAGGCACATATCCTTTGAATAACCGATGTGCTGGTGAAATTGGAGGCTTCTGTTTTTCAGTGTGAACGTAATTAAGCCTTAAAACTATTTATTAATTCGTGTGATTGTCTGATTGTTTTTCGTGTATAAAAGGTCTCAGTCAAAAGAATAACTATTTGCTTGTGTGTATGAAAGGGAGTGGATGACGTTTGCATACGTGCCTTACTGAATGTCTGTGATGTGAAAGCGGAGTGAAAGTGTGAGACCGCCTTACGTTACAGTGGTGACCCCGACGTGCTGAGCCAACTTACGTTTTATGTTTACCACCGTGTGTGAGATCACAAAACACGATTAGAACGAGAGATTCCCAGAGCGCCAAGAAAATGTTTCAGCAGACGTTGTAATTACAGGGTGGGTGGGTGGGTGTTTGAGAGTTTAACGTCCCTTTCCATCACATAATGGGTGATATCAAAGACAGGGCAACGAGAAAAAAAAACAAAAAACCGCCAGCACAATTAGCTGGCCACAGCCGGGATTCGAATTGCAGCTACAGCGTCGATGCACTCCACGCAGACTGTCAAACAAAAGACTACACACTACTTTTAGCGTTAGAAATTCCCAAACCGTCAGGACAGAAAATAGAATTGTCCCGTCCGCTTCGTAAGACAGTCGTTGGTGTGTGTGTGTGTGTGTGTGTGTGTGTGTGTGTGTGTGTGTGTGTGTGTGTGTGTGTGTGTGTGTGTGTGATAGGGGGGGGGGGTCTTGACGCAACAGTTAAACCCTATAATCATAGCATTTCCGAGCTCCATAGCAGGCTCCACAGACCGTATGTTTTGGAACAGTTGCGCTGGGCTTCTGAGTGCGCCTGTATGTTCGAAGTAGTCTATCTTAATTATTAGCAGAGCTCGGAATGCGGGACACTTGCCGTTTACAGGCAATGCGAGACGACGTAAATTCAAATTCTAGCCCCTCAACGGTTAACTGTGGCCACAACAGGAGCTGACTCCTTGTAGAATTTTGCGTTGCGTGTGCCCTACTGTTGGCTAGATGCCAGCCCGTGGGATGCCGTCACTGTGCAGGCGTCTAGGTAGTACTACAAGGCTAGACACTACAAAAAATAACTCACCGGCCCCCGTAGTATAGTGGGTAGCACCTCGAACCATGGGTCGGGAGACCCGGGTTCGAGTCCCAGCCGAGGCAAGCAGGATTTTTCCTACCTAGGTCGGCTCCTACCCAGAGCGGGTGTGCTATGGGCCCAATGGGGAGGCTGTTGCCACACAGCCGAGGTTCATCCACTTCACGGGTGCGACTTTGAGGGTGCTACCCTAGATATGACACGTCTTATGATGTGGATGATTGCACGGCCGGCACCGCAGGTGCCGTAGTTCCCGGGCCTGGTAAACGCCGGGATATTTTATGACAGGAAGCGTGGAATGCGGCCCTGTCCCGCAGTCCCAAACCACATCATCTTACCATCATCCTCATCTTCATCATCATGGATAATAAAAATTGCCCCAGCTTCCGAGCTCTCCTTGGATACCATCCATTACCTGGGAGGAACACCGCTGGAACTGGCGAAGAGTTAGGGCAGCCCCTCCCCCCCCCCCAAAAAAAAAAAAAAAAAAAAAAAAAATATATATATATGTGTGTGTTACAGTCAAAGCTGGAAATTAGTCATTTCCAAAAATTTCAGGCATTCCCAGAGAATGACTGAAAATGGAAGCCTCTGATTTACTGGGTTTGCCTGATTGTCATTTTGACCGTCAGGCATTCCCGGAGAATGACTAATTTCCAGCTTTGACTGTAACATATACAGTATATAAGCATTGAATTGAATGAAGGTGGACCTTTAAATGTTTGTTCGGTTCGCGTAGAGAATTGCAATTGTAGCCCAGGCCGTGGATATGCATAACGCGTTCACCTTACTTTTTGTTATGCGAACTGGCTGCGAATAATCATCAGGTATTTCCGAGAAACGATCCCCCAGTGTTGTGTATTCCAAAAAAGGCGATATTACCACGCAAACAGCTCGCAGTCACCCACTCAGCTAGCTGCTGAAGAGAACACTGTGCAGAGAAAAATATGAAATGGCAAAGTTGAGTGGCTGTGGGGGATGTCTGTGGGTTTTCAGCGTCGCCCCCCCCCCCCCCCCAGTGCCCTCTATAGCTTGTTGTACATTTGTCACGTGCAGCTCATGGCACGGACACGTGTTCTCTCTCTCTCTCTCTCTCTCTTTACTATTTTATTGTCCGTTTCGAGAAATCCGGGCTGCTTGCCCCGGGGAAAGAGCGTCGCCGCAGTGCAGGGCCACCCAATACCTATCCTAATGTTCAATTTTGCTGTGGGAGGAAAGCCGGATAACCCGGAGGGGTGGGTAGGTGTTTGGGGGTTTAACGTCCTTTTCCACCACATAGGGTGATATCAAAGACGGGGCAACGATGAAAAAGCCAGCACAAATATTTGGGCCCAGCCGGGATCGAACTCACGACCCGAGCATTAGAAGTCCAACGCTCTACCATTCGACCACCCCGGCTCCCCGGATAACCCGCAGAGCAGCCCGGAAAACCGGCATCACATATAAGAAGCTCGACCTGACCTCTAACCCACGGTTCATCGTCGTGACAGCGGTGACGGCCGTTCAGTAGCACAGCGGCTATGTCCGACGCGCTACCTATTAGACCACCGCTCATCGGGTGTTTAAAAAAAATGAACGAACGGTTTATATTTTTTGTGCTGATTCGAGTCAAAAGTTTCGATTACGATTTTTTCTCAGCTAACGACGTCAATTAACATGCACACGTCTTTCTGTGTAAATTTATAGTGGGAGACGTTTCCTGGGCCCGAATGTAAAAGTCGAGGTTAATTTAACCCACAGCTACGGCCCTAATCCAGACTAGGACAAAAGAAACAAAAAAACAAAAATTATATAAAAAAGGAGGCGAAGAAAGGAAGAAATAAATACTTCTATAACGGCTTAGGCATCTTGCTGGAAATGGGCCCGCTTCCTAATTTAACCACCCCCCACCCCCCCCCCCCCCCCACCCCCCCCCCCCAAAAAAAAAAAAAAACAACTGAAAATTTAACCCTACAGCTAGTTTGGTTCGAGGTTAGACTCTAACCCAGGGCTAAAATCCCTAACCTCGATTTCTACATGCGGAGCCTGGTTGATAAACGGATTCTTTCTTCCAAACCGACAACCACAAGCTCGAGGCGTTTTTTCCAGTGCAACACAGATTCGAAAACAGAAAAAGACAAACGCGGTGTTACCGCTAACGGCTTTAGCTGAGAGCAGTACATCGTTGTCGACATTTCTGAATCGGAATAGGGATAGCGAAATGGTAGAGCGTTGGGCTTTCAATGCTCGGGTCGTGAGTTCCGGCGTGGGCCAAATATTTGTGCTGGCCTTTTTCTCGTTGCCCCGTCTTTTTAACTCCCAAATATCCTGGGCAGGTATGTAATAGTCGAGGTTAGGGCTTTTAGCCCTGGGTTAGAGGTTAACCTCGAACTAAACTAGCTCTAGGGTTAAATTTTCTGTTGTTTTTTTTGGTTTTAAATCAGGAAGCGGGTCCATTCCAGCAAGATGCCGTTATAGAAGGATTTTTGTCTTTCTTTCTTCGCTTCCTTTTTTATTTAATTTTGTTTTGGGGTTTCTATTGTCCTAGTCTGGGTTAGGCCCGTAGCCGTGGGTTACATTAACCTCGATTTTACATACAGGCCCTGAATTGGACACGCCCGTCCTTTCTGTTTAAATGGGTTAATTCCATATTTGCTGATCCAGCTTATGTTTTGGAACAGTTGCGGTCGTGAGTGCGCCTGTACTCTCGAAATACTCTAGTTTGATGATTAGTACAGCTCTTAATCCGATACAATGTTGTTTACACTTTGCGCGAGCGGTTGGACATTCAAATTTTACGACTGTTGTTAAACTCGGTCGTCGTCCGAGGAGAGGCTTCTCAAAATTCCCAAGCGCAACTTGAAATCCTTTGGCGACCGATCTTGTAGTTTTGTGGCACCAACCTTTTGGAATTCTCTGCCAGCGATTCTGAGAAATGAGCCCACACTGTCTATTTTCAAGAGAAGTCTTAGAAAGTTCCTGCTTTATAAAGCCTTCCAGTAATTTCCTGTGTCAGTAACTAGTCAGTTTCACCAGTGTATGTCTGTCCATTCTGTGTAAAATGTGCGGGAGGGGGGTGGGTGTTTGGGGGTTTTACGTCCTTTTCCACCACATACGGGTGATATCAAAGACGGGGCAACGATGAAAAAGCCAACACAAATATTTGGCTCCAGCCGGGATACGAACTCACGACCGGACCATTAGGAGTCGAACGCTCTACCATTCGACCACCCCGGCTCCTCGTGTAAAATGTGCGTGAGTGTCGGTGAACGATTGGCGCATTGAGTATTATTCTAAAGAAACGTGCCCTACAAATGCCATTTATTTATTATTACTGGAGCGTTCAGGGTGGTCGCCTCGTCATCAAGTACGCTTTAGTTGGCTCAATGCGAATTACAGACGCTGTCACTGTCAAGGTGGTCTGATGGTCGATCGATACCACGAAAGCAAATCACAAAATGATCTGTCAACATGAACATAGTGGCATTAGCCCCTTTAACATTAACCAGGGAGCAGAGTTAAAAAAAAAATCGTCCATGTCGTTTCTAATCCATTGCACAGCGTATTCGCGCAAGCAAAACTGCGCTGTTCAGCTCTGCAGTTCCTACTGTCACGCGCAGCGCCTAGAATAACAACCGTGGATTTCATTTTGATTTGTACTCCACAAGCTTCGTAATCGTGAGAACATGCAGCCGCATCAACAAAGCTCGGTCCCAGCTTTTCAATTCCTAAAGAATTAGCATATTTCGATTTGCTTCCAGGTCAACCTTGCTTCGCAAAGATGTGAACAATTTAAAAAAGCTTAATTGTTAAAGAAAGATACTGAAAGACACTTTCAACAACAAGAGTCGCCCACAATTTTTTTTTTTCGTCCGAACTCTTTGCCAGCTCCAGTGGTGTTCCTTGTAGGTCATGGATGGACTCGACGGAGCGCTCGAAAGCTGGGGCAATTTTTATCATGCATGAAGATGAGGACTGGGGCGAAGGTATGACATTACTATGTAGGTCCATGTGGTTTGGGACTGCGGGACATAAATACCCCCATGTTAACCAGGCCCGTGCCAGGCGGTGCTGGCCATGTAATCATTCACATCATGAGATGTGTCATAACAAGGAAAGCACGCCCTAGAGTCGCACCTGTGGTGGGTGAATCTCGGCTGTGTGGCAACAGCCTCCCCCCAAAGGCCCATAGCACACCCGCTCTGGGTAGGAGCCGACCTAGGTAGGAATTTTCCCGCTCACCTCGGCTGGGATTCAAACCCGGGTCTCCCAGTCCATGATCCGAAGTGCTAACCACTACACTAAAGGGGCCGGGACAGAAATTCTTTCGTTTGTAGAAGAATTGTTCGATGAAGTCTCGAAAGCTGTTGATTCCTCTGACAATGGCTTCGGGGGAAAAAAAAGGGGGGGGGGATAGGGAATTGAGATGGAAGAAAAGCGGGGGGGGGGGGGGATTCATCCAGATTAATCCAAGTTGCAAGGGGATTCAAAAATCTTTTCCACAGATCTAGGATTTCAGCAGTTCGATTTTTATCTGTGAAAATGGTGCACACACACACACACACACACACACACACACACACACACACACACACACACACACACACACACACACACACACACACACACACACACGGAGATAACAATAACGTTGATGATACTGTATTTTTCAACGGTAGAAGATTGAGTTTATTGATTTTCAAGCCATGAGTCTCTCACACTTGCCGTTGCTATTCCACAAGATTGATCTACCAAGAGAGAGAGAGAGAGAGAGAGAGAGAGAGAGAGAGAGAGAGATTGCTCGAGATTAGCTCCCTTCTTTCTTTCAGCCGACCGCACACGTCACAGTGACGTCAAGAAATCAATAGTCGATTCTTTCTGTGGCAGTTCATTTCGAACAATAGATTCACCGTCCAACAGACAGGACAAGACAGGCAAGCTGATGTATGGACGCAAAAACGGAACAATAGTCCTCTATTTCCTATTGAAGAAAAGGCTTCCAGAGAGAGAGAGAGAGAGAGAGAGAGAGAGAGAGAGAGAGAGAGAGAGAGAGAGAGAGAGAGAGAGAGGGATTTGAAATGAATCTTTATTTTACAACGGTTGATGTTTAGACGTAACAGTCAGTTTTAGAACATGCCGTTGCTATCACTAAATGGTACTAAATCAAAAGAATAATAGTGCACAAAAGAACGAAATCACACACACACACACACACACACACACACACACACACACGAGAGAGAGAGAGAGAGAGAGAGAGAGAGAGAGAGAGAGAGAGAGAGAGATGGCCATTTACAAGAACCTTTGTGTAAGAAGGGGAAAAAAACAACAAACACAAAAAACAAAAACAAACTATATCACTCTATTTTCTGACAATCAAACAAACGATCAAACAAACCGACAAACTTACACTGACATTCATGATCAATAATTTGATGATTTTTTTTCAAGCAAGAAAGCGGCCATACTGAATCACAACATGTGGTACACGTAAACCGAACAGCTTTGCACGCTAAAATCAACACAACAACAACAACAACAACAACAACAACAACACAACAACAACAACAACAACAACAACAACAACAACAACATATGAATATAGGCCAACCATAACAGCGATATCAAAACTGGCAAAGTTACGAAATGCCAGCTAGCCGCCCATGTCTGTCAGAACCCGTATACCGTTGACCCTCAGCTCCACTTCCTCACCATCTGATTCTTTGCAATAGAACGAGTGGAGCAAGAAAGGGACCTCATCAAGAGGGAGATTTGGTGGCAGTGTAATTTAGGCACCGTCTTTTCTGGCCTCAACACAAGAAAAGATCTAACCACCATGCTGCGTCTTGGTAGGAGGATCCTTTTCTAGAAAGGTGGAATCTGACAGGCATGAGAGAGAGGTTTCGGTCATCTAACTCTTTGTGGTAATCCAGTAATCCAGTAATCAGTGGTCAGTCTGTAGATCTTTTCAGGGTTGGAGAGAGAGAGAGAGAGAGAGAGAGAGAGAGAGAGGAGAGAGAGAGAGAGAGAGAGAGAGAGAGAGAGAGAGAGAGAACACTTCTATCGATTACGTATTTAATACTTTGTATTTCTATGTACATTTTGACGTCATTTATGTTGTATTTTGCATTCCCCTGATAAAGGGCCGCAGAGGGCCCGAGAATTTGGGTAGGAATAAACTGAGAAATACACTTAGAAACAATCAAAGAAACAATCTGAAAACAAACAAACTAAGAAATAAAGTATTTCAAGAAACAACCAAAAAGAGACAAACTAAGAAGTAAACGGCGAAAAAAGAAGCGACAACAACATCAAAACAACATAAAAGAAAGCATGCGTGTGCCTAATTTTGTCAACAACAACAACATTAAAGAAAAGAATAAATGAACAACAAAAAATAAGCGCAAGAACAACAACAACAAGAAGAAGAACAACAACAACAAAACAAACATCAACAACAACAACAGCAGCAACAACAACAACAACAACGACAAGACCACATTTACAAAAATGCTACAGTTTCTATCCAGGAAACCGTACTACCCATTACCGAGCGATAAGCAACGTTCTGTCGTCATTAAATTTTGGAAAGAAGGGGTTAGAACAACAAAAATAAGCGCAAGAATAATAACAACAACAAGAAAAACAACAACAAACAAACAAACAAACAACAACAACAACAACAACAACATCAAAACAAACAGACAACAAAAACAACAACAACAACAACAACAACAACAACAACAACAACAACAACAACACATTTACAGAAATACTACAGTTTCTATACAGGAACCCATACAACCCATTACCGAGCGATAGGCAACGTTTTGTCGTCATTTGCAAAGAAGGGGTTAGAACAACAAAAATAAGCGCAAGAATAACAACAAGAAAAAACAACAACAACAACACATTTACAGAAATACTACAGTTTCTATACAGGAACCCATACAACCCATTACCAAGCGATGAGCAGCGTTCTGTCGTCATTTGCAAAGAAGGGGTTAGACGCAATTATCTATGTTTACTGCTTAGTCCCTTTTGCCATGTGACAGGAACCTTTGGTCACCGTGGATGACGCCCACAGATGGAGCAGGCTGCCATTAGTATTTGGCGTATGGTTAGCTATTACCTGCATGCGTGAAGGACCTTTAATTTGCGTTTCCATGGTATTAGTCCACTGTCGAAATGGCATCGTCAAAGTAACTTGTTTGCCTTAGGTCTGCAGTCGGTTGCTATAGAAACATATTGCTCACAAGACGCGTTTTTGCTTTGATCATTCACCCTCCTGCGTCATCGTATCCGACTTTTTTCCCCCCCTGCTCCAACTCTTTGCTAGCTCCAGTGGCGTTCATCCCAGGTCATGGGTGGAATTCACGGAGAGCTCGGAAACTGGGGTAATTTTTATCATGCATGATGATGGAGATGAGGATGATGATGATGATGGAGGTCCGTGTGGGTTGGGACTGCGGGACAGGTCCGCATTCCACGCTTCCTGTCACAAATATCCCGGCGTTAACCAGCCCTGGGAACTACGGCACCTGCGGTGCCAGCCATGTAATCGTCCACATCATAAGACGTGTCATACCAAGGGAAGCACCCCCAAAGTCGCACCCGTGAAGTGGGTGAATCTCGGCTGTGTGGCAACAGCCTCCCCATTGGGCCTATAGCACACCCGCTTTGGGCAGGAGCCGACCTAGGTAGGAAAACTCCCGCTTGCCTCGGCTGGGACTCGAACCCGGGTCTAACCACTACACTACGGGGGCCGGTGCTATTTTTGTTTCTGGTACTGTTTCTTCGAACAACATCGGGCGCAAAAATAGCAAGAACGACAACTGACATTACCTATCAATTCAAATTCTATTCAATTCGAATCAGTTCAATTCAGCGGGGCACATGATACCGTATTTATCTTCACAGATTGTTCTGAGCTGCTTTCGCGGTATATGTCATCACAACACTTAGACACCTGGGCCCGTATGTAAACCTCGAGGTTAATTTAACTCACGGCTACGGGCCTAACCCAGACTAGGACAAAAGAACCCCCCAAACAAAATGAAATAAAAAATGAAGCGAAGAAAGAAAGACAAAAATCCTTCTATAACGGCATATCACCTTGCTGGAATGGACCCACTTCCTGATTTAAAAAAAAAAAAAAAAAAAAAAAACAGAAAATTTAACTCTAGAGCTAGTTTAGTTCGAGGTTAGACTCTAACCCGTGGGGCTAAAACCCCTAACCTCGACTTCTACATGCGGAGCCTGGAAAGTGACAACGCTTGTAATGCTGGCACCGAGCTAGTTATGGCTAACCCATTGACCTGTTTCCTTCTTGGGATCGCATCCTTTTGAATCTTTCCCCCCAAATAAAAGCAAGCAGCTGTGTTTTGTATACAGTCATAGATCTATGCATGACATCTTTGGATCAGGACGGGGGAGCCTGAGTGGCCGAATGGTAGAGCGTTGGACTTCCAGTGCTCGGGTCGTGAGTTCGTATCCCGGCTTGGGCCAAATATTTGTGCTGGCTTTTTCATCGTTGCCCCGTCTTTGAGGTGGAAAAGGACGTTAAACCCCCAAACACCCACCCACCCTGGATCAGAACACCAGAGACGTTCAGGGTACTAGCACCTCAGTTTTGACTGTTCGGTCAAAGTATTCTTGGTGTGAATGTAATCACTATAATACGAAATATTGCTGAGCATAATGTTTTTTACATGTCCAACCATATGGCGATTTTGTTATTGCAATGTGATCCAATTTTCTCTTCTTTTACCCTTTTTCCCTTTTATTCTTTTATCTTCCCATGCCTCATTCTAAGAGCTGAAATGCATTTCCTTCAAATTATGGCAGTTATCTGCCCTTGTATGCAAATTAGACATGCAAAACATACATCTCAAGATAGAACATTCAATTTACTACCATTGTATAAACTTTCATAGCATTCCATGAACTCTTTATTTTTTATGATTTGTTTCCTAACATGGCCAGTTTTGGGCAAAATAATTCAGTCCAGGATGTACACCTTCATGAAAACTGTTCAGTCAGGAAAGGGTTAGAGGTCGGGGAATAACTGGTAATAGCCCGAGCCCTACCACTGGTTAAAAAGAACAAGCCACTGCACGCCAGTAGGAGCCACCCCAAGCCACTGTTACACTGCTACAAATGCATCCATAACTCTGCCCCATCCTACCTGTCTGATTTGTTGGAACTCTACACTCCGTCACGTTCCCTCCGGTCTTCATCCGATACTCTGATATTCAGAATCCCACGTAGTAAACTTTCTTCTGTTGGCTCTCTAGCCTACGCTGGTCCAAAAGCCTGGAATTCCCTGCCTCTTTCGCTCCGCCAGTCAACCTCCCTCGAAACCTTCCAAACAAATCTAAAAACCTACCTGTTTTCATCTCAAAGCACCGTCTAACCTGCCTCCGTCTTTCTCCATCTCCTTATTAAGTACCATACATGCAGTTGCGCTGGCCCTGAACCTTGACTTTTATCTGTACCTTTACCTGTACTTTTAGCGCTTGGAACTGCCTTATAAGTAGATTACAGCGCTATATAAATAAATAATGATAATAATAATTATTATTACTATTACACAAGGCGTAGGAATTCCCCGCTAGGCTCAGACCGAGGCAGATTGCATAATAATAGTGGTTTGAATTGGCTTCCAGTGATCTGAAGTTTTTTTTTTTTTTTTTTGCTGTCCCAACTCTTTGCCAGCTCCAGTGGTGTTCCTCCCAGGTCATGGGGTGGAACCCACGGAGGCACTCGGAAGCCGGGACAATTTTTATTATGCATGATGATGGAGATGAGGATGATAGTAAGATGATGCTATGGAGGTCCATGTGGTTTGGGACTGCGGGACAGGGCCGCATTCCACGCTTCCTGTCATAAATATCCCGGCATTAACCAGGCCCGGGAACTACGGCACCTGCGGTGCCGGCCGTGTAATCATCCACATCATACGACGTGTCATACTAAGGGAAGCACCCCCAAAGTCGCACCCGTGAAGTGGGTGAATCTCGGCTGTGTGGCAACAGCCTCCCCATCGGGCCATAGCACACCCGCTCTGGGTAGGAGCCGACCTAGGTAGGAAAAATCCCGCTTGTCCCGGCTGGGACTCGAACCCGGGTCTCCCGGTCCATGGTCCGAAGTGCTAACCACTACACTACGGGGGCCGGTAAGATCTGAAGATTTCAAGTAAAATTGCGATTTTGCATGGGCTCTTGAGAGTAAAACAGTGACTTGAGTTTGTGTTCCTCTCGTATATAATAATAATAATAATAATAATAATAATAATACTGGGGTGAATGGTGGTCTAATAGGTAGCGCGGCGGATTTAGCCACTGCGCTGCTGAACGGCCGTCACCAATGTCATGGCAATGAAGCGTAGGTTCGAGCCCAGGTCGAGCTTGTGATATGTGATACCGGTTTTTCCTGGCTGCCGGGCTGCTCATCGGATGTTTCTCTCCGGGTTATCTGGCTTTCCTCCTCCAGCAAAATTGTTAAAAAAGAAAAAAAAGAAGAAAAAAAAGAATAGGTATTGGGTGGCGCTGCACCGCGGCGACGCACTTCCCCCAGGGGAAGTAACCCGAATTTCCCGAAAGGGGGATAATAAAGTAGTAAAAAAAAAAGGAAAAAAGAGAGAGAGGTGTTTGTAGGGCTCATTTCTTTAAATAAAACTCAATGCGCCAGTCACTCACCGATACTCCCGCACATTTGACAAACTGCGGACAGACATACACTGTTGAAACTAATTAAACAGGAAATTACTAAAAGGCTTTACAAGACAGGAACGTGTTAAGACTGCTCTTAAAAAAAATTGTCAGTATGGGCGCATTTCTCAGAGTTGCAGGCAGAGAGTTGCAAGATGTTGGTGCGACAAAACTGAAAGAGCGCTGGCCAAAGGATTTCACGTTGCGCTCGGGAATTTTGAGAAGCCTCTCGGACGACAACCGACACCACTACACATAAGATCGATGTTTTGGAATGAATGGTAGACACCCTCGTGTGACAGTCTTTCTCTGATGGATGGGCTCCATTAAAGTAATGCGGTCTAGCTTTTCATTCCCCTGGGGGAGCTGAGAAGGCGGGAGAGAAGGTGTGATTCGCGACAGAGAGCCTGCCAGCCTGGTATGAGGTGTGAAACACCCTTTGTTGTTACTGCTGCCATTTCGTCTCTGCTTCTCTACCGTAATTTGCTTTTTGTTCGCTGTCTAGATACCAAGGGCCTGGTAAAAGGGAGCAGAGAGATGTGATTGGGGTGTGTGTGTGTGTGTGTGTGTGTGTGTGTGTGAGAGAGAGAGAGAGAGAGAGAGAGATGAAATGAAATGACATGAAATATTTGTCAACGGTAAAAGACACGGTGAGAGAGAGAGAGAGAGAGAGAGAGAGAGTCAAATTCTTTATTGTTCTTGAGGGGGGAGAGAGAGAGAGAGAGAGAGAGAGGACAAATTGAGTGAATGGGTAAGTGAATGTGCTAGTACGGTCGCGGTGGAGTTTGCTGTTCTGAAAACGTCTACACGTTTATCAAACTGGGGACGGGGTGGAGGGAGGATGTGATCGATGTCAAGGAACCGTGGGATATCAAAGGAAGAAAGGGTGAAGGGGCACTAAAACTGCGCAAAGTTTCACCTCTCTTGGGATTCAAACTAGCTACCATCTAATCGTGGGTTCGGATCTCGACTGGAAAAAGGAGTTCCCAAATAACTGTGCTTTTTTTTGTTTGTTTGCTTGTTTGTTTTTTTCCTTTTTGTTCTTGATATCATGGCTGGGGCCGAATATTTGTGCTGGCCTTGTTCTCGTTGCCCCGTCTTTGATATCACCCAAACGATGTGGAACGTTAAACTACCAAACACCCACCCACCCACCTTCGTTGAAATCATGTCATGTCTAGTAGTGTCCAAGGGAACTAATCCTCCCGAAAGATGAAAGGATTTTGTAAGACAAGAATAATTTATTGCAGCCAAACGAACTTTACCCGTGTAGCACCTCATACACGTCAAAACGTAACTATATTATATAACGCCATTTGCTTTGGGTTTTGCGTGTGCACAGAGGCACCGAAAAGGTTATCGCAGTGTACTTCCGTGGTGTCAACACACTTGACGTCATTGCTGCATGGAACCGTTTCCAACACCTATAATTTCAGTCTTTGGACACCTGTCGAGCGACACAGATAACGTACAGCTACTTCGTCCGGAATTTCTGACGGCTGCAGTGTCACGGTAGGATCTTATGGTTGTCACGTCACAGCTTTGATTCCAACCCAATTTGTCACCCAACGAAAAGACAGTCAAAATCGCCGCCGCCCCAGAATACTCCAAACAGGCTTTGTGAGTGTAGGAATCTGATTGAGGCCTCCTGAGTCGTATGACTCGGACTAGTCAGACACGTAAAGCATAGGTCATGTCTCCCACAATGGCTGTGGACGAACCTCAGAAAACTCGATAGTTACATGTTTCCTACAAGGGTCTAAGTGTCACGTATGTAATAAGCACTTAGATCGTCTGCGAAGCGTCGGTAAATGTCTCACGGAACCTCTGAGGGTCATTTTGTAAAAGGACCTGAGATCCACGCATCAGACAGACACTTAGATCCTATTTACCAACTGACTGTAAAAAATGCCTCTCAGAGACTCGACTGTAATTTTGCAAAAGGACCTACCCGCCTCGTATTTGACAAAAGACACTGCCTCTTTTTAGCAAAGGACGGTGGTGGATGCCTCTCAGAAACGCTAGACCGTCATTTGGCGAAATGACCTTACCACCATGGATCATACAAGCACTTAGGATCTTTTCACCAATGACCGGTAGGTGCCTTTCAGGACCTTTAGTGAAGAGACTTCGGTTTAAAAAAGACCTAAGCGCTACGCATTTAACAAGCACGAGGAATCCTTTTAGCGTTGGACGGTAGACCTGTCAATCACAGCAAGCCAGCAACTGACGCTGTGCACGTGCAGCCATGGCGGTCTAAAAGCTCTCTAATAGCATTTCTTCAGAGCGCCATATTCTTTGTAGTCTGGGAGGAGAGAGACAGACAGACGGCGGTGACTTGCCGTGCAGCGACACGGGCCGGGACAGCCACAGGGCGCAGTGTGGAAGACACCATGTTGTGGACACCGCTGTGAAGAAAATAAGGTAGGTGGCGCGAAATTGCGCGTGGGAAGATACTTCCCCTTGCGTTGCGTTTTTATTTGTGATCGTGCATTCAATCAGTGTATGGGAGCGGTGTTAAAGTTGGCGCTCCATGCGTTGTCACGTAACCTGTATCCATCAGCGATGTTGTTTTAGCGATGCAGATCCTGAGTTTTTTTTCCCCTTAATTCCAGCAAATATCACGTTAGACATTCATTAGGCCGATTTAAGGAAGGAAATGATCGGGCGTAGCGGGGCGGGAGGGGGAGTTGGGGGAGGGGCGGGGGGATGTGAAGATGGGTGGGTGTTTGGGGATTTAACGTCCTTTTCCACCACATAGGGTGATTTCAAAGACGGGGCAACGATGAAAAAGCCAGCACAAATATTTGGCCCCAGCCGGGATCGAACTCACGACCCTAGCATTAGAAGTCCAACGCTCTACCATTCGACCACCCCGGCTCCCCGGATGTGAAGATGGAACCCCATGCGATGTCACTTAACCTATATCCATCAGCGATTCTGTTTCACTGACTAATGCAAATTCTGAGTTTTTTTGTTTTTTTTTTAAATCAGTAAATGTCACGTTCGGTATTTATTGGCGAGAGAGAGAGAGAGAGAGAGAGAGAGATGATGATGATGATGATGATGACGATGATGAAACTTCTTTTTTATTCAGGATAGAGCATTTAGGCATTGCTGCCTGTCTTACATGCTGTCCTGCTATTCTACGTTAAAGGGTATTTAAAAAAAAGACAACTTCAAAACAAGGAAGAAAAAAAAAAAAAGACAAACAAAACTATTAACTATCTAGAGGTAATGAAGAAGAGAAAAGTACACAAGATAGACAAATCAAACATACGTGGCATGTGTCGGTGTATACCAAGTAGGAACTTCAAAGTCGTCACTAACATTCAAAAACATGTATGTAACATTCAAAAACATGTATGTAACACACACACACACACACACACACACACACACACACACACACACACACACACAGAGAGAGAGAGAGAGAGAGAGAGAGAGAGAGAGAGAGAGAGAGAGTCTTTACGTGTACAGTATGCATGGTTACTTTCACTGTTTTAATGCATTTATATTTATATATGCTATGATACTCTGTGCTAACTAACACTAACACCAGCTACATAACACTGATATTTTCACCACGGACTTCTCCCCTCATAAAACTCCAAGCTTCTAATTCTTGATACTCACCTGTCCTGAATCTCCAGTAATGTTCTAGATACTTGCATGCTTACTTCCACCACAAACACCAGTGTCGCTGGGGTGCCGGGGTGGTCGAATGGTAGAGCGTTGGACTTCTAATGCTCGGGTCGTCAGTTCGATCCCGGCTGTGGCCAAATATTTGTGCTGGCTTTTTCATCGTTGCCCCGTTTTTGATATCACCCTATATGGTGGAAAAGGACGTTAAACCCCCAAACACTCAGCGCCTCGAGCTGAACCCAACACGCACGCTCACGTAATTCACCCGCATTCTCTCACACACTGGACATAAACACATTACAATACACGTGGTTCGAAGGGTCACCTCATCTATTTCAGTTCCGAAATTCAGAATAGCATTTATTTTCAAATTTGGTGGGCTGAACATTTCCAAAGCAGATTGTGGTCAAGAAAAGACGACCTTTGCTTGCTAATGACAAAATACGTGTCCCCAATGTGTGATTATTGCAAATTACGGAGGGAAGCCGGGAAAGCCGAATTGTAGAGCGTTGGACTTTCAATGCTAGGGTAGTGAGTTCAAATCCCAAATATCTGTACTGACCTTTATCTCGTTGCCCCGTCTTTGATATCACCCATGCGTGGTGGAAAAGGTCGTTAAACTCTCAAACACCCCCGCCCCACCCGCAAATTACGGTTACCCACAGAGAGAGAGAGAGAGAGAGAGAGAGAGAGAGAGAGAGAGAGAGAGAGAGAGAGAGACTCAGACATTTTATTGCATAGACCTATCGTCCATTACAATGGAGTGAGCGAATTAATCACATCAAAACATCACAAAGACCAGCAGATACAGCATATTCAAAGCTGAGGTAATTTGTATCCAGAGAGAGAGAGAGAGAGAGAGAGAGAGAGAGAGAGAGAGAGAGAGAGGGGGGGGGGGAGGGTGAGAAGACCTTTCTAATATCGAAGAAGATTTAGAAGATTCATGTCATTTCGAGATTCCATCTTGTCACGTAGTTCGATCATCACGCATATGATCAAGCAAAAAAAAAGGAAGATTAAAAAAGAAACCCAAAGCAGGAAGAAGCATACTAGTGAATAAGGTATCACACACACACACACACACACACACACACACACACACACACACACACACACACACGTAGACAGTAAAATATCATTGACGTCAGTGTTAATAAATACGAAACAACAATTATATTTGCACTGCCCTTTTTTGTCGGTATATGTCTGAGCATATATTTTGACATCCTCTGTATCGATTGCGTTTTCTCAATTTGTCCTTTGTGTGTGTGTGTGTGTGTGTGTGTGTGTGTGTGTGTGTGTGTGTGTGTGTTCTCACGAGAGACAAAATAACCCACAAAACAGGTAGGGGGATTGTTATTAATACTTCCTTCTTTTTTAATAAGCCAAATTATTAAAAAATGAAAGACAAATAAAATATATATAAGCAACAAAACAGTGGGTATGTCATGGACGGGGGGGGGGGGGGGGGGGGGAAGGCGTTACGTGCATGTTAAAGTATTGGATTATCTTTTTTAAAAAAAACCCAAAAAACAACCCAAAAAAAAAAAAAAAAAAAACCCCAAAAAAACAACAACCGTGATGATCGATTTTCTAGTCACTGTTAATTTTCCAATTCTTGCAAAAGAAACCCGTTTCTTTCCTTTTCTGATCGATGTTGAACTGTCAAAGAAATGTATAAATAGGGACTGTTGATCGTGAACTTTTGATTTTACGTTGGCAACGAATTTTCTTTCCCTACAGTCATAGATTGAACACGCTGTTCACTTCAGACGACGTAGTCACAGTGTTAAACGGCAACGGTCTAAGTCACTTCCAGCAGAGCACGTTCTATGCTCTGGTATAGGACTGGACGGGAAGCAGGCACGACCGTCTGGCCGATCGTGAAAGAAAAATCACGTATTGTAATTTTTAGAAGTCATCTCTGCATCCGCTTCTTCCTTTATTCAAAGCGGCCTTAGGGAACACCACTGTAGGCACTGTTACTTTAGAATAAGACAGAAAAAGGTTTCTGCTACGCGCGACCCTGTTGGTTTCTGTTAGACTTGCTAGAACGTTTCTGTGAATGCCGATTTGCATTTTCCCCTTGAAGTTGTGTTATGAGCAATTCACAAACTCGTGGTGAAATGGATATGGCATTTAACATTACAACGGCTTCCTTATACATGTCTCCAACGCACTTCCGTTTTGGAAGCGCAGTGTCAGTCTTGCCGGAGGTCACGCCCCATAACCAATCCCTCATGGATGACGGTGACGTGTACACAGCAAGGGACAACCCCCAAAACATCATCAGCTTCGCAACTTTCCAGACCGTGGAGAAGATGTCGCACTGTTTGGTCGTCCCTCTCCTGTTTCTCATCGGCGCCCCTACAAACCTCCTCAACATGGCCATCTTTTACAGACAAGGTCTGCGTGACCGTATGAACTTGTCCCTGTTCAGCCTCGCTCTGGTCGATCTTCTCTTCATCTCCTTCATGTTTGGGGCTTTCTCCTACTGTTTGTTCCAAGAGGCCGAGGTTGCTTTTAGCGAGACTTTGAAATGGTACGCCAGGAAATATCTTCTCGGGTTCATGAAAGGTTTCATGAATTCCTCTGGCTGTCTGACCGCTGTCATCGCGGTGGAGAGGTGTGCTTGTGTGTTGTTTCCCATGAAAGCCGCGACGATCATGAAGACGAGGACAATGGGAATCCTGATATTGGCGACTGTAGTGGTTAACAATCTGCTGACGTCAGTGTTGGTAATAAAGCAAGCCGTTATACAAATCCCCCTAGCGAAGGATGGGGTAACAAAGCTTGTCCTCACGGCTTCTGGCGTATACAAAGACAACATGCTTCTCTTTGACGTCGTCGAAAACATCGTTTTGACCACCATCACTTTCATCAGCTTCATCCTCGTGTTCGTCGCTACAGTCATCACGGTGGTCAATTTGAAAAGGGCGATAACCTGGCGGAAGACCACCAGCGCCGGAAGCTTCATACAGGACAGACGCCAGGTGGCGTTAGTCAAAATGCTCGTACTCGTCTCCTGTGTCTATCTGGCGTGCAACACGATGGCCATATTACTGGCTGTCATCAGATTCGTTGAAGAGGAGTTTCGCTTTTCTGGCCAGTACAAAAATATGTTTTTCGCGACCCACGCTATCGCTATGACGGTCATGCAGCTCAACAGTTCTGTCAATTTCTTCGTCTACGTCACACAGTCGTCTCGCTTTCGTCAGGAGTTCGCAGCTATGTGCTTCTGTTTCAAAACTCGGAAAGGTCGAAAGCTAAGCGAAGTTACTTCGAACACCCCAGTCACAAAGTAATGCCGAACTGAAAATTTTTTTTTTGATATGATGGGTGTACATGTTATATCACCTGGTGTTTGCATGTGATATCATGTCTTATCGGCTCTTGTTTAAGAAGAAATAGTACGTGCACAGCTAGACTCTAAGTTAGCACAATTCCTTGCAGAGCGATACCAGAGCGGCACAAACTAAATGTACGGAACAGCCTGCGGTCACGAAGAGTTTGTTACTGTTAAAAAAAAAGGAATAACACAGATGCAACAAAGAAGGCCTTGCACTCACAGCTGTCAATAATTTGGACTTCTTTCCTCGCGTTGCATGGTCATTGCATTCTGATGACTTATTCTTGTGCATTAACAGAATAACAAGAAGACAATCAAGGAAACAACAACAACAACAGCATCATCATCATCATCAACAACAACAACAACAACAACAACAGGAAAAACGCAAAACACAACAACAAACACAACAACTACAACAACAACTATTTTAATAACAGCCTAGGATCGACGTTAGCCAGGTAAAGCTAAGACTCAATAACTACAGGGCGAGGGTTCCTAGTTTGTTACTGGCAAAAAAAACCCCAAAACACACACACAAAAGGACCCAAAACTCCCCCCCCCCCAAAAAAAAAAACAAAACAAAAAAAACAACAACAAAAAACCAAAAAACAAAACAAAAAACCAAACCCCACAGAAAACAACAAAATCAACAACAAAAAACAACAAACAACAACAAAACAAAACCAAAAATAATAACAAACACCCCTCCTCCACCAAACCCCCCCCCCAAAAAAAAAAAAAAACAAAAAAAAAAAAACAAACACCAAAAACGAAAACAACAAAAGAACACAACCAATCTCCACCCACCCCACGGTCCCCCTCCCTCGCCAAAAAATCCCAAAACAAAACAAAACAAAACACCCGCTCAAAAACAAAACAAAACAAAACAACCCCCAAAAAACAAAAGCAAACAAACGAACGAAAACAAAAACCAAAAAACATCAACAAGAACAGCAAAAGGAGAATCCGGAAGAAACGTGTAATCTCCCACCAACCCCTGAGGCACTCGCTCATTCGTGAGTTCTGATTGCTTGAAAAAAAGTTTGCAAAAGTTTTATGACGGTAATTTTGCTCCCAAGCTTGGAACATTTTAGGCGCTCAAAGAGCTTGGAAGAAGAATCGACAGGGAAGTCAATTTTCTTAAAGAGCTGACTCAACTCCGTTTGAAACTAGGGCTTCGTCTATATGGTCTCTGCCATGCAGGTCGTTAGTGGTAGAAATTACCATCATAGGGATAGAGAGTGAGAGGAATGGCCAGTGCCTAGTGAATGCCGATTTGGAGAAACAACGAAGAAACAAACAAGAAGAAAAAGAAAAAAAGAGAGAAACAAAGACAGAGAGGGCCAACAATAACGAAACCGTTAATAACCAAAACATTAATAACAAAACCATTAACTAAGTTTCTGACATGTAATTTTGGTATTGTACACCAGTGGCCTCACAAAACAAAACAAAACAAAACAAACAACAACAACAACAACAACAACACCTAAAGCATATCCCCTTAGATTTAAGTTTCCCTTTTTGGAAGTGTTGCGCTTTCATTATACCCGTGTTTGCTGCAACAGAGAGCCGCAAAGGTACAGTAAATATTGCCAGATTTTCGCATATAGGGCCAAAACCGAAAAAAAAAAAAAACCGTGGAATACTCGAGCGCGTTACGAAACGTGTTAATGACGAAACCATTTAATAGCTAATTCATTAGCAACCAAACAAACGTTGATGAAACCAATCAGAAAGATTCAGAAACTACCACCACCACCACCACCACCACCACCACCAACAACAACAACAACAACAACACCAACACCAATGACATCAAAACCAACAAGTACAAGACATCTCAAGGTTAGGGCACAATCATCCCGTTGAGTGGTACATTTGCTCCCCCTGCAGATAACTGGGGTACATTTGCACCCCCTAGCGGGCGAACTACACCAAGTTAGCTTCAGCGTCAGCATGAGAGAATGAGATGCTGTAATTCAGTGTATGCGTTTAAGGCTGGTGTCACACGGAATTGCTTTTTAGTCCGAACACACAGCGAACATGGTGTTTCCCCCCCTGTTTCTCGTGTGGCATACGGCTACAGCATACCTTTTTATGGAGAAAACAACAACAACAACAAGAATAAAACTAAAAACGATGCAAAACTCAGACTTTTCCGAACAATCTGCTTTTTTATCATCTATCTGTTTTCAACAGGTAAGTCGTGTTTTCTGCGGAAAGATCAATTTATTCAGAAAAGTGATTTTTCTGCGGAAAACAATTCTGCATAAGAAATACTTCTGGTCGCTATACCATTTTATCGATAGCAATACTGGTCGATTTTTCTGTAGAAAAAATGCTATTTTGTCAGATTTCGCGAACCATACTTGTTTTTTCATCGTAAATCGCTGTCTTAACGGACACCTTCACCTGTTGCCCTTTAATTTCCACGACGTACGAGACTCTTCTCTTCACCAAAATCCTGCGACAACACTCAGTCAAAATAACATATATATCACGACCCCCCCTCCCCCCCCCCCTCTCTCTCTCTCTCTCAAGGTAAAGCGTTGGACTTCTGATGCTCGGGTCGTGAGTTCGTATCCCGGCTGGGGCCAAATATTTGTGCCGGCTTTTTCATCGTTGCCCCGTCTTTGATAACACCCATATTATGGTGGAAAAGGACGTTAAACCCCCAAACACCCACCCACTCACCCACCCACCCTCTCTCTCTCTCTCCAAGCATCTACGTACATTTTGAAAGGAGTGGTGTGCTTATACTTACCACCCCTCTTCCCCGACCCTCGTACCAAACCTATTCCCTTTATATTACATTTCTTTGTAATCACTTGATTCACTTGTCTGATGGTTGTCAGTATCTTATCCGACCCCCCCGACCCCTCCCCCCCCCCCCCACATCTTTGCATAATGTACAACACCCATGCACAGCTGGTACATGTAGATAGAATCGTATGATAATTATATGTGTATGGCTAGGGGAATAGCTTTGCTACTGAAATATCAGCTACAATCGTGTTTGTGTGTGGATCGCATGCGTCGCCCGCTCGTTGCTTTCACCTTTTGTATTTGTTGTTGTTGTCGTTAAGAGTGAACTTTTTTTTCGTATATCTATCCTTTGTAGTTGTAGCAACGGCAAGTTGTAATGCTGGTTTGCGGACCAAAAAACTTCCACCGTTGGAAAATAAAGGTTCATTTCATACCATTTCATTTCCATTTTCTTGAAATCTTCCACTGTGACACGAGCGGCGTCGCCTTTGAAGTGAACTCAATAACTAAGTGCAAATAAGAAGAAAATCAATAAAGTACTTCTCTGTAAAGGAAGAGTCGGGTCAGAAATTGCATTCCAAGTTCTGGAAGGAGAAAGGTCGGCCTGCACTTACGGCCCAGCAGAGCTTGGGGGTCGGAAATTGTAGTCTCTTGCCCTAGATTGCCTCGACGGGAGGGCGATTGCTCGAGCGACCGTGATGACAGGGTCTTCATTGTCGCTTGTCACCCCCCCCCCCCCCCCCAGTAACCTCATCGCCCGGGCTGGTATGGGAGCCCGCTCATATCAGAATTCTCAATACATAAAGTCTCAGTACGTACGACAGGCACACAACAGTGTGTGGAAAACTTTTCATCAAATGCTCTGAATCTGTGCTTCACAGTCAGTCACTTTCGTTCAGTTCAATAGAGCTGGAAAGCCAGTTTATGCCCATTTATGAGGAGCCGGGGTGGTCGAATGGTAGAGCGTTGGACTTCTAATGCTCGGGTCGTGAGTTCGATCCCGGCTGGGGCCAAATACTTGTGCTGGCTTTTTCGTCGTTGCCCCGTCTTTGATATCACCCGTATGTGGTGAAAAAGGACGTTAAACCCCCAAACACCCACCCACCCTTATGCCCATTTATATGTTCCTGGAGTCCACACGTACTTAGAAACCAGTCTTCACTAATTATTATTACCGTAGTCATTTATAAACACCCAACATGTACATATTTACATAATCATGTTAGTTTTCATTAACTTTAATCATTTCTGTTTCTTGGTTATCTTTGTCTTCTATTTCAGCTATTATGCTTATTCGCCGCCTTCTTGTATTTCAGTTTTAATGTCTATAATGCATATGTATAATCCTTAGCTTACTTTTACTCTCGTGCTGTAGTCTATCAACGGCAAGGTTGCAAACTGGCCTTTTGGTCAAACTCTTCTACCGTTGGAAAATAAAGTATTGTCATTGTCATTGTCATTGTCATTAGGGCCACAGTATACAGACTGGGGAATTACTGAGGAAAAAAGAGACTGAAACCGAGGCTGGGGTGCAGAGGCAGCGTCCTGCTGGGGGAAGACAGGAACAATGCCCCACTAAGAGAACAAATTTTAGCTTTTTTAAAGGCATGTAGTAGCCTCTCCTGGCACCCCAATGTCATCATCATCATCATCATTCCTCTTTACTCCTTGTGGAGCACAGGGGCTCGATAGTTCCTCTCCACTTCCTGCGGTCTCTGGCTGCTGTATTTGCAGCCTCCTAGGTTTGGCCGGCGGCTTTCAGCTCGTCCTGGAGGCACCCAAATGTAAACATTACTAAAATACTGCCTTGATACTGACGTGCAAAGGAAGTTACACTGTCACATATGGGATACCATGTATCATGATAGTGTGTGCAACCTTTTTCCTTCTGCCTTTTCTTTGGCTGAAACTTAGGCATTTTGGCTGAAAGGCTAGGGAATTTGGCTGAAAATTGCCGAATGACTGAAAATTCCCCAGCTTGAGTATAGCATCGTGGTGACTCTGGTCAGCGTATAAGTTGTTCTAGAAGTGTACCCCGTACTGAGCAGACGACGTTATCTGGGCTGATCGAGGCCCAGCTAGACGGCGCTGATTGGCTGCTATTTTTAATCAGCTTTTTTTGCATCCCGGTCTGTTGAAAAGTGGACCGCAGGCTCAAAGAAAGTCGTATTTCTCTAATATTAGAAGCCACAAAGTCGCGAAAACGGTCGCAATGGCCAAATGAAACATCCTTCTGCCTTGTAGACAGCCCTACAGCGTCGAATGCGGCAGTTTTCCATCTAAAGGCCCCGATCCACGATCCCTCACGGCCGTACGGCACTGCCCGTTCCCGTGGCAACTGGCAAAATGTGACGTCACCGTCCGGCGCTGCCGTATGCCTGATGGCGATCCAGCATGTTCTATTTCATCCGGCGTGAGGCATCCCTCAAGCGTCCGGCAGCCAATGAAAATGCTTTAAAATCGCAACCAAAACACGCGCCATGAAGCGAAAACTGTGTATTATGTACTTCCGTCCGGCAGGGCCGTATTGCACTGCCGGACCGTGTAGCGCTCCCCGCCGTACGGCATGCCTCATCAGGCAAAGTCATACGGCGGTGCCGTATGGCCGTGAGGGATCGTGGATCGGGGCCTTAAGCGGCATTACGAAGACTGATGCTTTGAGTACAGGGCAATCGCCAGCGCGGCCGTGATAGTCTTAGTTGTTTCCTTGTCACCTCCATGGCCAGTACAGGGCAATCGCCAGCGCGGCCGTGATAGAGTCTCAGTTGTTTCCTTGTCACCTCCATGGCCAGTACAGGGCAATCGCCAGCGCGGCCGTGATAGAGTCTCAGTTGTTTCCTTGTCACCTCCATGGCCAGTACAGGGCAATCGCCAGCGCGGCCGTGATAGAGTCTGAGTTGTTTCCTTGTCACCTCCATGGCCAGTACAGGGCAATCGCCAGCGCGGCCGTGATAGAGTCTGAGTTGTTTCCTTGTCACCTCCATGGCCAGTACAGGGCAATCGCCAGCGCGGCCGTGATAGAGTCTTAGTTGTTTCCTTGTCACCTCCATGGCCAGTACAGGGCAATCGCCAGCGCGGCCGTGATAGAGTCTGAGTTGTTTCCTTGTCACCTCCATGGCCAGTACAGGGCAATCGCCAGCGCGGCCGTGATAGAGTCTCAGTTGTTTCCTTGTCACCTCCATGGCCAGTACAGGGCAATCGCCAGCGCGGCCGTGATAGAGTCTGAGTTGTTTCCTTGTCACCTCCATGGCCAGTACAGGGCAATCGCCAGCGCGGTCGTGATAGAGTGTTAGTTGTTTCCTTGTCACCTCCGTGGCCAGTAACCTTAATGACTTCATCGTGTGGCCGGTATGGTGGCCAAGGCATCCAACTACGGGAACTTTAGCTACCTCGTTCGAAAGTTGGTTGGTAGGAATTTGGATTTTTCCTTTCCAAATCGAGTCAAACTCACGTGCAGACTCGCTTACCGCGCCTGTTATGCCCTCGTGTACACACGCACGCTCAACGTCAAGTGTGCACGTTAAAGAGCCCATCCGCGGAATGGAAAACACTCATGCGCTACGCACGCGGGAGGGAAAAAAAGAAAAAAGAAAGAAAGAAAGAGAGAAAATGGGTGGCTCCGTACCATGGCGACGCACTCCACCCCACCCCTCCACCCCCTCCTCCCACCACCACCCCCACCCTACCCCCCGCCCGAATTTTCCCTACAACAGAAATGGGACGACTGTAATAATAATAATAATAATAATGTCACGAAAGTCTGATGCCTTTGCTCACTGATCGGATTAGCTGTTCCAATTAATTACTCGTGGTGTAGAGATTGCTAGTGTGCGAATTTATCAAACTCTATAATTACACCTGTCTCTCTGTGTCTGTCTGTCACGCAGAAAAACAAATCTTCACACGCAAACACACACAAAAACCAAACACCTTGCAGCATGCCCGCTTTAGAGAACTGTTGGAGCAAGGGACAACTTCCTACAAGTTGGCGTTGGAACGTGTTAAAATCCTATAATCCTCTCGTTCTGTGCATTGGGAGGAGGGCTTTGTGGTTATTTATCTCAGAGAACGTGTCAAATTGCCTTCGTTTCCCGCAAACCAGCCGTGCGTTGTTGTTTTTTTTTTTTTTTTTTTTTTTTTTTGTCCCCAGGATGTTATTGTTTTTTGAACAATGTCGGCTGCTTACTTGTTAGCTGGTTTGTTCTACAAACCGGCAGGGATGCTCAGAGTTTCTCACGATTTCCGAGACTGTAGAATGCAGAATGGAGGGGCTGGTCGTCAATGAGAGAACGCGAAGGGTGTGGAGGGTAAAAGCTGGGGGACCCCGAATTCGGGCAACCCATGAGTGATCTGGGACGCCACATCCTGTCTCCCATTCCACATAATCCGATGTCAAAGTAATGGTAGTTCGTCTGATTTATGTCGTTGTTGACACAGGAAAGGCAAGGTTTGTAAACTGGTATACCAGACTTCACCGTTGTCAAAAGTAATGCCCTCTCATCCCACCAACCCCCCCCCTCCCTCTCCCTCTCTCTCTCTCTCTCTCTGGATCACAAAAATCGCCCTTAACTAAAGACCAAAGACCATTAGTGGAGATTACTACAAGGCACAATTTTCCCGACACACGACGAGTCTGTATCGAAAGACTTGTCATTATTTCCTTCTCCTGTTTTTCCTAATCTTCCTCGCGTGACAGAAGTCACTGAAATCTGAACACGAAGACAGCTCAAGCAGAGTCAAAAAAAAAAAAAAAGGAAGAAGGATTAAAGGACAGAAGAACGGTCTTTTGGCCGTCTGCCCTAAAGCACTGCCTTTTTGTCTTCTTTTTTTCTCTGGAACTGTGATGATTTTGCACTGGTACGTAATTGCTGGGCATCTCTAAACTTTTGCCGTCTTGCTTTTATTTTTGCTCGTGGATAATCGGTTTGAGGATATTCTCTCTGCCTCTTTCTCTCTCTGTTTGTTTCGCTGTCGCTCTCTGTCTGTCTCTCTGTCTGCCTGCCTCTCTGTGTGTGTGTGTGTGTGTGTGTGTGTGTGTGTGTGAGAGAGAGAGAGAGAGAGAGAGAGAGAGAGAGAGAGAGAGAGAGAGAGAGAGAGAGAGAGAGACTGACTGACTGACTGAAACTTATTTTTCAAGAATGAGATAATAGACGCACAGGTCTCTCTTATTATCTGTCCTTTCTACACTGACAAACACACACACACACACACACACACACACACACACACACACACACACACACACACACACACGTGCGCTCGCGCGCAAGCAGACTGACCAGCACTTGCTCTGAAGTAAACATTTTAAGAATTCGACCTTTTATACCTAACGCGTTAGGTACAAATACCAGAGAGAGAGAGAGAGAGAGAGAGAGGGAGAGAGAGAGAGAGAGAGAGGCAAATTCAGACAGAAACCGAAGCAAAGAGAGACACAGAAAGACCCTTTTCAGAAAACCCCACCCTGTCTCCATTTTTTTCTTTTCTAAAAATCTCCAGAGAACCCATGCCCTTTCCCCGGTGTTCCGGAAGACACAAACCTTTTCAGGCCAGTATCATTACGGACTGACAAATAGCCACGCAGCACATTGAAATCTTCCAGGCTAAATTACCAAGAGCTTTTTCTAAACCCTCATCTTCTGGGGGCCGATGGATGGATAGGGCAGGAATGAATTCTGTGCAGTGTATGGTGGATTATTGTTTTCTAACCGAGATCCTTTGTGAATGCAACAGAACCTTTTTTTCATTTTGCTGTAGCGGCTTGCATACCCAGGCAAAGAATGAACAGAGAGAATGATTGGTTGGTCGGAGGGGGCGGGGAGGGGCAAGATGCTATTGTCCTGTTTAGAAATGAATTCTGTGCCGTCGAGGGTAGATGATTGTTTCCTAACAGAGAGTCATCGTGAGTGCAACAGGCAATTGAACCCCCTCTTGCTCAGCCACGAAAGGAAGAAAAGGGAGAAGACTGGTTGGTTGGTCGGGTGTAGGGAAAGGGGGATGGTGGTGCTGGTGCTGGTAGGGGCAGGGGGTTAATCTCCTGTTTAGAAATGAATTCTGTGCCGCGGAAGGTAGATTATTGTTTCCTAACAGAGAATCTTCGTGAGTGCAACAGGCAATAGAACTCCCGTTGCTATAGCTTTTGTTTTTTCTTTTTCTTTTTGGAAAAAATGTTGCTATAGCTGCTTACGCGGCCAGGCAGAGAAAGAAAGGACAGCAGACTGGTTGGTTGACCGAGGGTGGGAGTGGGGGGTGGGGGTGGGGAGAGGAGGTTGGAGGAGGGGGGAGGGTAAAGTCAGAGCCATGGCAGGTAGATTATTGTTTCTAAAGGCCGTTCTTAACCGGGCGAACCACCAGTCTGGCGAACTTGTTCGGCGAACTGTGTATTGTATACGAACAGGGCAAGCGCACACACGTACATAGTTCCAGAGGTTCGGCCGGACTAGTTCTCTTTCTTAACCGACCGTTAATGATATGCATACGTCATCGCCCGAACAAGGCGGACTCGGAAGTTGAGACAATCGTAAACAACCAAAATGGCCGCCTTCGTAGATCGAGACGACCAGGCATTTGCGGTAGTTATCGTTTTGAGTGAACTCTTGGAAGCCGAGGAAGAGGAGATAAGAGGAAAAGAGCGCAAGAGAGGGAAATGTGAAGTGAGTCGATAGCCGCGATGCCGTCCGCCATTTTCCTCAAGTTTGTACATGCGCACAACAGCTCTCCCCGAGCAACCAATCAGAGCGCAGGATCGGCAAAAGGATCGCGAGGGTTCCCACGACACGCTATGCAGTTCTCGAACCTAGTTCGCCGAACCTTTCGAACCAGGGTTTCCGCACAAGTATTTGGTCGGTTAAGAAACAACGTGCGCGAACCTAGTTCGCCGTACTCTCCGAACCTAGTTCGCGAACCAAAAGTCTGCCCGGTTAAGAACGGCCTTAACGGAGATTTTCTCTGAGTGCAGCAGGCAATAGATTCCCCTTTACTGTAGCTCATTTGCACATTCAGGACAAGAAGAGACAAGAAAGATGCTTGGTTAGTCGACTTTTTGGTGGGGAGTTTAATGTCCTTTCCCACCCCGTGATGGTGATATGATGTTTGTCAGCGAACAAACTGA
>JACVVK020000012.1:2165000-2190000 GCA_018292915.2 Batillaria attramentaria
CCTTCCCTAAATCCTGTGTTCTTGTCGTAGCTGTCAGATATTAACACCGGATTTCCTGTTTCGTCCCGCCAAACCTAGAGATAAATCACTAAAGTAATGTCACAAAGGACCGCCGTTTGACATATCCAAGCTCCCGCTAAATCGTTCGGTTCGATCTGTCTGGTGGTGCCTGGCATCTTACCACTTACACACATGGACCGTTGCAGCCCTGCACAACAAAAGCCGAAACGCAAGCCGATAGGCACAGCGTTTGCCACGGTCCATCCACCGCCACCGCCCCCCCCCCTCCCACCACCACCACCATCTTTTTGTATTCACCCAAAGGCCAGTACATTATGTCAATCTTCGGTCTGATCTTTTGGCTAGATAGGAACACGCAGAGGCCGAAACGCAAGCCGAAACGCACAGTCGTGTAGTCACCAAAAGGTCAACAGACATTCAATATATCAGTGTGTGTAATGGGTTGATGTCATTTGTCCTTAAAATAGAAACAATGGCGTCATTTGTCATGTTCGCCTGCAGGCATTTACAGGACAAACTAATCCTGGATGAGCAATAGTCTGATCTTTCGTTTTGTACCAACATTGGCTGGTAGGAAAAACTGTGCCACTTTGAGATCTGGGGCAAGAAACCGAAAAAAGCTGCAAATGACGACAGTTTTGTAACCTATGCCTGAGATGGAGAGAAGTGGTTCGAAGGTCGCCTGGGTGAGTGGTATGATGTTGGGCGGCTCTGTCCCCATTCGAACGACGTAGCGGAAATCTAGATGTGACAGACGGTGGATCTTTTGTTTTAATAATAATAAATAATAAATTTCATTTATATAGCGCACTTCTCGGACACAGTGACTCATTGCGCTAACACACGTCACTCATACACATTCATACCATAGGCCTACAGACCAATCAGTACCTAGAGGCACATCAGTTGAAGGCCTGTTGAAATAAGTGGGTTTTCAGTGCAGATCTAAAGGCTGATAAAGACGGTTGTTGTCTCAACCCCATAGGCAGAGAGTTGATTTTTAGATGACATTTAGATCTTAGCAACGAAACATGAAATGCCAGGTAAGATATGAGGCATTTTACGACCATGATGCATTTCTTTTGCAGGGATGTCGTTTGGGGTCGGATCTCGGCTAAAAGCCTAATTTTTTTCTGAAAAAGCCGATAATCTGTCTGTCATGTCGGCTGGCCGAGCCGAAGTTTTCACGAGTAAATCGGCTCGATTATGCTCGTTTCTGCGAGATTCCTGTGCTGGCTGGACTAATTTCCAAGAAAACGCAACTTTCGGTGAGGATATGTATCTAAAGAACATCTCTAATTCATGGAGGTGGAGGGAGAACGTAACAGTCGGGAATCTAGTCGAAAAAACTTGTGAAACTGCTTCTGCAGAGAGAGCCGAAACTTTCTGTAAAAAGCCGAAACTTTCATGGCTGTTTCGGCTAAATCGCCGAAGAAAAAAATCCTGGCAACATCACCGTTTTGTGGGAATATTATAGCACTCTTTTGACAAACTCTTCCGGTTGTAACAGTCGGAATGTATTCCCCAGCTCTGTATACTCTGGGACGCTTCCCGCTTTAAAGCTGGATGTACTCCCTCTGGTCCAAGCCACATGTAGACTAACGATTTGTTTCATGAGTGAAGTGTTTCCAGCAAGGGAGTAAATCTGGCGGCTGACGGTGGAGTGTGTCTGGCTTAGACTAGAGGGAGTATATCCAGCGTTAACCTGATCACGCGGGAAGGGCCCAGGAATATAATTCTGACTTAGGCTGGAGGGAGTATTTCTAGCTTTAATGCGGGAAGTGCCCAGGAATATAATTCTGGATTATGCTAGAGGGAGTATATCTAGCTTTAATGCGAGAAGTACCCAGAATATAATTCTGGGTTAGACTAGAGGGAATATATCCAACTTTAACGCGGAAAAGTGCTCAGGAATATAATTCTGGCTTATGCTAGAGGGAGTATAATTATCTAGCTTTAATGCGGAAAGTGCCCAAGAATATAATTATGCAGCCAGTGAGTACACCCCACGTGATGCACCGGTCGAAAGGGTTAAACACTGCACTTGACATCTGCAGGCATTGTCCGTAATCTGAACATCTCTTTTGCAGCTCGACACCCACCCCTTCCCTCTCTCTCCTGGTCCTATTTCCGTTATTCTCCCGGCAGGTTTGGTTTGAGACCGCCAAAGCTGGCTTTTAGTCTCGGTTTGATGAAAAGGCCAACAACCGGAAGTGCGTCATCGATTGGTGCAGAAATCGATCAAGATGGCGGTAATGAGGTCCCTAAGGGAGTCTTCAGGCCGACAGAAAAAGAACGTGAAGAGGTTACCCCGGCCTTTCGGCATTTGATTGGGGGCCTCACGCGGGTTCAACTCCCCACTGCTGTGAGAGTATAATAATTATGAGCTTGTGAATGAAAGAACACGGTCAGTACTAGTTGGTTTTTTTTTCTCTCTCTCTCTCTCCACAATCCTTTTGAACGAGTCGCACCCAAGCAGAGCCCCAGATTAAGTGCCTAAAGGCGGGATGTCCTCTGTACGTTCTTGTTAATCCTCTGGAAAACTGATTGGGGGGGGGGGGGAGGGAGGGCTCATTATTGTATTGTATTGTATTGTATTGTATTGTATTGTATTGTATTGTATCTGTTTTGTCGCCATGTCTGTACGTCCGTTCACATTTTCAAACACATTTTCAAGGCTGGGAACGTTTCATAATTCGAAAAATGTATTCCTTATCTTTTCTTTTTGTTTGTTGTTGTTCCTCAGTTAAGACTGTCTTAAGGGAAAAGCTAAATTCTTAGCGCTTACAGTAAGTGAGTGTCTGTCGTCACTGGATGACGTCATTTGCTGAACGGAGCTGGAGAAGGAGCCTGAAGGAATGTGTCGTCAACTAACAATACCTGGTCGTAGAGATTGTAGGTTTTGTCGTCACTGGATGACGTCATTTGCTGAACGGGGCTGGAGAAGGAGCCTGAAGGAATGTCGTCAACTAGCGATAACTGGTCATGGAGATTGTAGGTGTTGTCGTCACTGGATGACGTCATTTGTTGAACGGAGCTGGAGAAGGAGCCTGAAGGAATGTCGTCAACGAGCAATAACTGGTCGTGGAGATTGTAGGTTTTGTCGCATATTGTATTTGTTTTTGCTTCGTTGCACGTGTAGTCAATGACCCGACCTTCGATTACTGTAGGTATTTATGTATGGAATACTGTGATGATCTAGCTGGGAATGTGTTCTGGACTGTTTGTATGTCGGATTATTCGTAATGTGTGTGTGTGTGTGTGTGTGTGTGTGTGTGTGTGTGTGTGTGTGTGTGTGTGTGTGACTCTGTGTGTGTGTGTGTGTGTGTGTGTGTGTGTGTGTGTGTGTGAATGGATTTGCTGTGATAGATGTGAAGTTTGCAATTCAATTATTATTTTTTGTTTTGTTTACTGTTTTGTTTTTGGTTGAGTTATTGCCCTTATTATCATAATAATTTTATGTTGTCTTTGTTTACTTGGAATCTTAATTTTTCGTTCTTATTTTGTTTCGAACTGTGAGTCCAAAGACGATTTTTCATTTTAATGGACACTAAAGTATTTGTTTTTTTTTAAATTTGAATTGAATCCATCTTCAGCGTGCAGGCGTTCCAGAGGCGTCAGGTCAAGCCACACACACACACACACACACACACACACACACACACACACACACACACACACACAATAATACGACACGAGTAATGTTGAAAACCCCGTAACTGCTCTATAATCCCGGTGGCATTTGGTGCAGTCCATGCAAATTTCTGTTGCGAAATGACAGAAGAACGCCCACTAAGAAAGAGAAATTACACAGGGAAAAAGTGCACAGGAAAAAGATGAAGCTCAGATGTGCTCTGCCGGCTCAGCTGTTATATAAATCGACCTCGAGCAATTATCCTTGATATTAAAATAAAAAGAAGATCATATAAAACCCAGCAAAGTCCACCCAAGACAAGTGACCCCGAAAAGGCGAAAAAGTCACACTGCCCACAGAATTAATAACTTCTTTTGGAGGATGAGATATTTAGAAAGAGTTAGTTAGTTAGTTAGTTATTTGGGGCTTTACGCCGCGCAAGCAACAGAGACTATTTCGCGGCTAATATTTAGAAAGAGGAATAATCAGGACCGACTAGAAAGCATTACGAGTAGAAAAAAAAACAAAAGCAAGACAAACACAACCAACCCCATGTAGTGTAGTGGTTAGCACTTTGCACCATGGACGGGGAGACCCGGGTTCGAATCCCAGCCGAGGCAAGCAGGGTTTTTCCTACCAAGGTCGGCTGCCCAACTCGGAGTGGGTGAGCTATGGATCTAATGGGAAGGCTGTTGCCACACGGCCGAGACTCCCACTTCACGGGCGCGACTTGGGGGTGGGGGGTGGGGGTGGGGGGGGGGGGGTTCCTTTGTTATGTCACATCTAAAGCTTTTCATACAAAAAAAACAACAACTTATTCTCTGCAGATTTCAGAAATCCCAATAAATCCATAATTATTTTACTTATTAAGTTATTACCGTTCGTCTCCTTTCTGTGGAAGCCCATCAAATTTGTACCTCCTACAAGACTACATTATGACCATCACGTATTTTTAAGGGAACTGATGCAATATAATTATTTACTCCTGCACATGCTACATCACGGCAATATCACACTTACACGTGAGCATGTAATGGCCGTTATCACGTCGTGTTTATGACTAGAAAGACAATAGTGCCTCAGGTTGCGTGTGAAAAAAAAAGAAGTGACATTTCGGTAAATGTCATTGGCTGTCCAATTTTCAGCCAGAAATACCATCCCCTGTCTGCCGGAGGCGATGGTTTTGGATAATTGAGCATCCAACCTCCTTGCTCATCGATCTGGTTATGGTGTCCCAAGTCTGTGTGCACAGTACTACATCGTGCGTGCGTGCGTGCGTGCGTGCGTGTGTGTGTGTGTGTGTGTGTGTGTGTGTGTGTGTGTGTGTGTGTTCATTCTTCCTGGAATCAATATTGTCTTTGACATTCATGCTCCTGATGTTTTCCTTCTCAATTGATAGTCAGCGATTTGGTTCAGTCAAGAACTGTCCCTACTGTGTGATTCTATTTTACTTCAGATAAGGCTGTTGTCTCACATACACCAATTAGCTGTCACAAAGAGAGAGAGAGAGAGAGAGAGGGTGGGGGGGGGGGGGGGGGGGGGGGGGGGGGGGGGGGTGGGGGGGAGAGAGAGAGAGAGAGAGAGAGAGACAGAGAGAGAGTTTTAAAAAAAAACCCAAAAAAACTTTTAGTTGTATTCAGTTTTAACCAGTGTACGTTTACGTAGCATGTAATTCATCTCTATGACAAATAATTATTTCCCACTAAATCTGTTGCTCCCGCACATTTATTTTGCCATTTACAAGACAACATGAAAACAGGACGATTTACTTGTCCAATAACAAGAAATGATTATTAAAAGAGTCACGGAACTTCCGTCTAAATATGAAGGAGATGTATTTTTTTCCCAATAGTGTGTCCTTTACCACTGCTTCTTGAGACAGACTTCAAAGCCACGTAATTGCCCTCATACACATTTTCTTTTTCATTTACAGGACAGCACGAAAACAAGACTGTTTACTTATCCGATAACAATGATTATGAAATGGTCACTGGACTGCTGTCAACCAGGTGAATGTTTTGTATGAGGTCCTTTTTCTCTGTCCCATTCATTTTGGGGCCAAACATTTGCGCTGGCTTTTTTCTCGTTGCCCAGCCGTTGTAATATCACCCATACGGGGCGGAAAAGGACGTTAAACTCTCACCCACCCACCCACCCACCACCCTTTTGCCCCCATGCATCTTATGTTTCAGGACAACAGGAATTCTTAACCAATAACAATAATTATCAAAAGGTCACGGGACTGCTGTCTAAATAAGTGTATAAACGAGATGAATGTTTTCAATAAGATCCACGCTCCTTTCCTTTCAGACAGAATAGCTCCCATGCACCTTATTTTTCATTTTCAGAACAACGGGAATACGTAACCCACTGACAATAATTGTGAAAAGGTCACTTGGTTGCTGTCTAAATACTGGATAATGTTTTCCGTGTCTTTGATCCAGACAGAATCGCCCCATGCACCTTACTTTTCATTACCGGGGCAACAGAAATTCTTAACCAATAACAATAATTATCAAAAGGTCGCTGGACTGCTGTCGAAATACGTGTATAAACCAGATGAATGTTTTCCGTAAGGTCCCCGCTCCTTTCCTTTCAGACAGAATAGCTCCCATGCACCTTATTTTTCATTTTACAGAACAACGGGAATAACAATAATTGTGAAAGGGTCACTGGGCTGCTGTCTACATACCGGATGAATGTTTTACATTAGGTTATTTCTCCTTGCCTCTGTCCTCACAAACAGAATCGCCCCTATCCATCTTAACTTTCATTTTCAGGGCCCGCATGTTAAAGTCGGGGTTAGGGAGTTTAGCCCCGAGTTAGAGTCTAACCTCGAACTAAACTAGCTCTAGGGTTAAATTTTCTGTTGTTTTTTGTTTTAAATCAGGAAACGGGCCCATTCCAGCAAGGTGCCTATGCCGTTACAGAAGGATTTTTGTCTTTCTTTCTTCGCTTCCTTTTTTAAAAATTTAATTTCGTTTTGGGGTTTCTTTTGTCCTAGTCTGGGTTAGGCCCGTAGCCGTGGGTTAAATTAACCTCGAGTTCTACATACGGGCCCAGAAATACTCCACCAATAACAATAATCATTAATAGGTCACTGGAATACTGTCTAAATATCAGCCCGATGAATGTTTCCCAGGAGGCTGCCTTTTATGACTGCCCTTTCTAACAGACGGACAATAAAAAAAAAATGAATGAATACAACTCGCATGCATACATGGCTTGCAAATGTCAGAAGACGTCTTCATGGCATGAACATGCAACGCAGCGTAAAGTAATACATACATGGCTTGCAAATGTCAGAAGACGTCTTCATGGCATGAACATGCAACGCAGCGTAAAGTAATACATACATGGCTTGCAAATGTCAGAAGACGTCTTCATGGCATGAACATGCAACGCAGCGTAAAGTAATACATACATGGCTTGCAAATGTCAGAAGACGTCTTCATGGCATGAACATGCAACGCAGCGTAAAGTAATACATACATGGCTTGCAAATGTCAGAAGACGTCTTCATGGCATGAACATGCAACGCAGCGTAAAGTAATACATACATGGCTTGCAAATGTCAGAAGACGTCTTCATGGCATGAACATGCAACGCAGCGTAAAGTAATACATACATGGCTTGCAAATGTCAGAAGACGTCTTCATGGCATGAACATGCAACGCAGCGTAAAGTAATACATACATGGCTTGCAAATGTCAGAAGACGTCTTCATGGCATGAACATGCAACGCAGCGTAAAGTAATACATACATGGCTTGCAAATGTCAGAAGACGTCTTCATGGCATGAACATGCAACGCAGCGTAAAGTAATACATACATGGCTTGCAAATGTCAGAAGACGTCTTCATGGCATGAACATGCAACGCAGCGTAAAGTAATACATACATGGCTTGCAAATGTCAGAAGACGTCTTCATGGCATGAACATGCAACGCAGCGTAAAGTAATACATACATGGCTTGCAAATGTCAGAAGACGTCTTCATGGCATGAACATGCAACGCAGCGTAAAGTAATACATACATGGCTTGCAAATGTCAGAAGACGTCTTCATGGCATGAACATGCAACGCAGCGTAAAGTAATACATACATGGCTTGCAAATGTCAGAAGACGTCTTCATGGCATGAACATGCAACGCAGCGTAAAGTAATACTAACAGAAGGAAGAATCAATAATGGCGAAGAAAACTGTAACAATAATTGTAGCGTTTGTATGCAGATCCAGAAGACATGGCTACCGTTTTCTGAAAAAGGCCCTAAACGCTTCAGTATCCATGGCGCGCCTTAAGCCCTTTTCCTTGATAATGGGAGGTAGGTGTTTGTAGCTTTTGTTTCTGGTCTTCGGTCCTTTCAGCACGTGACTGGATCTAGCAGTTTCTGCACACCTGTGATACACAATAAAGAGGTGCACGCCATGCTCAGGAGCGCCAGGATGTGCGCATGACTGTAATCAAGTGGCAACAATTAATAATAACCCTCGAGCCAAGAAATAATAATGATAATAATAATAATAATATGTATTGCAAATTTTGGAGAAATACCAACAGCCGACTGGCCAATGACTCACCGCTAAATAGTGAAACTGTGCTCGTAAGCTCAACCATCATATGCTAACCATATGTTTACCCAATCCATGACGCTTCGGGCCTTGTGCCGTACGTATGACTCAAACAGCGTATGATATCACTGTCTGGCGTGAGCCATCATATGACAAAAAGCCCTAGGTGTCTATCCAATCCACGACGCTTAAGCCCTTGTATCTAATGAAGCAAACAGCGTACGATACCAGTGACAGTCATCGTCCGGTTGGAGTCAGACGCGTGAAACAATATACACACTATTGTGAGTCTAAGCTCTAGTCTCAAACTGATTAAGCCGGGACTATCATCATCGTACATCAACGTTTAGTCCCTAAAATCAGCCGTAAACTAGCCGTAGTTTTCGTTTATGTATCTCGTGTAGTCGCGCTTATATCCGACAAAGATCATAACGCTCTCCGTATCTCTGGCCCCTGACGACTGAAAAGACTTGTGTTCTACATCAACACACTTCACGTCATTTGCTTCGTCATCCGGGCCCCATGGGCTCGCCTTCACGCGGCGGGGCTGATTTCGCCAAGCTTGCCCACCCCTTTTGCTCTTTCTTCACTCTTGGATTGGTGTTTAGGGGTTTAACGTCCTTTTCCACCACATAGGGTGATATCAAAGACGGGGCAACAATGAAAAAGCCAGCACAATATTTGACCCCAGCCGGGATCGAACTCACGACCCGAGCATTAGAAGTCCAACGCTCTCCCTACCATTCGACCACTCCTGCTCCCCATATCACACTCAGTAACCACTACCAATCAAGTAAATATTATTTTTCCAGTCAGGCATTTGTAACGTCAGCGTTCGAAGTAACTGCACTTCGCTCCGCGACCTTAGAAAAGCACGTAGAAGAAAGAAATGATATCACACTCAGAAACCGTTACCAATCAAGTACTTTTTTCAGTTAGGTATTTGTAACGTCAATGTTCGAAGTACTTTTACATCGCTCTCGACCCCTCCGAGGTTTAAAACAGAAGCACATAGCTGCGAACTCTTGACGGAAGCGAGACGACTGTGCGATGTAGACGAAGAAATTGACAGAACTGTTGAGCTGCATGACCGTCATAGCGATAGAGTGAGTCGCGAAAAACAGATTGCTGTACTGGCCAGAGAAGCGAAACTCTTCTTCAACGAATCTGACGACAGCCAGTGACATGGCCATCGTGTTGCACGCCAGATAGACACAGGAGACGAGTACGAGCATTTTGACTAACGCCACCTGGCGTCTGTCCTGTATGAAGCTTCGGACGCTGGTGGTCTTCCGCCAGGTTATCGCCCTTTTCAGCTTGACCACCGTGATGTCAGTAGCGACGAAAACGACGATGAAGCTGATGAAAGTGATGGCCGTTAAAACAATGTTTTCAATGAAGCTAAAGAGAGGCATGTTGTCTTCATAGATGGCAGACGCTGTCCGAATGAGCTTTGTTTTCCCATCCGCTGTTCGGATTTCTAGGAGGGATTGCTTCAGCCCCAGCACTGACGTCAGCAGATTGTTAACCACTACAGTCGCCAATATCAGGATTCCCATTGTCCTCGTCTTCATGATCATCGCGGCTTTCATGGGAAACAACACACAAGCACACCTCTCCACCGCGATGATAGCAGTCAGACAGCCAGAGGAGTTCATGAAACCTTTCATGAACCCGAGAAGGTATTTCCTGGCGTACCATTTCAAAGTCTCGCTAAAAGCAACCTCGGCCTCTTGGAACAAACAGTAGGAGAAAGCCCCAAACATGGAGGAGATGAAGAGAAGATCGACCAGAGCGAGGCTGAACAGGGACAAGTTCATACGGTCACGCAGACCTTGTCTGTAAAAGATGGCCATGTTGAGGAGGTTTGTAGGGGCGCCGACGAGAAACAGGAGAGGGATGATGACGCAGTGCGACATCTTCTCGACGGTCTGGAAAGTTTTGTAGCTGATGATGTTGTTGGGGTTGTCCCTTGCTGTGTACACGTCGTCGTCACGCAGGAAGGATCGGTTAAGAGAAATTACATCCGGAAAATTTGTCACTCCGCTTTCAAAGTAAAAGTCCTGCGAAGACGTTGGTGGCGCTGTATTGTTGAATACTCCTTCCATTTTTGCTACCAGTTTAATAACTGTTAGCAAAAGAATTAAGAGACGACAGTAGATAATATAGATATTCTTTACCAACCGAGACTGACGTTTAAAATTGTTTTAAAAAATAAATTGGCGAATCTGTCAGACATAGACACAGGTGAACACTCGTCCTGTTTACTTCCTGTTTACTCGTTCAAGACGGGCCGACATTTCCTCAGCCATGCCCTGTAGTCGGGCCGATTTGTGAGGTTCAGAGGGGACAAAAATCATTAAAAAATAACAAAACAAGACAGAGACTTGAAATTTTCAGGGTAGTTGACTAACATATTTATGCAGCTACTGCTAAAATTTCAACTTTCAGACTTAAATATCTTCGTTGTTAGTCATGTTGTACAAAATAAAACACGATCCGCATATAAATGCGGCTGTTCGTCTGAAGCCGATGTGTGCTGTAGGGCCGCATATGCAGCCGTTCGTCCGGAAAGAGTTAAGTCCTGCACCAGAGCGTGCGCTGCTTTCAGTGAGTTAATTGACGTGCTAAACAGGTACAGTTTCTAAATCTGTGGCTTTTAGTCATCCGAAGTGGGATGGCACGTGGTCAGTCGATGACTGTTTCAGAAGCTGTGTTAGGAGACGATGCGCACAGAACGATTGACAACAGAAAAGCAGACATTCACAATTATCGGTCTTATTTATACACTCTATACTGATATACAAATATTGATCAGAAAAGAAATCAAACGGGCTTTAAGGAAGAGGTTTGCTTATGTTTTAGCCCCCCTCCACCACCACCACCACCCCCCTCACCGCCAGCCACACACACACACACACACACACACACACACGCACACGCACACGCAAGATAATACAGGTTTTTTTGGTTTGTTTTTTTAAATCTAGTCTCAGACAAGTTAATGAGACAAGATTAGAAAGCAGATTTGTTTCCCATGCAGCAAAACCATTATAATTGTAATTAATTTATTGACACTTTTTTTTACATCCAATGTAAATTTGACAGGTTGTTATCAAATGAACGATTGGAATGTGTTAATAGGGACAAACAGGAATTTAACTCATTTTATTTCAAAACACACACACACACACACACACACACACACACACACACACACACACACACACACACGCGTGCGTGCGTGTGTGTGTGTGTGTGTGTGTGTGTGTGTGTGTGTGTGTGTGTGTGTGCTATTTGCGGGTCGTCATCTGCTTTCATTTTTCTTGGTTTTTACTTTGAATTATGAAATTCAGTGACGGAAATTCTTTCTTTCTCTCTCTCTCTCTCTCTCTGTAACCCCCCTTCTCCGCCCCTACCACTCCCCCTTCCCTCCCCCTACCCTCTCCTCTTCCCTCCCTCCTCTCTCTTTGATCCTTCTGTCAAAGGATTCTTTCGCCAACGCGGTTTTGGAACACACACACACACACACACACACACACACACACACACACACACACACACACACACACACACACACACGTACGTAAGAGGATTTACCCTGGAGATGGAGTCTCAGACAGGATACGTGTCAAACTTGCGACAGCGGATAAAATAGCATGACAAGGGGAGACAGGCGAAGGAAAAACGCCAGAGGTTTTGGAAATCGTTCAGTGCAGGCAGGGGTCGTAGGGATGCTCAGTGTAAGGTTGGCGAAACTGGAAAAAAATCCAAGCACCCATGGCACGCAAGTTACGTCTTTCAATTTAAATCAGTTCAAATTACTTTATTCATTCCAGAAGGGAAAATTATAGGCCACCATAAAAAATAATAATAAGACATGATAATAACAAATACAACTTGCACTAACAGAAGCCTCAGTCACGCACACAAGGAAATCTAATTTCGCGCACGCACGCACGCACGCACGCACGCACGCACGCACGCACGCACACATCCGTATAAGTCCAAAGCACTCACGCTCTTAAAATATAAAACCACTCACAAACATAATTATATCTGAAACACTCATTTGACACAAGCGGCGCGGTATGCAGGCTCATATGAATCACACGCATCTGCTCACATACACGGGGACACCAAGATATTAATATCAGTCGGTGAGAAGTTCACCTCAGCTCTTTTAAGGTCCGAAGAAAAATATGCACTTAATTATTTTTTTTCGCGGGCTGAAAAGCAACGGAGGATGGCATAGGGGATTTCGGTGTTACAGGGAAAGAGGGGCGAGGTCTTGGATCCCGAAGTGCACATAATAATGATAAGGACGACTTATAACTTGAAGGCGCCTATACATGAAATGAAACAGGCTCTGAGCGCCGTACATCATAACTACATACACACGGACTCACAGGGAACATTCAAAGTTAAACAATATCTCACAACAAGCAGGCTGACACGGTGTGGAAGCTAGGGCAGAGTAAATCAGTATTCAGTTTTAAATAGGTGGGTTCTGAGGCAGCGTTTGAAACTGGCACTGGACTCTGTGTGTCTAAGCGGTTTAGGAAATTGTTTCCAAAGAGCTGCAGCCTGAAAGGAAAAGGATCTCTGACCATATGTTTTAGTTCAATGTTCAAATACAGAGTAAAAAAATTAATATTGCCCTTAAATTTACTTCCACAACATTGTAAAATGAATATATGGCGATTTTTGTTTTACTCGTGGTCATCGATGACTTTGTATGCTTTGTATTTTGGTAGTTTGTTCAATCCATTATTGTGTTGTTCAATTGTGTATGCGTGTCACATGACAGTCTGTACAATGCAAACCGATTCTGATTCTGATTCTGTACGACAGTGACCATTTAAGCCCAGCCGACCTCTAAACCAACCACGGTTTTATCGTGAAATGGAGCCGAGACAAGAGAAATGGGAACACGCCTCAGTTGGCGGCCTCTGCTGTTTTTCACACGCCGTTTTCGTCTGCGTGATCGATTGTGTTCACGCCGAGCCTGGAGTGTAGGAGTAAAGTCCGGGCTGGACACAGGAATAACAACTTACAGTCAGACTGAGATGCGAATTGGTGGGTGGGTGGGGGTTGGGTTGGGAAGGGGGTTGGTTGCAGGCGTTGTCAACAGGTCTCCACCGGAACTTAGGCAAATTGTCAGTGCCACCCACGCATACATGATCGACCAGGTTGTCTGTTAAACCTGCTTAGATGCAGAAGTCACGATTAGCGGGAGGTTACGTTGTAAGAAGTGAGAAAATCCAGAAGACAAGACAGTGACATATAGTGCAGCACAAGACAAGACAAGACAAGACAAGACAAGACAAGGGATTATGTTGTACGAAGTGAGAAAATCCAGAAGACAAGACAGAACAGTAACGTATAGCGCAAGATAAGACAAGACAAGACAGCAGGATGTTATGTTGTAAGAAGTGACAAACTCCAGAAGACAAGACAGTGAGAGATAGCGCAGGACAAGACAAGACAAGACAGTGACAGATAGCGCAGGACAGGACAACACAAGACAAGACAAAACAGGAGGATGTTAAAATAATAATAATAATAATAATAATGAATATTTATTTGCGCTTATTCTCTGTGAGCTCTAAGCGCTTACAGAGAAGGTAAAATAACTAAAAGAAACTAAAAAGCTACCAGAAGATAAAAAGCACTAAAACAGCTAAAAGAACACACACACACACACACACACACACACACACACACACACACACACACAGTGTCCGCTATTCACTCATCATTGTTGTTGTGATAAAATCAGGTGTGTTTTAATGGACGTTTTAAAGCTGCGGACTGAGTCTGTGTGTCTGATGTTATGAGGAAGTGTGTTCCAAAGGGCTGGTCCTTGGTACAGGAAAGATCGCTCTCCATATGACTTGGTTCTGACGTTTGGAACACGGAGAATGTGGTTGTCAGCAGAGGATCTGAGTTGTCTTGATGGTTTGTATGTGGTCAGTAAATCAGCAAGATATGCGGGGCCAGTCTTCATGAGGGAGTTGTGACACAGACACATTACCTTATACTTAATGCGGGACTCCACGGGTAGCCAGTGGAGGGAATTAAGGATTGGGGAGATGTGATCGGATTTTTTGGCTTTCATCACAAGACGGGCAGCACTGTTTTGGACTTTCTGAAGCTTGTTAATAAGGTATTTTGGACAACCAGAAAGAAGAGAGTTGCAGTAGTCAAGTTTTGACAACACAAAGGCACATACAAGAGTGTTTGCAGCCTCGACGGAAAGTAGATGACGGATAGAACCAATCCTTCGCATTTTGAGGTACGCGGCTCGGCAAATATTTTTTACATGTTGATGCATGCATAATGTGTTATCCAAAGTGACACCAAGGTTCTTCACTGAAGGAGAAAACAGAATTTGAGTGTTGTCGATGTGCATGGACTGACTGACTGACTGACTGAAACTTTATTTTCCAAGGATGAGAACATAGACGCACAGGTCTCTCTTACTGTCTGTCCTTGACGCGCGCGCGCGCGCGCGCACACACACACACACACACACACACACACACACACACACACACACACACACACACACACCACAGAGCATACATAGAATTACATACATAGCACATGCTACACGCAGTGCCCACAGTAACTCACATACAGAGCATAGCTACAACGCGTGACACCCAATACAGCACAGGGGTAACACACACTGAGCAGTAAAACATTAACAAAAGTAATGGAAGCATAGAATACGCATATATATAGGACGCATGAGGAAGCTATTAGAAAGGTAATAAAGGAATGGTTAAAGGTTAGTTTGCGGAAAAATAATGATAAATTTTAGCTTTAAAAATATGAGGGGAGTACGTAGTAGACTGAACAACAGATGGGAGATTATTCCATAACGTAGCCCCTGAGTAAGAGAGACTTGATTTGAACAAGTCTAGTCTGGGGCGTGTGACGAAGAGACTGTTCCTCGAAGTGCTGTACCCGCTGTCACAAGGTCTAAACAGTTTCGATAAGTAAGGAGGCGCTTTACCATTAATAATTTTGTGCATCATGATGCATTTGTTAAAGGCCAGGTGTTTTTCCAGTGGTAGACAGTCTGAAGCCGTGATCTTTTCATCAGTGGTTAGGGAGGTGTCAGGAAGGATGAGTTTGAAAGCGCGACGATACAAAGAATTTAATTTTTTGAGATGGAGATCACCACAGTTATCCCAAAGAGTTGAAGAGTAGTCAATATGTGGCTTCACATACGCATTGAAAAATAGCTTCCGTGTCTTCAAGTCAATAACTGACTTCAACTTCGATAACAAAAAGAGTTTTTGCGAGACAGTTTTGCATACATTGTCGAGGTGGGGCTGCCATTTGAACTGGTCATCCACTGTCACCCCTAACAGACGGTGCTTACTAACCTGTTCTATTCTGGTTGCGTCATAAGAAAGATCAAGAAGCAAAGGATGGAGCTGGTGTTTTTGGCGTGTTGTGAGTACCATGCTTTTTGTTTTCGATGGATTGACTATCATATTATTATGGTCACACCAGCGAGAGATATCGTGAAGACTCTGCTGTAGACTATTATTTATTTTTGACATGCTAGTGCCGGATGAATGGATAGTAGAATCGTCAGCAAACATATCACAACTAACTTTGGAGTCGGTTATATGCAGAGGTAAATCGTTTATAAAATGCAAAATAACAGCGGGCCTAATACCGACCCTGAGGAACACCACATGCCATTATCCCATCAGAAGAGTATGTGCCGTTTACATAAACAGTCTGCTTTCTGTTGCAAAGGTATGATTGAAAAAAGGAAAGAGCGGCCGGACTATTGTAGTTAAAATAAGTGTCAAGCTTTTTGAGTAAAATTTGATGGTTTATGAGATCAAAGGCTCGTTTCAGATCGAGAAATACAGCGCCACACATGTTATTATTATGATTTCACTAAGCCACAAGTTTGTTATACGAGCCAGTGCAGTGTGGCATGAATGCTTCGGCCGGAATCCCGACTGCAAATCGTTCGAAGGGACTTCTCCTCTAGGTAGTGTAGAAGGTGTTTATGAATATGTTTTTCGAGTGGCTTAGAGACAACAGATAGAAGAGAGATTGGACGATAATCGTTTAAGTCTGTGGTGCATTTGCCCTTAGATTTTTGGATGGGAACAACTTTTGATTTTTTGAACACCGATGGAAAAATACATTTTTGTATACACAGGTTATATATGTATGTTAAAGATTCTACAACATACGGCTCAGAGAGGCGAAGAATAAACCCATTGATGCCGTCAACACCAGAAGATGTTTACTACCAAGGCTGGAGATGTATCTGCCGACTTCATGCACAGCTATACTAGGAATGGAGAATGCGTCGTTACTACTGTGGGAGGGAGGCTCTTGACACTCTAGGAGAGGCAACAAGAAGTGCCTCCGTCTTGTCACCGTTCAACTTTAATTTGTTTCGTGTCATCCACGACTTGACATTGGAAATGCAGTGACTTATCTCCTGGATGACTGTAGGAACCTGACTAACACTGCTGCTCTTATACAGCTGAGTATCGTCAGCGTATCCATGATGGGAGACAGAGTGTCTCTCAATGTTGTAAGAAGTGACAAACTCCAGAAGACAAGACAGTGACAGATAGCGCAGGACAGGACAACACAAGACAAGACAGTGACAGATAGCGCAGGACAGGACAAGACAGCAGGACGTTATGTTGTAAGAAGTGAGAAAATCCACAAGACAAGACAAGACAGTGACGTATAGCGCAGGACATGATAAGACAAGACAAGACACCAGGAGGTTATGTTGTAAGAAGTGAGAAAATCCAGAAGACAAGACAAGACAGTGACGTATAGCGCAGGACAAGACAAGACAAGACAGCAGGATGTTATGTTGTAAGAAGTGAGACAATCCACAAGACAAGACAAGACAGTGACATATAGCGCAGAACAAGACAAGTCAGCAGGATGTTATGTTGTGAGAAGTGAGAAAATCCAGAAGACAAGACAGTGAAGGACAGCGCAGGACAGGACAAGACAAGTCAGCAGGATGTTATCTTGTAAGAAGTGAGAAAATCCACAAGACAAGACAAGACAAGACAAGACAGTGACATCCTCCACCGACAGTCCACTAGCTCAGTTTAGAAGGGGTGCTTATCAGCCTGCCATAACGGTAATAAACAAGGCTGCATCTTCCCCCAGCTTTCCTCCGCCGTCAACACTGAGAATTAATTACCACAAAAGCCTAACATGCGACGCAGACATATCTCAGTCCCAGCCTTGGCAGGGTGATAATGTACCCAGCTTTATGAATGCAGCTCCACGTTACGTATAAGCCCGTCAGTGTCGGGCGGTGTCAGATCGCGGTCCTTGTCCTGCAAGAAACAGCCCAATGCACTATCCAATTATCTAGGCAGGAGATTGAACGCTGAGCTGGCATTTTGTCCAGGGCTTTGGCTGAGGGTTCTTGTTGCGTAATGTTGCATGAGGATGACAGGTCGTTCCCCAGAAGTATTTTCAGAAGTTGTGTTTTTTTTTCTTCTTCCTTTCCTTATTCCTTTGTGGCAGTCATCATCATCATCGTCGTCGTCGTCCTCGTCGTCGTCGTCATCATCATCATCATCATCATCTTCTTTATCTTCTCCTTTTTCGTTTTCTTCTTCTTTTTCTTTGACTTTTCTTCTTCTTCTTCTTCTTTGTCGCCTTCTCCATCTGCTGGTCTTTTATATGCTTATATAAATTATCTCTGTCTGTCTGTCTGTCTGTCTCTTTTTCACACACACACACACACACACACACACACACATACACACACTCTCTCTCTCTCTCTCAGGGGGAGCCGGGGTGGCCGAATGGTAGAGCGTTGGACTTCTAATGCACTTGTCGTGAATTTGTATCTCGGCTAGGGCCAAATATTTGTGCTGGCTTTTTCATCGTAATCATTCGTTGCCCCGTCTTTGATATCACCCGTATGTGGTGGAAAAGGACGTTAAACCCCCAAACACCCACCCACTCTCTCTCTCAGAGAAACTAGTCAAGCGCTCGAGGCAAAATACACGTGAATAATTGTACCGTTAGTGTTTTTTGTGAAGGTGGGCGTTGTTTGTTAAAGTGTTTTATCAGTGCCACTACTTTGTGCAAAACATGCTTGGGTCGATCGTGAATTCGATTCCCGGCTGGGGCCAAATATTTGTGCTGGCCTTTTCCTCGTTGCCCCATTTTTGGTATCACCTCCGTGACGGAAGAGGACGTTAAACTCCAATTCATCGTTGATTCCAGGAAGAATGAACACACACACACACACACACACACGCACACGCACACGCACACACACACACACACACACACACACACAAGACTGTAAATTTGATTAACTGTCATCAAATGAACCACTGGCGTGTGCTAACAAAAACCAGCCGAGAAATTGGATGCACATGACCTATCCTAGATCAAATGATCGTGCACGGTAATCGTGACAAGAAGAAAAGGTCAGCTGCTCATAATCTGAAATCAAACGAAAGGCATTTCTTTAGTTTTCATCATTAGCCTGTTTCGTTTCAAAATTTTTGTTTTCTGCTAACGCATGCGCAGTAAGCGAAATGTAATGACTGCGTGACCGAGCCAATACCACTCAAAGCCTACGCGAAAAAGACGTCTGTTTGAAAAGGCCCTGCTTCGTTCTTTTACGAAGAGATGGATCGGTTCAAGTTAATTGAAACGCATAGATCTCTGTGCCACTAGCTGGCATGTACATTGGGATGAACGGTGGTTTAATAGGCAGCACGTCGGACTTAGCCGCTGCGATACTGAACGGCCGTCACCAATGTCACGGCGATGAAGCGTGGGTTCGTGCCCAGGTCGAGCTTGTGATATGTGATACCGGGTTTTCCTGGCTGCCGGGCTGCTCATTGGGCGCTTCTCTCCGGGTTATCCGGCTTTCCTCCCTAGCAAAATTGAAAAAAATAGGATAGGTTTTGGGTGGCGCTGCACCGCGGAAAAGCGCTTCCCTTGAGGGAAGCAACCCGAATTTCTCGAGAGGGACAATAAAGTGAGCAAGTTTTTTTTTCTGTGTGAGCTATGACGTTGTGAAAAAAGTGAAACAGGCCTGACAATCTTCTGCGTTCATGTGATGAAAAGCACGCAAGGGGATTCCGTTTGTCAGAAATGTAAGAGCTGAGGACTGTTTGCTTTTAATATCAAATTCAAACAGGCGTTTCTTTGAATGGACTTTAGTTCAGGTCCTATTTAGTACAACGCCCGGGGAGCCGGGGTGGCCGAATGGTAGAACGCTGGACTTCTGATGCTCGGGTCGTGAGTTCGTATCCCGGCTGGGGCCAAATATTTGTGCTGGCCTTTTCATCGTTGCCCCGTCTTTGATATCACCCGTATATGACGTTAAACCCCCAAACACCCACCCACCCACCCTAGTACAACGCCCAAAGACTTGAAAGTGTCTGTGCCTCGTAACGGCAGTGAGATGGAAAACTGCCGCTTTCAAAGCTGTGAGACTGTTTTGCCAGATAGAAGGATGTTTCATTTGGCCATTGCGAACGTGTTCGTGACTTTGTGGCTTCTAATATTAGAGAAATACGACCGGCCTCCGTAGTGCAGTGGCTAGCACTTCGGATCATGGACCGGGAGACCCGGGTTCGAGTCCCAGCCGAGGCAAGCGGGATTTTTCCTACTTATGTCGGCTCTTACCCTGAGCGGGTGTGCTATGGGCCCGATGGGGAGGTTGTTGCCACACAACCGAGTTTCACCCACTTCAAGGGTGCGACTTTGGGGGGTGCTTCCCTTGGTATGACACGTCTTATGATGTGGATGATTACACGGCCGTAGTTCCCGGGCCTGGTTCATGCCGGGATATTTATGACAGGATGTGTGGAATGCGGCCCTGTCCCGCAGTCCCAAACCACACGGACCTCCATAGCATCATCTTACCATCATCCTCATCTCCATCATCATGCATAATATAAAAAAATGTCCCAGCTTCCGAGTCCTCCGTGGGTTCCACTCATGACCTGGGAGGAACACCATTGGAGCTGGCAAAGCGTTGGGTCAGCACAAAAAAAAAGGGTGGGTGGGTTTTGGGGGGGGGGGGTTAACGTCCTTTTCCACCACATAAGGTGATATCAAAGACGGGACAACGATGAAAAAGCCAGCACAAATATTTGGCCCCAGCCGGGAACGAACTCACGACCCGAGCATTAGAAGTCCAACGCTCTACCATTCGACCACCCCGGCTCCCCAAAGAGAGAGAGAGAGAGATACGATTTTCTTTGTGCCTACGGTCCATTCCTCTGGGACTATAGACAAAGCTTCTACAAATAGCCACAAGTCACTGCCGTCTACCTATAGTCCTCAACCAAATACCGTCGTCTGCTCAAAACGCGGCATACGTCTACAACAACTGACAAATACCCCGGCCAGGGTCAACACAATGGTCTCAGGTGTCATGTTGTGACCCAAGTGACTGACTCTGATGCGCAGAGTCCGCGTTTTCAATGAAAAGTTTTCCACAAGCTGTTGTATGCCTGTCATACGCACTGAGACTTGCGGATAACACCGTCACCGTCTTTCCATAAAAAGTATGGTACCCCCCCCCCCCCCTCCCTCCCAATCCCGGCTGGGGCCAAATATTTGTGCTGGCATTTTTTTTTTTTTCGCGTTGCCCCGTCTTTGGTGTCACCATTATGTGGTGGCAAAAGACGTTAACTCCTAAAACACCCACTTACCCACACACCTCTTACCCCCCCCCCCCTGCCACCCCCCTCCCGCCCTCTTTTTTGCTTTTTATAAGACAACACAGAATCAGAGAAAGTGACGGAAAGCTTTTAAACGCATTGCTAAAACTTATGAGGGCTATTTTTTTAGTATTAATCAGCCTTATTGTTTATTAATAAGGCTTCTCTATCCCAAATAAAGGATTATTTACAAGACACAACATCAAAAACTGCATACCAAAGGTAAACCATAAGTGTAACCCTCTGAAATATTTATAAACAGTTAGTTCTTGACTTGCATTCTTGTGAATCAAAGTCAGCCTTAGCTTTGGTGTGCATTGTATTATGTCACTTGATTGTTTATGTTAGTAATCACGCTAAAAAAAAAACTTATCTATAAGCAATAAGGCCATAATTATAATACTTAGATAAATCGTCCCCATTAATAAGCAAACAACCAATAACATGCAACAACAACAGCAACAAAGAACGCCGCCACCACCACCAACAAAAACTTACTCTTTTAGATGAAAATATTGTTTTGGTAGAATTCAATTTTTTTTTTTTTTTTTTAAAGTAAACAATCCAAAATCTGTATTTTACAACGGCAAAAAAAAAATGTGACAGAGAACACGAAGTGCCAGTTCAACTCTTCATAGTGACATACTGAGTACCACAGACATGTATCAGATTGTGAATTTGAAAAACAAAACAAAACATAAAAACAAAAACAACCCTGTTGTTTATGCTGTTGGTGGTGGTGGTGGCGTAGTTGTCGTTGTTGTTGTTTTTGCTGCTGCTTCATATTGTAGTTATCTTTTTTTCTTTTTTTTTTGCGTAACCAATAGGCCGAACGAGAAACCACCGACGAATTTATTGCGCAAGAAGGCGTCACTTATACAGCCCCAAGGACTGCAGTTGTGGAAAACATGCTTTTTTTTCTATTTCCTTGCACGAAAACAAGAAGAGTTATTGCTGCTAATGACCCGAGGGCAAGAGACTGCGCATATCGCGTGGGCAGCACTCATAGGCCGATCATCCTCCCCCGCCAACCATCAACATAGCTACTCCAGCTTTATAGCTGATCTGGCGTCAGCCAAATCCCTCCTATTCCCCCCCCCCCTCCCCACCTCTCTCTCTCTCTCTCTCGGGGAGCCGGGAGGACCGAATGGTAGAGCGTTGGACTTCTAATGCTCGGGTCGTGAGTTCGGTCCCGGCTGGGGCCAAATATTTGTGCTGGCCTTTTCATCGTTGCCCCGTCTTTGATATCACCCTATGTGGTGAAAAAGGACGTTAAACTCCCAAACACCCACCCACCCCTCCTCTCTCTCTCTCTCTCTCTCTCTCTGGGAGCCGGAAGGACCAAATGGTAGAGCGTGAGTAGAAATGGTAGGGTAGTGAGTTCAAATCCCGGCTGGGGCCAAATATTTGTGCTGGCCTTCTTTTCGTTGCACCATGTTTGATATCATACATACGTGGTGGAATAGGACGTTAAACTCCCCCCCCCACTCTCTCTCTAAGTTGAAAAACAAAGTCTCTCTCTCTCTCTCTCTCTCTCTCTCTCTCTCTCTCTCTCTCTCTCTCTCCGTGTGTGTGTGTGTGTGTGTGTGTGGTGGGTGCGTAGGTGGGTGTGTAGCGAGAGCGAAAGACTAGAATAGCGATCGGATTGTGACCGCGCAAGGCGTGCTCTGATTTCGGAAATCGGGTTCCTGACAGGCCAATTTTGAAAGTCCACTGTTTTATTGTAGTTGTTGTTGTTGATTTCTTTCTTACTGTTATTGTTGATGCTGATACTGATGCTGACGTTGATGTTGATGTTGATGTTGAGGGTTTTCAAACAATAGCAGGAAAAACCTCTCTCTCTCTCTCTGCCCCCCCCCCCCTCCCCCTTTCTGTCTTTTCCTCTCTCTCTCTTTCTATCTCTCTTTTTCGTGTGTCTCCCTCTCTCCCCCCGTTATGTCTTTCTCCTTCTACGCCCCCCCCCCCTCTATCTCTCTCTGCCCCCCCCCCCCCTCCTCTGTCTTTGCTTCTCTCCCCTATCTCTCTCATCCTCTTTTTTTCTGAGTCCAATTCTCTCCCCCCCCACTCTGCCTGTCTGTCTGTCCGCCCCCCCCCTCCCTCTCTCTCACTCTCACCACTCCTCCTACGCCCAAGCGATTTTCAGTCGTGTAGTTCAGTTCAGTCCTGTTGTGACAGCATTACAATCATCCAGCTCTCGCCGTCCCGGGCAAATGACGGCTCCCACAGTGATTCTCTTCTTTCTTATAGATCTTGTCTCTGCTGACGTTGAGTGCTCAGTTCGAAATAGAAACAAGTCTGTTAGTCCGTCTGAGTTCTGAGTCCAGCATGAGGATACAGTGAGAGAGAGAAATATCTAGTCTAGCTCGCGGGCAGTGCAGGCTGGGTTCCGACTGATTGTGCGGTAAATCACAGCTAGGAGATTGTCAGCACATACCATACTTGTGCACGCAGTGGCTCTTCTCTCTTCTCTCCCTCCTCCCATGCATGTTTCAAATTGCGGTTTAGTGCCGTGCTGCTGCCTAGGCCTAGCCAGGAGCTGGAGGGTCGGAGACAACCGAGACTTAGAAGTAGATTCCTGTCTCCGCCTGTAGAGAGCTCTGTCAGGGACACGGGAGACAGATTAATCTGTGTCTTCGTCTTCAGTTTCTCGCTGAAGTGCCCTAGGAAGAACGCAGAGGGCATATAGCTTCAGTCTGAGAGAGCATGTGCTTTCTGTGTGTGTGGTGCTTTCCGTGCTAAACAGTGCCTAGGAGCTGAGAGCCGTGAGAGGTGTGTTTGAGAAGGGGATTTTGTTTCCTGGGCTCGCAGACGAGACAGCGATGGGAGATGAGCCTCAACAGGGTAAGCGTGTAAAGATTTTTTTTTTCAGGGAAGACAACGGTCAGCACGTGTACGACAGATCTCAGTGTACATCAAGAGTTATTACAGTTGCTCAACTATAGAGAAGCGGTTTCAGAATTATTTTGGACGAGATATTTTTTTTTTTTTTAACGCTCATTAGCAATTGTTTCTAAGAAAACATGCACATTGTATCTTTCGCGACGGGTGCGTTTTGGTTCTGGTTCTGATGATGTAAAATGTCACATTGTTGGGGGAGCCGGGATGGCAGAATTGTTGAGCGTCGGACTCTCAATGCTCGGGTCGTGAGTTCGAATCAGCGTTGGGGCCAAATATTGTCAGTGCTGACCTTTTTTCTCGTTGCCCCGTCTTTGATATCACTCTTACGTGATGGAAAAGGACGCTACCCCCCCCCCCCCCTCTCTCTCTCTCTCTCTCACACACACACACACACACACACACACACACACACACACACACATACACACCCTGAATTGGTTGATTGGCTGAATTGATTGGTTGGTTGGTTGGTTGGTTGGTTGGTTAGGTTGACTGGTTGGTTGGTTGAATTGGTTGACTGGTTGGTTGGTTGACTTGGTTGACTGGTTGGTTAGGTTGACTGGTTGGTTGGTTGAATTGGTTGACTGGTTGGTTGGTTGGAATTGGTTGACTGGTTGGTTGGTTGAATTGGTTGACTGGTTGGTTGGTTGAATTGATTGACTGGTTGCAGTTTAACGCCCTTCTCCACTACTGACAAAAGGGGAATATCAAACACGGGGCAGCGAGCAACAAACCAGCGGAGTGTTTGCCTCCCACCTGGCATTCGAACTCACGACCCAAGCATTTACCAGAACTATGCTGGAATAAAACTGAGCATCAGAGAAAATACGTAGGGAATAGATAATAAACTTGACACCACTCGCCAGTGCAAATTTTCAGTGAGTTGACTACGAGCGCTTTGCGTCCGAAAGTAGTAAAGAAAAAGAGAGTGAATGTGTGAGTTATGACTTTTCATAACCCACTCAGTGGTTTACGAGTTCACAAAAAAACACAATCCAATTACTACCAGAGGCTCGGTAGCGATGGCCCAAAATTAAAAAATCAGGTGTGTTTCGTAGTAAACCACTCGAACTAATCATGTAACCTCTATGGAAACCTTCAGGTGCGTATTGCCTCACGTACTTTCCACCATACAATTTAACAACCG
>JACVVK020000012.1:2192500-2240000 GCA_018292915.2 Batillaria attramentaria
CCATTAAAAAGAAATTGATTTGGGCTTGAACGTGAAACCAGTTTTTCTTTTAGCCTTCATTGTGTTATTTTATTTAAAACTTCTCAAAATTCCGAAGCGTAACATGAAAACTTACGGAGAGCTCTCTTTCAGTTTCTTTGCTCCGACTGTCTGGAACTCCTTGCCAATCGAACTCCGCCTTCAACCTTCACTGCCCCCTGTTTAAATCAGCTCTGAAGGCCTGTCACTTCCGTCAAGCCTTTGATAGTTAACCTTCTGCTGAGTATGTTTGTGTGTACCGTGAGTCGTTGCACCTGCCAAATTGTACGTGAGAGGTGATGTAAACAGTGTGTGTAAATAGTGTGTGTGTGTGTGTGTGTGTGTGTGTGTGTGTGTTGTGTGTGTGTGTGTGGTGTGTGTGTGAATCCTTGGTATTTGGAGAGCAGCGCTCTATAAAAACTATGTATTATTTTTATTATTTTATTTATTAATGTTTTAACGGCAGGTACGAAACCTAACTGGCGTTACTAACCTACCTTCACCATTAGCAGATTAAGTTTCCAAGATCCATCCTTATTGATTATTCATGCACTCGTCAGACGCATAAAAATGTTTCTTCTTCCGAAAGGTCACAGCAGACGCAGATCTTGAAATCCTTGATGAATGATTACATGGGTAGGGCCCTTCTGTATATCAAATGTACATCAGTCCTGATATTTGATCAGCGTGTGCACAACAGCAGGGCGGCGAAGTGTGCCAGTGTACTGGAAACACGAGACACGTTACATCTTCATCAAGAATGAAATATGCAGATGCTGCTGCTGATGTTGATGGAGACTTGATATAGCGCACGGCTCCACCCTAACCGAGTGCTCACAGCGCTTAGCCGGCCGGGGAGAGGTTTTGAAAGGAAAGATAGTGAAAGGAGAAGGGAGAGATCTGGAAAACTGATATTGGTTGGCTGTTACCTTTTTCCACGGGGTACGTCATACACAGGAATATTTCCCCTGCCCAAGTAAGCGAAGTATTGGCGTATGCAAGCACAGTGAATACTTCGTCTGTTGAATCTTATCACTAAGGTATTACCACTTCGGCTACGTACCAGAGATGCAAATTTGGAGGAAAACGCTATATATTCCTCTTACACATAACGTTGCAGATGACACCCTAGAAATGCTTTAAAATTCACACACACAAAAAAAATCACAAAATCAGGCAGCCATAGACTCATGCGTAGAGTAAATTTAAACAAATTCCAATGTTCCGTTTTTTTGGCAATGTTGGCAGCGACCACATACCCCCTCATTCCACGGTCGTTTGCTGGCTCCTGTGCCAGCCGCGCATGAATACAAATAGTCCACAAGCCAGCCTCATTTTCCCCTAATTTTACTATTACCTGGCCTGAAACTTGTTTACAAAGCCAACAAAAAGCACCAGACTGCCATTTTTACTCTGCACACAAATTTTAAAAGGGGCAAAGATTTTCCTACTATATTTAGCCCAGTTCTTACTACATGACCCGGAAGCTAATACCGTTCTGTAACCTTCCACCCAAATGTCATGGAGGTGCGGCGTCTCCTGCATGTCGTGGGTTTATACCGCCCTGTAGACCAGTTTGCATCATTTGTCCAACGTTACATTTTTTTTTTTTTCAAGTAGTGCAGGCACACTCAGCCGTGAATTAGTCTTTGTGGCTTAAAAACTCACTCACTCACTCACCCAAATGTCATGAAAATGACATTAGCATGGAGGGTTTAACATTAACCGCGCAATGTTTATATCAAAGCACGTGACAACGAGAGATCAGCCGATAACAAAATGTTAACTCCCAGTCTGGATTCAAATTCGCTACCCGGCAAGTGCATATTAAATGCTCCAGATTTACCAGCTCGGATTACCAGTTATCCGTAAACTTAAGAGGTTTGTGGGGGGAAAATACATTCATTATTAAGTCTTGTTGAGAATTGTGAAAGTCGTACGGTCATCATCAGTCATGAAGTGTAGCCTTAAAAGTTCACAAAAACACAGTAGTAGGGCTTCCTGAGATTACAAATTCCAGCCGGCCCAAGGAAATATGTGGGTGGGTACTTATTTTATTTTATTTTTTTGTTGCTGCCGCAACCCTGTTCCGGGACCGTCGCTTCTTTAGGCCCCTGCGACGACGTCCAAATCGGGCTAACCGAGACCGAGTCGAGCTAAGTGATTACATAAATGAGTTTTCCCCCTTGTCGCAACAAGTACGCATTTGTCGTGGCAGAGCATAAAGCTCCCACAAAAAAAATGCATACTTTATTGCTGCGGGTCGGTGTATGCGCGGGGGACAACTCATGGAGGCGATACTCTCTAAATGGGCTGAAGATGTACTGTGCTGGTGAATGCTTCAGTTTTCATCGCTTCTGTGCACACTGTAAAATAACATTTGGACCTCAAAGTTGTTCGCAACTGTCCACTTTCCTTGTCACCGAGTATTTTTGTTTTTTTTCCCTTCAGGTATCACTTAGCTCGGCTCGGTCTCGGTTAGCCCGATTTGAACGTCGTCGCAGGGGCGAAGAGAAGTGACGGTCCCGGAACAGGGTTGTTGCTGCGGTTGCGATTGCTGCTGTTGCTGGTGTTGTAGTTGTTGTTGAGCCAGCCCACGCTCACAGTTATCCAAATTTAAAGTGGGACGTACAAAAGACCATATATATTATTTCCAACTTCCCGCCCCCCTCCTCCATCTCCCCGCATTTCCTTATACGAATTGGTTACGCGTGATGCATAGCTATGTTGGCAATTTGTAAGTGCCAGGAAAAATACCATTTATTTATATTTTTTCTCTACTGTTGTCTGTGTGCATCTGCGTCGGCTTCTTTGTCGGTAAGTGTCTGCTTGTGCAGACAATTCTGCTGAAAGACATTTCCGTTCTTCGCCGGTTCCGAGCCTCTGTGTGTGTGTGTGCGTGCGTGCGTGCGTGCGTGCGTGCGTGCGTGCGTGCGTGCGTGCGTGCGTGTGTGTGTGTGTGTGTGTGTGTGTGTGTGTGTGTGTGTGTGTGTGTGTGTGTGTGTGTGTGTGTGCCTGTGCCTCTGTGTGTGTGTGTGTTTACGCGTGTGAGTGGCAAGGTTGTGTGCGCGCCCTCGCACTTGTTTGCGCGAGTGCGTGTGCGTTTGAGCGTGCGCTGTTTCCTGGGCCGAAGAAACGAAGTTGTTTTGCAAGACCCTTATAATACAGTCATGAGCATCGCCCCGACAGACTACTGTAAATAGCCACAGGGGAGCACACCAATTTAGACAGCGACCGTGAAGCCGGCGCCAGCCTGCAAGGCGCTATTGCTGGAACAACCTCCATGCTGGGTTGGTGTGGGTGGGGCATGAGTTGGGAGGGGGTGGGGGAGAGTGGGATGCTGTCGTACTCGATCTTGAAATGCTTGCTGATTTCAAAATTTCTTTTAGAAAAAAAAAAAAAAAAACGGGTTCAAGACGAGACAGCTGTCGACGAGCCACGCTGAACACGTCAAAAATCTAAAATCACTTGTTTAGGTGAACTGAAATCTGATTATCCATTTCGATGTTGATCGAGCCAGTGACATTAACCTGTAAAAGTTTTGGTGTTTCGGGTGTGGTGTGTGTGTGTGTGTGTGTGTGTGTGTGTGTGTGTGTGTGTGTGGTCTTCAATCCATTTCGAATACAAAACAATGAAAGTTAGAAACTAATATACCCCCCCCCCCCCCCCCCGCAACAAGTCCAGATTTGACTAGAAATCACGTTCAAAACTCCACGGGAAACTAAACAAGATGCAGGTGTCATGGACGTGCATTCTCGTCTGACTTCGAGACACAGCGAGATATCAAGATTTCAACATATGACATCTTGAAATTTGCGTCCAGTTCAAGATCAGTTACGACAAGTCCACTTCTAAGACTGACAGCCACCTTGACATTATCGATCTCCTCTCTCTCTCTCTCTCTCTGTCTCTCGCTGTCTCTGTCTCTCTCCTCTCTCTCTCTCTCTCTCTCCCGGACGACGAAACGAGCTGAGAAATCAGGCAGTTGCCCACTGTTCATTACGCTGGTGACAAGTTCTTTTTATGGGAAGCGATGCTGATTGTCTTGTCAGCGTATGCAAATTATAGTCTGATCTTTTCAGCGTGTATTTTCTTTCTTTTTTCTTGCTTTATTCTTATCCTTTCCTTTCCTTTCTTTTCTCTCTATTCTTTCTTTCTTCTTTCTTTTTCGCGGAGCAGGAGAAACTGTGTGAGATATCGTTTTGCCTATACAGAATACATTTCGTACCGCGAACGTGTATCCCACGTTAGTGACTCTTTTTCGGTTTTGGCCCTGATGCGAAAATCAGGTAAAGTTGTAGTTGCAGTTGTATCGTGTTCCAGCATGCGGTATGCATGTAAGCATGTAAGCAAATATGTTAATGTCTATATGTCTGTTCGTACATGTATGTAAGTATGTATGTCTGAAAAAAAAATGAAGAGACACGACGGCCATAATCAGTTTTTCGAAGTACAGAAAAGATCTCAGCTATTAAACTAGAACTGAAAAAGCCCCCCCCCCCCCCCCAAAAAAAAAAAAAAAAAAAAAAAAAATAAAATAAATAAAATAAAAAATGAGGTAAGATTAACGATTCCTTGATTGCAGCAAACTCGAGTATAATCAAAGTGCAACACTCCCACTAAGCCAAATTTAAATCCATGCAGACATAAACTAATTATGATTTTTTTTTTTTAGTGAGGCCCTTAGTACACAACCCCTAACTTACTTGGTAGGAATTCGGTGAAGAGAAAAACAAAAAAATGTCTTCTTAAGACTGTATGGTTTTCCCCTGCTATTGTTTGGTCTAAAGGAGAAAACCCTCAACATCAGAATCAGTGTCAGTATCAGCATCAACAATAGCAAAGAAAACAACAAGAACGTCAACGACTACAATGACAAAATTAACCTGTCAGGAACGCTATTCCGATTTCCGAAATCAGAGCACGCGTTGCGCGGTCACAGCCCGATCACTACTCTATTCTTTCGCTCTCGCACTCCTTCCCCTCCCCCCCCCCAACACACACACACACACACACACACACACACACACACACACACACACACACACACACACACACACACACACACACACACACACACACACACACACACACACACCGAAATTGAGAGAAATAAATGAAATGAGAACAACTACGTAACGCCTCGGCAAAAGCCTTCCTCGGGAAATTCCACCCCACACTTCGTTTAGAACACACACACACACACACACACATACACATCACATCACACACGCACGCACGCACACACACACACACACACACACACACACACACACACACACACACACACACACACACACACACACACACACACACACACACACATACATACATACACACACCCCGAAATTGAGAGAAATAAATGAAATGAGAACAACTACGTAACGCCTCGGCATAAGCCCTCCTCGGGGAATTCCACACCACACTTCGTTTAGAGAACACACACACACACACACACACACACACACACACACACACACACACACACATCACATCACATCACATCACATCACACACACACGCACGCACGCACGCACGCACGCACACACACACACACACACACACACACACACAAGAAAACACCGGATGAAACATAATATTTCCTTGGAAACATTAGTCAGTTACATAGATTCGGTTGTAAAGAGAAAGAAAACAGGAAACAACTTTTTTTTTTTAAAACGTTATATCTACGTAGGCTTCACTTGGATTCGCATCCGCTCTAAAATATCAAGTATGAAATATCTTTCTTTAGTTTTCGAAGTTTACATCCTTTTCCTGTCGTATTTATCCGCTTTGCTGAGATTCTACACTGATCTCCAAGATACGGAGTTTCCACAATTTGATCTCTACCTGCACAGAAAATGTAATGCATGTGTTTTTCAAGAAATTAATCAGACAAAGTTGCCTTTTCTATGCTCGTGATACCACTGGAGTAGCGAGGTGAAAGGAAAGATAAATTCTGCACAGGAACAAAACTCCCGTTACAAACGCAAGTTGTCTTGTCTTCTTATCGCTAGTAAGCCGAAAGGAAGCTTGCAGGCGCTGCCATGGTGACGGCCAGTTGCGTTTGGACAGGAAGAGAGATGCCCTGTAGGGGCAATGCTACAATGCCTTTGTGCTTGCAGATTTCCTGTCTTGCAGGATTTCCTGCTTGCAGATTTCCTGTCTTGCAGATGTCCTGTCAATGCCTTTGTGCTTGCAGATTTCCTTTCCTGGCTGGAGTTTTCATTTCAAATGAGTGTTTGCTTTGGCGTAGAAAACTCAGCTCACACACACGCACGCACGCACGCACGCACGCACACACACACACACACACACACGCATGCATGCCCCCCCCCCCCCCCACACACACACACACGAAAGATCGATTTGGTTGATCTGACTTTATTTTACAAGGTGGAGGTTTCAAGTCAAAGTTTCAAACCTGACCTTGAAAATACAAACTACTTACTACAATCTAGCCATAAAAAGTAAAAAGAAGTGTAAAACACATACATGTACCACTCAAAGACAGATGCATAACATTGGCAAGTACACACACTACATACATCTGCATAGCCAAGTACGTGCTCATATATACGCTGTCTATAATCTGCTAGACAGCGACAGGGAGCCAGTAATGATATAAAACAAGACAATTTGATCCATGAAACGACATTAAAAAGAAGATGAGTCAGCTGAAATAAGGTATTTTTTCAATTAAACTTTGGAACGGTGAGCAGATGGTACCAGCTTCAGATGATTTGGACGTGAGTTCCATAGGGAAGCTCCTGAAGAAGAAGAACTGGAGAGAGAGAGAGAGAGAGAGAGAGAGAGACAGACAGACAGACAGACAGACAGACAGACAGAGACAAATAGACAAACGGAGATTGAGTCATCTGACATCCGGTTAAACAATCGTGTCTGCTGACAACGTACTCCACGCACGAGACTTTAGAATGAAACCAGAGATGGTTGCTTACGTCGGAATAGCGACGTTAACCGTTTTGTAAATCACAACACTACACAGACAAAATCGATACTGAAATGAGAGAGACCTAGTCTAGCTATGGTGTGGCCGACATTCCCAATGTGCTAATGGGCTGAAGGAATACATTTATATTGCTGAAGTCTGGCGTGTTTTCGCGCCGCCCATATGTCGTACAAAGATTCAAGGCACAGCACAGTTTCATATTTTATATTTACGTCACCTGAAAGCCTATATGCCGTATTCGTTGGTCCCTATACGCCCATGTTTACACAGTTGATATTTAAGCGTTTTTTTACAGGAAGATTTCCTGGTTATTCGTCGTGGGTGCACACACACCCATGACTCTGAACAGGTTTTTTTCTAAAGCCAATACGGGAGATTAGAGATAGCCGAATGGTAGAGAATTGGACTTCCAATGCTCGGGTCTTGAGTTGGAATTTCAGCTGGGGCGAAATATTTGTTCTGGATAACTTCTCTAACTTCTCTATCATCACTGTTACCATCATTGTCATTTTAGGATGTGGTGTTAGGATGTATCATAACTGTGTGTATGTAACGTGTATGTGACGTGTATTTCATGTGTATGTAATGTGACGTATTTCATGTGTATGTATTGCCACCACAGACGTACTTTACGTCTGTGATTGCCACCCTACTATTGTGAGGCGCCCAGAGCTCCAGCGGGAGGTTGGGCGCCAGACAAATCCTCATTATTATTATTATTATTATTTTTCGTTGTCCCCTTTTATTTGATATCGCCCATGCGTGGTGGAAAAGGAATTTAAACTCCCAAACACCTACGCACCCACCCACCGTAAAGCCAGTACACACATGGTTTCTCTGTAGGCGTTCCTAAAGACAGGGTGGGTGGGTGGGCGTTTGGGGGTTTAACGTCCTTTTCCACCACATAGGGTGATATCAAAGACGGGGCAACGATGAAAAAGTCAGCACAAATATTTGGCCCCAGCCGGGATCGAACTTTTTCATCGTTGCCCCGTCTTTGATATCACCCTAAGTGGTGGAAAAGGACGTTAAACCCCTAAACACCCACCCCACCCTCTCCTTGACTCCCGTAGTAGTTGTTCAGCATATTATGTTCCCATAGCCAAGGTGATGTTTGCAATAAACCTGTACCCCAAATTGCCAATTAAAAAATTTGGTGCATCACGAATGAAATTTGAGCGCCTGATATTTTAAAGATCTTTGTCCGAAGGGGGTGGGTGGGTGTTTGGGGGTTTATCGTCTTTTCCCACCACATACGAGAGATATCAAAGACGGGGCAACGATGGAAAAGCCAGCACAAATATTTGGCCCCAGCCGGGATACGGACTCACGACCAGAGCATTAGAAATCCAACCATTCGGCCACCTCGGCTTCCTCTTTGTCCGAAGGACTTCAACAGGCTAATTGCATCTTTGCTAAACCAGCTTATGTTTTGGAACAGTTTCGCTCGTGATTGCGCCTATACGCACTGAATACTCCATCTTGTTGATTAGTAGAGTTCTTAATGCGACACAGTGTTGTTACACTTTCCGCGAGTGGTCGAACATCCAGATTCCACGACTGTTGTTACACTACTGGAGCGCTCTGTGTGGTCACCGCGTCATCGAGTACGCTTCTGTTGGCACAGTGCCAGCATTACAAGAATTGCCACTGTCCAGGTGTCCAAGTGGTGTGATGATAGATTCCACGAAAACAGCTCGGGCCGATCGGCGTGCATAAAGATGGTGGCATTAACACTTTTAATGCTGGCTTTGGGAACAGCTAGAAGTCGAAAGCTTGGGTGAAGAGACATCCATTTGCAGGACCAATTCTCTGCAGGCGTTTTAAATAAACAGATTTTGCTATTTCCATCCCTGGGCCATCGATTGGACTGTCCCCACAGAAAATGCTCTCAGGTTTTGTGTCGGCCCTTTTTTCACATCCGTACAGTGATTTCTTGCTAATCCTCCAGGCTGTGGTATTGGTTTTGGTATTGACATATCTATCACTTGTTCCATTAGTCTTCTAAGGGAATTCTGGCTGCCTCCCCCCCCCCCCCCCCGCCGCTCCGTCCACTCTCGAGCGTCAATAGACGACTCCACTTTGCAAGTTCTTAGGCCAACGCCCCACCCCTTTGCCGTAAAACTTGGCAAAACACAGTACGTCCATGACGTCATTGTATAGGAAAAGGGGCGATTTGACAGAGATTGACGTAATGGTCTTTTTCCTCAAATGACGTCAATGGGCTTACCCTGTCTTTCCACGTTTCAGCCGTATCAGACTTCATGATTGTGCTTCCCTCTTTGCATAGTGTCTGGCAAGAAAGTTTGCCAGGCCATGCCGTTCATTGTGTTCGCCATGCCGCTTGAAGTACGCGATTGGGTTAATTCTGGGGCTCGACCCTTTTGATAGACAGGAGTGGAGTCGTCTATTCGTACAGCGCCACCCACTCTTTTTTGTGTACTTATTTTTCATTCCGCGGCGACTTCCGGGAGGAATGAAATCATTAACGTACACGTTTGATATTCATGTGCGTGCGTGTTGCCACGAAGGCAAGACATGCACCGTGAACAATGCTGCACGTAAATTTTGACTCGGTTTGGTGAAAAAGAAATCCCCAGCCGGGATTTGAGTGATGATGATGATGATGATGATGATGATGATGATGATGATGATGATGATGACGACGACGATGATGATTCTATTACTACAATTAATCAAGATGAATTTCTCTAGATGAAAAAAGGCATACCTCATCGAGAGAAAACAACCATTTTACCTTTTTTTCATATTGCAGACGGTCGGATAGTATGCAAGAAGAGGCCATCGCTTACGACGAACTCGGGAAACCGGATACACGTGCCATGGAGGTTCAACCGGACCTGCGCACTTTGGAGCCTCGCTCTGATCCAAGGGCTTTCATGTAAGCTGCTTGTCCTGTAAAATGTACCTTAAAAGATAATCAATGATGTTACAGGTATTGTTATAATCATTGTCTTTTTATTATTATCATTATAAGCTCAGTGCTGATGCTGTTACCTTTAAAGAAAACCCATATAACAGACATGTTTAGTAGGAGTTCGTCAGGAGGACTTCGCTGAGCAGAGTCATCCATTAACATGTAAATTCAGGCACGTTAGGGGAGCCATTAGCCGCTCGCGGCCTCTGCCGTATCAGTAGTAGTTGAAGCAGTAGTACCAGTAGTAGTAGCAGTAGTAGTAATAGCAGTAGTAACAGTAGCAGTCGCTGTAGTAGTAGCAGTAGTAGCAGTAGCAGTAGCGGCAGTAGTAGTAGTAGTAGTAGCAGTAGAAGTAGTAGTTGTAGCAGCAGCAGCAGCAGCAGTAGTAGTAGTAGTAGCAGTAGCAGTAGCGGCAGTAGCAGCAGCAGTAGTAGTAATAGTAGTAGCAGTAAAAGTAGTAGTAGTAGTAGCAGAAGCAGCAGCAGTAGTAGTAGTAGTAGCAGTAGTAGCAGTAGTAGTAGCAGCAGCAGTAGTAGTAGTAGTAGTAGTAGTATGACGCCAGACATGATCACAGCAGTTGCCAACGTTCTCCAAACCTAGACATTTGAGATAACTGGGCCTTTTGGTCTTATATCTAAAGCATTGATTGTTCTCTATGTTGAAGGCCGTTCGCCCCGATTCCTACTCGGCGCTACAACTCACTGCCGTTCGAGTCGCAGCGTCGCCTCATTCCCGTACCGGAAGAGGAAGGGAGCGCTGACGAGAGGCTGACGTCACCGGAAGAGATCTTCAGCTTTCCCATCTACGAGCTCGACGTTGACCCCGACTTCATAGAAGGAGAGTTCCCGGGTCAAGGGCTGCAACCCATCGACGACAGCATACCGCAGGAGTCTCAAGATAAAACGTGATCTGAGCGTGAAGTTGAAGGAAGAGAGTTTATTTTGTTGTTGGGTTTCTTGACCAGCGAGAGTTAGATCTGTGTTCCTGGCCATGAGTTTGTTGGCCATGTTACTCTGTGGCTTTACACCACAAATTCTGAAGCCTCAACATGCGTATATACCCTCCATATTAATTTCAGGTATTGGTTAGCGTTGGTTGCGCATTTTTTTCCCTTTCCTATGCTCAAGACAGTTAATTTACCTCTAAAATGCTTTCCTCAAAAAAAGAAAAAAAGAAAAGAAAAAAAGTACAGACCATTTTCGGGCACTTACCTCTAAAATGCTTTCCTCAAAACAACAACAACAACAACAAAAACAGACCATCTTCGGGCACTTACCTCTAAAATGCTTTCCTCCACAAAAGTACAGACCATTTTCGAGCACGCATCTGACAGGAGTAAAAGAAATCACCATCTTCTTTAAACTCCATTCTCGCTCATGTGATCCGACCCAAGTTTCCGTTTCTCCAAAAAGCCCCCTTCACTCACATGCGTACACATACTTGCCGCCTGCTTGGCCTGCTCACAAAGAAATCTGACCACCAGTTTGCCTCCTGTAACCTCCCCCTGGCATTCACATTGCCCTACAAATACATAAATTTGGAAAACTTCTTCATACCAATAAATAAAAAAAGAAAAAATAGATAAATAAGTTTCTGCGAACAGCACATTTTCAAAACATAGTCCCCCCCAAAACAAACAAACAAACAAAAAACAAACAAACAAACAAACAAACAAAAAAAAAACAAAAAACAAACAAACAAAAGAAAACAAAACAAGACAAAACAAAAACAAACAACAACAAACAAAACAAAAAACAAACAAAAACAACAACAACAACAACAACAAAACACCACCACCACCACCAACAACAACAACAACAAAACATACGCGACACATGACTACATATGGAATTTGTGGTATTCTGTCTACGAGTAATATTGCTCTGTGGCTCGGAACAGGACAGATTGAAAGATCGGAATCATCATCTCTGTTTGCCCTCCCCTCTTGCCAACACTGCCTCCAGTTTTTGCTGTCGTTGTTGATGTTATTGTTGTTCGTGTTACGTTACAATTGTGCGTTACGAATCCTGCGAATGGCTTCGATTGTTGCTGACAAAATCCTCGTCTGGTTGATTATCAGTTGTGATGAATCTTGTGATTGGCTTCGACCACTGGTTATTACATCCTTCCCTTGTTGATTATCATTTGTGACGTAGCCTGTGATTGGCTGACTGTGTGTGACTAAACCCATTCCTGGTTGATTGCTATTTTGAATCCTGTGACTGGGTTCGACTTATCCTTTCTTGGTGCATTATCACTTGTGATGAATCCTCTCACTGGTCCCGACTGTTGCTGACCAGATCCTTCCTTGCTTGGTTACTTTTTTGATAGTCGTGAATCCTGTTTTGAATCCTGTGAGTGGCTTAGACTATTGCTGACTGAATCCTTCCCTGTTATATCACCGTATGTGATGAATCGTCTCACTGACTTCGGCTATTCTCTGCTCTTAAAATCGTTCCCTGTTTGTTGATTATCGTTTGTAACGAACTCACTGATTGGCTTCAGCAGCTGCTGACTAAATCTTTCTGGTGATGTCCATGACTTTGAAGGTTTTTCTGATCTCTTATTTCACGTGTTTTTTTGCCCTAGGTGACATCTCACCAAACACCTTAATCGTTTTGTGTATAATTCAGGCTTCTGTGTCAAGAGGGTATAATCCCCAAGTTGTGTTTAAAGTTTGTTTGTTTCCATGCGCCTTTCGAAGTCTTTGTTTTCTCTCACAGTGTTAGTGAATGTAGGTTGAATCTTGAGAATGCTTCATAAGACTTGTAAAGGTTTTTGTTGCTGTTGTTGCTTTTGTCCACTTTTTCAGTGTATTACGAGGCACGTGAAACTTGTACAGCGTTAGAAAAGGCAGCGATACTGACTGCAAAGAACAACAACATTAACGGATGGGACATAACTCAGAATTGATTTGTCAGAGTTATGTCCCATTTGTTATCGTTTGTCCTGATGAACTAAGGCACTGCCCGAAACGTTGACTGTTTACTGTGAGATGTGTCGTCCAAGATAAGTAGTTTGTATGTTTCATTTTGTTGTTGTTGTTGCTTCTAGTTGTTTGCACAGCGTTAGATTTTGTGTATTCGGGTCTTGGTTTCGATTCACGGCTAAAAGCCTGAACCTCATGCAGGCTTTGTCTTTGTTGTTCTCTCTTTGATATCAACCTTGAAAAGGGACGGTGAATCTGCAAGTAACTCCCAAACAACCAACCATCCTAACAACCACTCAACCAGGTGGGTTAGCATTGGTTACTCTCTCTCTCTCTCTCTCTCTCTCTGTCTCTCTCTCTCTCTCTCTCTCATTTCATAAAGTTTCATTTCATTTCTCTGTCTGTCTGTCTCTGTCTGTCTGTCTGTCTGTGTGCCTGCCTGCCTGCCCCCTCCCCCCCCTCTCTCTCTCTCACTCACTCTCATTTCAATAAAGTTTCATTTCACTTCTCTGTCTCTCTGTCTCTGTCTCTCTCTCATTTCAATAAAGTTTTATTTCACTTCTCTGTCTCCCCCCCCCCCCCAAGCTCACAACACATTCCTCTAAGCGTGTTGATATTACATGTTATTACATTACTTTGTGACCTTTGTGTCGTCGGTTTTATGATGACTATATTTCTGCCCACGTTTGCACCCCGTCCTATCTTCTGTGAATAGTATGCATTTTGTGTGCACATGTACATTTGAAAACTAAACGGTTGTGCATCTATCTACAAGCCTCATACATGTCAGAATGTCTATTTTGTATCGTACTTTATTGAATTCTATATTTGTATAAAATTCCTTGTCAGACACTAACTTAAACTTCGTCACTCCCATATTTAGGTGGCATTGCTTGCTGTGTTCAATTCGGTGGTGGCTGTTATGGAGGGAACTCGTACAGGTCTATTTTTAGACAGACGTCACCTGAGGTCACGGGATTCCGGAAACGCCCGATAGCGCGTTCAAACCCTAACCAAACCCTAAGCCTAACCGTAAGCCTAACCCTAACCCTATCCGTCTAAAAATAGACCTGTACGAGTTCCCTCCATAATAGCCTCCCCCGTTCAATTCAAGCTTTCAGGTGTAGATGTGGAAGGGGGACAACTTGTGTATCTTCAAACACTATGAGTAATTGTCCCCCTCAGAACTATGAATCTGCGCTAACACTTAGAAACTAAGAAAAAGCTTTCTAACTGCATTTCTTAAAAACAACAAGTCTTGCCTGTTTGAAACGACACAATATAAAACTGCCGCAGATGAATGCTACTGTGCTCAGAAAACTTTCCTTTCTTTTTCTTCGTTCGGTAAGATCAATGTTCTAGGTGGTTTGTTTCGTTTCCTAATTCCCTCAACCTGTGACAACTTTTTGAACCTTGTGTAAGCTTTTGTTTAAGCGTTTGTTTCATGTACATGTACATGTTGTTATGTATACCAGCCGTCGGAACCAATTGAGATAAAAGAGACATAAAGTATGCACACTATTTAGTGTTAGCGGTCCAGACTTTTTTTTCATGTAGAATGCATTGATAAAAGATACAGCGTATGCTAGAGTATGAAGACCAGTTATTTTCCACGAAGGATACAGAGAAGCAAAAACATAATTGTTTTTGTTTGAAGCTTGTTAAAAGCACAATATTTGTAAACATGTTTGATATTTATTGATTGATTTATTTTTATGTTTATATTTTATAGTTAAACTATATTATTAGAAATTGTTGCACACATAATAGTAATAGTAATATTAGAAATTGTTGCACACATCAGCATTTCTGTAATAATTGAGCATAATGTTCCTCAGCCTTCTTGAATTTGCTGAAAATATTCCGTACCGCGCACGAGTATCCCACGTGTTTGACTTTTTTCCGGTTTTGGTCCTGTATGCGGAAAAAACAAACAAAAACAGCCAACATTTACGGTTCCCTAATGGCTGCTATTGCAGCAAAACACGAGTATAATCAAAGTGCAACACTCTCAATAGCCAAATGTAGATCCGTGCAGACTGTTTTTTTTTGTTGTTGTTGTTGTTGTTGTTTTTGCAGTGAGGACCCTGGTGCAGAACCCCAAACGTACTTTGTAGGAGTTTGTATTTGAGTTAAATACATCGTCGAATTTGTTTAAAGCCTGCCCTTAACTGGGCACAGCGCGCGAAACACACATGTGCACATCACAGTCATTGCGCTCGGTGTGTCTACTAACTACAAATTGAACACAGCTGTGCTCGGTGACAAACCGACTGGAGATGAACTGTCCGCCATGTTTGCGCGCCGAGTGACGTAGTACAGCCAATCAGAATCTGTTGTGGAAACCACAGTCACAGTTGTGGCTATTTGAAATCCAGGTTGCTGTGATGACGCCAAAGCGGCGGAAACCCCCAAAATCACAACTGTGTCACACCTGTGGACAGCACTGTGGCACTCCGCACTGCCCAGTTAAGAGCCGGCTTTAGGTTAAACGAGAGCGACAACGTCTGTTTTATTTCTTTTTTGTGTCATCTGTAGTTTCAGCATTTAAGGATTAACACTTTTCCTGCTACTAGATTTTAGAAGCCCTCCATTTCAGTGCCAAATGTTCTCAAAGTTAAAATTTGTTCAAACGAACATGTTATTACCGGGGCTATTTCTTACAATAGCGAATAACCCTCTAGATCGAGAATGGTAGTAGTTTGTGTGTTCAGAAAAATCGCGAAAATGGGAGTGACCCTATACTCATACCGTTCGAGTTTTCTCGAAACTGGCAGGTGTGTAAACCGTGTATATGTATATCCACCTGTGCTTGTTGGTCCAGTTATATTTTAACTCTTCACCTCTATATTTATGTGATGTTGTTGAACATTTGTCGTCCAAGTGGTGCAAGAAATAAACCAAGAAGCATTTTAATGCGTGTTTCCTTTGGCTTTTTTGTTGTTGTTGCTGGTTGGCGTAATTGATTTAAACGTGTGTGTGTGTGTGTGTGTGTGTGTGTGTGTGTGTGTGTGTGTGTGTGTGTGTGTGTGTGTGTGTGTGTGTGTGTTTTACGCTGGCCAGTTTACAAGTATTCAGGCGGTGACAAGAGGCCAGAAGCCTACAACAGATTATATAGCCTCCGCCTGTGAACATTCACAACGTAGTACGGCGAATACTGTCACAGCATACAGCATAATAATAACAGTGAAAAGACAGGAGGGGGAGGGAGACGGGGAAGAGGGAGAGTAAGAAGAAAGGAAAGTGAGAACAAGAGAGACGAAGGGGAAAGGAAGGTTGTGTAATTGTGATGGGCATCCACAAGCATAGTTCGCACCCTTGCTCTGTATTGGGCGAACTACGATACCAACGCAGCCACACTCAAGTTGTCACGACCCTGTCTTGCGTTCCATGTACTCACACACTCACACGCACAGTCACATTCACGCGCATACCATACGCAATCATGTACAGTTACATAGGGGCATACAAGGGTACAATCACACAAACATTTATTACCCCATATAAGTACAAATGAGAGAAGCGCGCGGTTCCTAACCGTCTGTCACGGCCACGGAAACCCGACTAAATGAAACACTCTGTCAGTGCTCTCAAGGAAATTATATAAATGAAGAATTTAGGTTTAATTTACACAATTTCAGTCCTTGACTGTTGACGTATTGACTTGGCTCTTACGGCAGATCGGGTATACTTACGAGTTTAGTATACAAGGCTCAAGGCGGCGAGGTTCAAGTTCGCCTGCTTTGATCGGTTTAGGGTTAGGTTTAGGTTCAGCTGCCTTAGAAGAATCCTCCAGATCCGATGGCCAGACACCATCAGCAACGTAGACACACCAGCTGCCAGCTGAAGACGAGATCCGGAGAAGAAGATAGGGGTGGCTTGGTCACACACTTAGGAAGCCAGCGTCCAACACCACCAGGCAGGCCCTGACATGGAACCCCCAGGGTAAGCGAAAGAGAGGACGGCCGAGGAACACCTGGCGACGCGACCTCGAGGCAGACACCAGGAAGATGGGATACACCTGGAGACAACTGGAGACAATGGCCCAGAACAGAGGACTCTGGCGGACTGTTGTACCTATACCCCAGTAGGGGGGGGGGGGGAGACAGGCCTAAGTAAGTAAGTAAGTTATGTTCAGGTTTAGGTTTACATTTAGGGTTGGGGTTACTTTGTGGTAATGGTGTAATCACTGTTGTTTAGACGGTCGCAGTACATTTACAGCAGGTGCAAATGACACAAGGGAGCAAACTATACCAACGCAGCCACACTAGGCGGACAAAATGGGTGACTTAGGGCATATGGAGGTATTGTCATCACGGAGAAATGCAGAAAATAAGCTATGAAAGTTATTTCAGTTGCGCGATGTAGGGAGATGTGTTTTTTTGAAAACTTGGTGCTGAAAAGTGGCCTTTTTGAGAAAATGGCTGACAAAGCATAACGAAGGAATCATGCTTATGCTCTGCTTTCAGCCTTGAAACTGTCACACAAGTTGTATCAGATGTCTAAGGATTGTAAACTGAAAAAGAAACATCTTGAAATCGTTAAAATTTACCCCCTCCATCAGTGTTTTTTCTCAAAAGTGGCTGAGCGAGTTTGTCTGCCGTTTCTGGCATTCCATCACAATTCCTGATGATGGTATGTGATGTGATGTGATGTGTGTGTGTGTGTGTGTGTGTGTGTGTGTGTGTGTGTGTGTGTGTGTGTGTGTGTGTGCGTGTGTGTGTGTGTGTGTGTGTGTGTGTGTGTGTGTGTGTGTGTGTGTGTGTGTGTGTGTGTGTGTGTGTGTGTGTGTGATCATCGCTGTTGTTTAAAAATAAATAAACACCAGACGTGTTCACGTATGCCTTCAAACAGTTGTGTTGTGTACGGATGGTCGCTTGCCTTAAGGGCGTCAATGCTTATTTCTGTCTTGAAAAGCACGTTAGATGAAACATAACGTAAGATATTTATGCAATTTCGCTTTGAAAAGTTGAGCAGATGGTAGCAGCTTCAGATGATTTGGAAGACAGTTTCATAAGGAAGCTCCTTAAAAAAAAAACTGCAGAGAGAGAGAGAGAGATTACGGCACATGTGCAATATTCTTACAGGCCTCTCACGGAATATTCAACAGAGACAGAGAAAGAAGAAGAAGCATAAAATGAATAAAACGTGCAAGAGAAAGAACAACGAGGAACAAGGAAATAACGGAAACACACAATTCAAAACATAGACTGCTTGTGATTGATTTTTTTATTTGACGTGCAAGTGTGTAAAGGCTAAAAAACAACAACAACAACAACAAAAAATCACCCCCAAAAAGGGATACTTTAAAGAACTACCCCCCCCCACCCCCCACACTTCCCTGACCCACCCCTTAGGAGAACAAAAACTCGATTTTAAACACACGTAGTATTTGTAGGGAGATCATACCCTTGGATGGTGATAATATTATTCAACTGTAGTTGTGCGTGACGAACATCAAATTTACTTTTAAATAAATTCAGAAATGACAAAAGCGTAATGATATACCATCTCAGTCTTTTAAGTTTACTTATATTTACATGTGTTGTGTTGTGTTGTGTTGTGTGTGTGTGTGTGTGTGTGTCTGTGTGTGTGTGTGTGTGTGTGTGTGTGTGTGTGTGTGAGTGAGTGAGTGTGTGTGTGTGTGTGTGTGTGTGTGTGTGTGTGTGTGTGTGTGTGTGTGTGTGTGTGTGTGTGTGTGTGTATGTGTTGTTGTTGTTGTTCACACAAAAGTCACGACGAAGCCAATCGGGGTTTCAGCAAAACGAAAACACCGCAGAGAGAAACTACATAATTACTTATACTTCAGTTGTTACTGACAAGGATTATAATTGGACATGGTAATAATTAAGTAAAGAGTGCGCGCATTAATGAAACATTATCCACAGACATTAAAACATGCACTAGAATAGCAACACACTGGGTGCTCATGCGTGTGTTTTGAAGAAAAAATCGTTATGTCCGAGCTGCAAAAAAACCCTCTCCGCAGCGGAATACTGTTTATATTGCCACTAGAACTCGGAAACATACTGATGTCGATAAGTTCAATATTTTGGCCAGAAAGGATAACGCTTTCCGCTGTTGAAACGAAAAGTCGCTTTGATAGTTTTAGCGTGCATATACATATATTTTCTCTAAACATCGAAAAATTGAATTTCCACACTTGGTTGACGCGGGCTTCAGCAAAGAAAAAGCAGCACCGAGTGGAAATTTCTTTTTTCTTACAAGATGTGTTTCGATGTTTTAGTGTATTATCTCTTCAACAGCACGAGCTCCACCATCCCCTGCACACTATTCTTCTTCTTCGTCCCACTACCGTAGTAGGGGAAATGCGGGCTGCTTCCCCCGGGGGAAGCGCGTCGCCACGAACCGGCGACACCCATTATTTTTTCCTGCGTGCGTGTGTTTGTCTTTATAACCCACCGGCCATTTCGGCCTTCTCTTTTTCGAATGATGGAATTGGGATCTTTATCGTGCACACTTGATGGTTGTGTACACGGGCCGAAACAGGCACCGAAAGCGAGTCTGCACATGATTTTTACTCGATTTAGTGCGGAGAAATCTCACGCCAAATTCCTGCACGGACCGGAGCCAGCAGCACCCGGCCTATACCTAGACGGTCACCCATCCAAGTACTAACCGGGTCCAGCGTTGCTTAACTTCGGTGTTCAAGTGAGAACCGGTGTGTCCAACGTGGCATGGGCCACTATATGACAAGACTTGCTAAAAAAAAAAAAAAAGCCACCGCACACCAGTAAGAGCCACTTGAAGCCACTACTAAGGATGGCGCGAGACCGCTTCAGATTGCGTGACAGTGGCTTCAAGTGCCCTCTAGTGGTCTGAAGATATCGAGTAAAAATGCGATTTTTGCTTGGGTTTTTAAAGAGTTATACATGTATACATTTTCAGTTAGCATTAAAAAAGAAATGATTTCTGTATATTGATTGACACAGTGCCAGTAGCCAAGCTAAAAGCGTGTTTTTTTTTTTTTTAAAAAAAAAAATCAATATATTTATAAAAAGTACGTTTGAATAGGTGACACGCTCAAGGGACCACAGACAACAATAATAATAAAAAAAATGTATAAAACATGAAGACCATGCAGCAACATGATGCCGGATGGGAAGTCACTACTTCGCCTTACACTGCCTCCGCCAAGACAGAACAGTTGCCAATGGCGACAATTTCGGGTGACCCTATAATTATACCGATCGAGTTTACTCGAAACTGGAAGGCGTAAACGTCTATAATCATCAACCACCTGTGCTTGTTTTTGGTGCAGTGATATCTTTGAGCTCTTGACCTGTATGTCTGTGTGATATATGTATATACATTTCTATATTACTCTTTTTCATAAACAATCATCAATATAATTATGAAAAAAATGTACATTTAGATAGGTGGGACAACAGACAATAAAAATATGTACAGAATATGACGACCAGCAAGACAATGCCGGACGGAAAGTCAACTATCATTTCTACATTTATTGCCCCCCCCCCTCCCCCCCCCCCCAGTATAACAGTTGTCGGGTGGGTGGGTAAGTGGGTGGGTAAGTGGGAGTTTAACGTCCTTTTCCACCACATAAGGGTGACATCAAAGACGGGGCAACGAGAAAAAGGCCAGCACAAATATTTGGCCCCAGCCGGGATTCAAACTCACGACCCGAGCATTTACAGATTAACGCTCTACCATTCGGCTATCCCGGGCCGGCTCCCCAGAATAGTTGTCAATGACGACAATTTCGTACTTAAGGTAAAATGGCTGAAGCTCTGTTAAGTATCATTTCAGCTAGGTCCATTTGCACAGGGCTTCCTTCAACAGGCCATTCCATTATGCCAGTGAAGAGTTTCCCGTCAGAAGTACATCCGGGCACAAACCATCCTGCTCCACCTGAGGCAGACGTGCAGGCGCTATTAGTGTCATCCGTGTAGAACTCTATAGCACCCGACGGTGTTGGGAAACCATTTTCAATATTTTCATCATAACCCTCGATTGATACGTCAGCGTAGAAGCTATCGTAAGACAGTTGATAACTGGTTGACTCGTCGCCAATTGTAAAATTGTCGTACAAGGCACCGGCATTGTCGCCCCAAAATATGAAGACTTTGAGTTGGTACTCGGCCTGGAGAAGGAGCTGGTGGAGGTTCTCCAAGCCGATGAAGAACTCGTCATCGACTGAGGACATAGGGACGTTAATACCTGCCTTTATTGTTGCCCAGTTCTGGTTGAAGAGATTGGTGGATGATGTGCTACGTTGGAACACCACAGTGACGCCAGCTCCTGCGTCAAACCGACATGACACCTGCAAAATAAACTTACTCAATCACTAATATAGATGAAAATAATTTCGGGTGGGTGGGTGGTTGTTTGGGAGTTTAACGTCCTTTACCACCACGTACGTGTGATATCAAAGACGAGGCAACGAGGAAAAAGCCAGCACAAATATTTGGTCCCAGCTGGGACTCGAACCCACGACCCGAGCACTGAAAGTCCAACGCTCTCCTATTCGGCTATCCCGGCTCCACCAAAAACAAATGAGAAACAAGCAAGCAATCAACAAACAAACAAAGAAAAACACAAGCCAGCAAACAAACAAACATAAACAAAACCAACCACACACACAAATCACAACGATTAAACGAGAAAGGTGAAGAGGGTTGGTGGGTGTTTGGGAGTTCAAGAAAGACAGAAAGGATGTGTGAAAATCCCAAAGTTGGCCTCTATATTTTACATTCGTTTATTATAGGGACACTCTTCCTTATGTATTCCATATCGTAGATGTCTCGTTAATCCGAATGGAATGATTATATTGTTAAGACTCAAGGTTTTGAAATGAATTTATTTTACGCGTCTGAACGCTTGGTGCTTCCGCAGGCCCTGGCAGACGACCAGCCTGGATCAGCCAGTCAGGGTCCCTCTTGCTATCTTGGTTGAAAATGCGCATTAGCTTCCTCCTCGTTCTGAGATTTTCTGCAAGGAAGGAGGCTAACTCGGGTCTGAATTATTGTATTGTTGAAACTGATGGTTTTGAAATGAATAAAACCAAAGCGCATAAAATACCTTAAATGGAGACCCTGCTCCGACAGGCTGAATATCATAGAGTCCGTTGAAAGCCGATCCCTGGTAACCGTTTTCAAACGCCTCTTGACAATCTGTAAACAGCAGTCACTTATTATTTATTTGTTAAACATACTAAAATAACACCCTACCTCCGATGTGACAAAAAGACTAAACGAAGACAAATTCGCGTTGCCGCTTTCAAGAAAATCGGAAAAAAAAGTGACAGTGGGTCAGTGTTATCGATTTCGAGATTTTGTTTTTCATTTTCAGATCCTAATGTAACTACTGTGAAAATGTCAAGGCTGAATATAGCTGTGACAAAGAGCGTTCACTTCAACCACGATACACTAGCATGATTCCCAGGTCACACTTACAGAAGTCATTATTTTTTTCCCTAACTTATCGCTATTCAGCAGCAATATTTAACGATCGTATCTCCAACTACAGAAATGCTGCAGAAACAATATGTAAACTAAACGAAAGCTTATTTAATGCAATTTAACTCTATAATTATGTCCCAGTCACCCTTTGGCCCCCTTTTGTTGTCTTCCGTCATGTTTGTACCTCTGATAAGTCGTTCACATGTCGTTCCGCCGTACTCTATCGGGCACAGGCAGTGGTCGTTACTGGCCGCTGGTGTACCGCCATTTTGGCACTGCAGAGGCGGTGCTGCCGTGCTGTCTGTAGGCGGTGCTGCCGTGCTGTCTGGAAGCGGTGCTTCCGTGCTGTCTGGAGGGGATGCTGCCGTGCTGTCTGTAGGCGATGCTGCCGTGCTGTCTGGAGGGGATGCTGCCGTGCTGTCTGTAGGCGATGCTGCCGTGCTGTCTGGAGGGGATGCTGCCGTGCTGTCTGTAGGCGATGCTGCCGTGCTGTCTGGAGGGGATGCTGCCGTGCTGTCTGTAGGCGATGCTGCCGTGCTGTCTGGAGGGGGTGCTTCCGTGCTGTCTGTAGGCGATGCTGCCGTGCTGTCTGGAGGGGGTGCTGCCGTGCTGTCTGGAGGGGGTGCTTCCGTGCTGTCTGTAGGCGATGCTGCCGTGCTGTCTGGAGGGGATGCTGCCGTGCTGTCTGTAGGCGATGCTGCCGTGCTGTCTGTAGGCGATGCTGCCGTGCTCTCTGGAGGGGATGCTGCCGTATTGTTTGGAGGCGCTACTGTCGTGTCCATGTCTGTGGCTCCCTGAATAAAATTAAAATTACGAACAGACTTCTAAACGTACGACTGTACCTCACAACACAGAATCTGAAAGGAGAGAGAGAGAGAGAGAGAGAGAGAGAGAGAGAGAGAGAGAGGTGGTAATTTACATAAACCATTTTTCAGAACCAAAACCAAAAGCCCTACCACTTTCATTTTTGACAAACCAAACCAAACAACAACAAGAAATTCCACACGAAACAAAACAAAACAAAGAGAGAGACACACACAGACAGAGACAGAGACAATAATCAGAAAGATAGAGACGAAGAGTCAGACTGGCAGAGACGGACACGGCCAGACATACACCGGAGACAGAATTCAAATTCTGTATTATCCTCACGCAGGCAGTTCACACAGACCGGCAGACGGACAGAACAAATAAACACCAACATACCTTATGCATGAACACGCACTCCGAAGAACCAGCCACTACCATGCTGCAGCACCCGCTTGGGTCGATGTCGCTCAAAAGAGAACAGGAGTTTAGACCATCCTGGCCAGTTGGGCACACGTTGATCCCTACACAACCCGCAGCTTGTGAACACATCACCGCACAGTCCACTTCCGAGCGGCCAGTGCCAACTCGCATCTGCTGGCCGTTAGATATCAGGCCTCGAGGGCATTTGGTGTACAGGACCTCGGAGACGTCACCAGTGGTCGAAGCGAAGGCAGAAGTTGTAAGAAAAACAGCGATCAAAGCCACAGCATGTCCTAGAAGCTTGTCCATGTTTGCTGCATCTGAAATGTACAAAACGTGCCCATTATAACCACAAATTAGTTGTCTTGTTAAATCACAAATTAAACATGCAAAAGAAAAAAAAAAAAACACCAAAAAAACAAACAAACAAACAAAACAGAAATATCCGAACTAAGCAACACCAACAATAGCAACAAACATGGTGATGAATCACCATACAAATAAGAAACGAATAAACAAACAGAATAACAAACAAATGATAAATTTACAGAACAGGAAAGAAAAAAGAAAAAAAAAACGAAAAAAGTACTCACTACTCATTGGCTCATTTTGAAAAAAAGTTTCGAGAAGTAAGAAAACATATTTATTGTATTCCCCTTCCTCCACCGTTCACCCCCCCCCCCCCCCCCCCAAAAAAGAAAAAAAAGAAGAAGAAGAAAACAACAACAACAACAAACAAACAAACAACAACAACAACAAACAACAATAAGAACAACAACACAAAAACAAACAAACGAACAAAACGAACAAAACAAAACAAAACGTCAACTCAAGACAATCAGCAACAAAACGATGACACACAAAATATCTTATGTTATTCACTAACTACGAAGCAAATAGGAATGAAATTTACCAGTTTTCATGACGACCTAGGTCAGTAGAAAAGATTCAAAATTCCTTTACGGTCAGAATGGAAACCACTCAGGTTAGGCGAACAGACTGTCTCATCAGAACGTAATTATAACTGTATTTCTCCTATACATGTAAACGTCGTGCATTTTCATTGGTCAGTATTGTCGCAACATGAACACTTCCCGCGGGGGTATTTTGGCTCTTCCGTGGCAACACCGACGTCACTGCAGCATATTTTTATTTCACTTGTCTTGTCATTTTTTCAAGTGCTTCCCTTGTTATGAATACACAACCAGCACAGCAAGTGTCGTAGTTCCTGGGCCTGGTTAACTCCGGGAATGACAGGAAGGGTAGAATGCGGCTCCGTCACGCAGTTTCAAACCATCTGGACCTGCACAGCGTCATCATACCATCCTCCTCATCATCATCATAATATTTTTTAAGCCTCAGTTGCATGCATGGATGCATCAGACTTGAGTCTGATTCTTTTCTTCCTGTTTTTTTTTTTTTTTCTTTTCTTTTCTCCATTTACAATTTTCTTTTTTGGTCGTGCATCCACAATAAAGAAAAAAATTGTCCTAGCTTCTGAGATCTTCATGGATTCCACCCTTGACCTGAGAGGAACACCACAGGAACTGGCGAAGGGCTGCAGACGGACAAAAATGTTCTGCAATTCTCGGGGGAGCTGGAGTAACCGAGTTGGTATTTAGTAGGACTTTCAATGTTAGGGTCATGGGTTCGAATTTCGGCTGGAAGCTTTTTGAATTTTTTTTTCAACAGGAAGAACAGAGTTGGACTTTTTTTCAACAGGAAGAAGAGAGTTGGATTTTTTTTCAACAGGAAGAAGAGAGCTGGATTTTTTTTCGACAGGAAGAAGAGAGTTGGATTTCTTTTTCGACAGGAAGAAGAGAGTTGGAACTTTTTTTTCAACAGGAAGAAGAGAGTTGGATTTTTTTTTCAACAGGAAGAAGAGAGTTGGATTTTTTTTAACAGGAAGAAAAGAGTTGGAATTTTTTTTTCAACAGGAAGAGGGGAGTTGGAATTTTTTTTCAACAGGAAGAGGAGAGTTGGAATTTTTTTTCAACAAGAAGAAGAGAGTTGGAATTTTTTTGTTCAGCAGGAAGAAGAGTTGGATTTTTTTTCTACAGGAAAAAGAGAGTTGGAATTTTTTTTTTAAACAGGAAGAAGAGAGTGGGATTTTTTTCACAAACTATTAATATCAAAAATGATATTTTGACACTTTAGCCATGTTTTGGCGTGCCGCAACACAGTTATTTGTGCTGACCTTTTCCTCGTTGCCCTGCCTTTGATATCACTTGTATATGGTCGAAACCAACAACAACAACAACAACAAAACCATACACCCATCCACTGTGCAATATTCAATACGTGTTCGGAAGATATTGCTTGGTTTTTGTTCACATTTCCGAATATAGTTTTCACAGCCTGATAAAACTGTCCTACATATTTCGCTTTTTCGTTTTAACTAGAGTACTAGCTGGGTTCATTTTCCCCTTACCACACAACTTCCTCCCCACTCCTACCCCCCCCCCCCCCCCCCCCACCTCCCGTCCATGCACGCACTCCGAATGTTTCGTTCATACAAGTGTTTGTTTTAAATGTTGATCTCCTTACTTCTGTTGCCATGCGCCGATGCTGCCAGAACTTTTTCAATGTCACTATTTAAAAAAAAAACAAAAAAAACTAACTGCCCAAGCTAGGATAATAAAGATGTTGAATCAAATTGAATGCCTTTGTTATCATCAGGAGTTCTGAGGACCCTGCGCTACACTGATGTCACTTTGACAATTTCGTTTTCATTGACCGAGGCATCAAATAGCTGGGAACGGCTGTTTGTGTTTCACAATGAACAGGAGTTGAAAACTAGGATGTGTGTTTTCCAGAATGGATGTTTTTTTTTTTGTTTTTTTTCGTTGACAACTGCAAGTGTTCTATTTCCCAAGAAACCGCACGGTCAGTCATTAACTACTGAGACAACTCTTAAGTCTCTCTCTCCCTCTCTCTCTCTATCTCTCTCTCTCAGGGAGCCGGGGTGGTCGAATGGTAGAGCGTTGGACTTCTAATGCTCGGGTCGTGAGTTCGATCACGGAAGGGGCCAAATATTTGTGCGGGCTTTTTCATCGTTGCCCCGTCTTTGAAATCACCCTATGTGGTGGAAAAGGACGTTAAACCCCCATACACCCCCACCACCATCACCTCTCTCACTCTCTCTCTCTCTCTTTATTTTTCAAAGACAAAGATGTGGGTTAAAAATTGAGAGACTTCAAACACACAGAATTAAAAAAAAATCGTTGGTGCTTGATTTATTTATTGACGTGCAAATGCGCAAATACTTAAAACCCTTGAAAATGCTCCAAGCATATTAATCATCAGGGACTTTGTATACACATAAGAGCTATAATTACGGTAATCTATAACAACAGCAACGTTATGCAGAAACTGTGAAAAAGACTATCTTTTCGTGTGGTAGGTAAATATATGCAATATATAAGTGGATAGTGATTATATCACTAAACTGTAGTGGTGCATGACGAACATCAACCATTATTTATCTCGGTCTCCAGAATTTAGAAGTGTTTGAAAAATATTCACCAAAGCGTAATTATTCCTTTTGGAATGATCAGTGGAACGAACGAAATGCACAGACACAAGCCTTACAGTGTTTTAATCAAAATCAGTAATATGCACTTGGAAAACTGCTTTCAGCATTAATGATTCAACTGGAAACGATAGATTTTCCAGAATGTCTAGTGGAACCATTTTCTTTAATTTCCAAACGTTTCACAAAGTTGCATTAAAGATTGTGTGTGTGTGTGTGTGTGTGTGTGTGTGTGTGTGTGTGTGTGTGTGTGTGTGTGTGTGTGTGTGTGTGTACTTCATTCTTTACTGACAAAAATAGATATGCACAAGATGTACAAACAGAGATAAATGTGCAAAAAGAATAAGAATAAATGTATTAAAAGAGTTAAATATACAAAAAGAGTTAAATGTACAAAAAGAGTTAAATGTCGAGGAAATAGGGGATTTGTGCATTGTAGTACTCAGTGACAATTTACTGATTAACATTAAAACGTGCAGTAGACCGCCAAAAGAGTAAATGCTAATGCTTGAAAATATTCTTTGGGTTCTAGCGCAAAAAAGTTTCTTTGCATGGAGACTTGTTTACATTGCATCTATATAGTACTGAGAGCACGAAAACAACTCGACAGTTCCAACATATGGTCAGACAGGAACATACTCTGTTGAGGAAATGTAAAACGTCATTCTATTTCAGTGCATTATACATGTGCCAAATATTATTTGTAAAATGTGAACTCGTGTATTTTCTCGAAACATCAATTGCAATGGATTTCCACACATTGTTTGACACTGCTACGGTAGTTATAAATTAAAAGTGTTTGTTCGTAAAATTATCAATGTACAACACACGCTTAAGGGACAACGGACAAGAAAAATATCAATAAAAATTAATGTCACCAACGGCGACATAACACCGGTTGGACAGTCGATATTTTGGCTTTTTAAGGCCTTTGTGAAACCCACTACCGACAGAACATTTATCAATGTGACCGACATGTAAAAATTATGGAGAAAAAAGAAGCTTCTGACAACAGAGAATGCATGAGGTGATAAAGAGAGAAAGACTAAAACAGCTCTACTGATCTTGGTCAGTACTTGGACAGCAGTAGTAATGAATCGTGTTTTGTACCTATAAAACGGAATTGCGGTTTAATCTGGATTTCTTTCGCCTTAACAAGATTGGACCACAGTTTCAAATCAAGCACACGTACTATCTGGAAATGACTTGCGCGTGAATTTATTTATTCTTATAATGTATGATTTTGTTCTTTATTTTTTTTAATATGATGAAAAAGAAAATTTGGACAAGATGTGTATCTTTTATACGGAATAGCGGTTGATTTTTGGATATCACTCGCATTTAATAAGATCGAACCGCTGTTACTTACTCTACAGACCATTTGAAAGTGCGAACGAAATCAGTGTATCCACTTTTTAACAAAACCAATCAGCGTATCCGTTGTACACGGAACTGCAGTCTTCAACATCTACTGTATTTAACAAGTTTGAATCACCGTTACTGTTTATAGTAAACACAGCAGTCTATTCACAGACGATTTCAAAAGAATGTGTTTGTGTGCGTGTGGATATGTGGGTGTGACAGGTACAAACAACATCAATTTTTCTAGTAGGTAATAAAATGGAAAAGGACAATGCTATATGTTTTGTTTACTATCTGGTCATTCTGTTCAGGAATTACAAGTTGTAAAGACCATCCTCCCATAGCACATACGTGGTGGAAAAGGACGCTAAACCCGGAAACACCCTCCAATAGCAATCTGCTCGGAGATCGTTCTGATCGTTCCGATCAGTATGAATAACGTTCTCTGATCTGTGTATGACATGTGAACATATTACTCATATTCATTTTTCACCTACTTCTATAGAAATTTTCACATTATTTCTGTTTACGATTATGTTTTGCATAGATGCGTGCGATTAATACATGCGTCATGTTGTGTATGTATGTGTATGTGTGTGTGTGTGTGTGTGTGTGTGTGTGTGTGTGTGTGTGTGTGTGTGTGTGTGTGTGTGTGTGCTTTGTCCCTACTTAGTATCCCCTCTTTTCTTTTCTTTTGACAGTAGTATTAGCTCTTGTGGTGTAGCAACGGCAAGTTTTAAAATTGGTATGTATATGTAACTTCTACCGTTGTAAAATAAAGGTTCTTGTTCTTGTACTTGTTCTGAGCCCTTTCGGTAGTGTCTATAAACAGGGTGACAACATTTGATTCATCTGTACAAGAATGGTTACCTCAAACCGAGTAAGATCTTTACACTTTTGTAATAATGTAAATCAACCTGTATGTCGTAAGTTGGAAATAGGTTCATCCCGTTCTGGGCATACAGTAAGAGTATTTTCCTATAAGGAGTCCTCTGTTTGATTGAGGAGAAACCTAGGACAGGAGGGGTGAATTCATTCTTTTTATTAAAATGGAATAGACCTTTTTAGTTTCATTTCAGCCAGAGATATCTGTTTGGTGGTTCCAGAAACAGGCCATTGCATTGTGCTGGTGAAGATTCTCCCCATGCTAGTACAACCGGTCACAAACCATCCTGCCCCACCAGTAGACATGGTACACAGAATGTCAGTGTCGATTGTATAAAACTTTATGGGACCTGACGGTGTTGGGAAACCATTATCAGAGTTAAATCCGCCAGTGCTGAAACTATCATATGAAAGTTCGTATTTGGTTGCCTCGTCGCCAATTCTGAAATTATCGTAAGAGGCAGTGCCATCGCTACCGTCATTGCGTATCATGAAGACGTTGAGCTGGTAGTCGCCCTGGAGAAGAAGTTGGTGAAGGTTCTCTAATCCGATGAAGAACTCGTCATCGACTGAAGAGATGGGGAGGTTGACACCAGCTTTCATTGTTGCCCAGTTCTGATTGAAAAGAGAGGTGCTGGTCGTAGTACGTCGAAACACGACAGTGTCGCCACCTGCTGAGTCAAACTGGCATGGCACCTGTACACGTAAACAATGCAGAGTAATCACGAAAGAAGCAAACAACCAATTAAACCACCACCACAACAGCAATAATAATAATAATAATAATGAGAGACTCAGAGCGCACACACTCACACACACCACACACACACACACACACACACACACACACACACACACACATCCGCACGCACGCACCCGCACACCCACACTACACACACACACACACACACACACACACACACACACACACACACACACACACACACACACACACGCACGCACGCACGCACGCACACACACACACACACACACACACACACACACACACACACACACACACACACACACACACACACACACACACCCGCACGCACGCACCCGCACACCCACACAACACACACACACACACACACACACACACACACACACACACACACACACACACACATGAACATGGACAGAGGGTCTCAGTTATCTATGGAAAGCCTGACGGAACAGGTATGTTTTCAGTTGTGATTTAAAGGATGACAGTGTAGCGACATCACGGAGGGCAGAATTACCCTAATTTACAACAACACCTAAATAACCAAACAACCAACGAACCAACCATCCAACCATGCAACCACAACCAGCCAACCAAAATACAAATCAAAACGATTGCACGAAAAGGACACCAAGAAATAAAAAAAGTGTGAAAACCCCAAATTTGGCCGGCATTACATAATGAACACACTTATCCTCAGGTACCTCACATCAGATGTCAAAGACACGGAAAAGGATGAATAGAAAGATCATGATGTTTTCAAATGAAAAACAAATACCTTGAATGGAGACGCTGCTCCGACTGGTTCAATATCATACAGTCCGTTGAAACCCGCTGACTGGTAGCCGTTTTCATACACCTCTGAACAATCTGTGAAATACAATAACTTCATGTGTATTATGCCAAATCCACGTTCCACGAAAATAATCTCGTGCAATACACGGTAAGGGAAACCCGTTTCCACGCAGGATATGCAACTAGGGAAAGTCATTTGTTAACATCGTTGCAGCTTGGATGGTTAGTTAGTTGATTATTTAGGGCATAACGTATAGTTGTGCTGGTGTGAGTGCGTGTGTGCGCAGGGAGCAGGTGTGTGTGTCCTTTTCCACCACATACGGGTGATATCAAAGACGGGGCAACGATGAAAAAGCCAGCACAAATATTTCGTCCCAGCCGGGATACGAACTCACGACCCGAGCATTAGAAGTCCAACGCTCTACCATTTTTGCGTGGAACTTTGACATGAACACATTACATTTGTGTCATATCTCTGACATTTTGTCACACCTCTGAAATGTATTGATAACCCCGTGTTGTATTGATGCTTTTGACTGAGGTGTATGTATACCTCTGATGAGTCGTTCGCATGTCGTTCCGCTGTACTGTATCGGGCACAGACACTTGTCCTGACTGGGCGCTGGAGAACCGCCATTTTGGCACACCAGAGGCGCTGCTGTGATAGTCCCCGCGTCTGTGGTTCCCTGAGTGAAAGTACCAACAGGTGTTTCAGTGTACCATACAGATTATCCATACGTTTCTTTGAGAATCTATGCTTGCTGAACTACTAACGCAGGGGTTGGGTGTTTGAGAGTTTAACGTCCTATTCCACCACGTAAGGGTCATATCAAAGACGGGGCAACGAGAATAAGGCCAGTATAAACATTTGGCCCCAGCCGGGGTTCGTACTCACGACCCGAGCATTGAGAGTCCAACGCTCTACCATTCGGCTATCCCAGCTTCCCACTACTAACGCAAGGGAAACAATAATCAAACATAAATGTAAGCAAACATACGGTGGAACAGTACATCAGTTCATCGAGTCAGAGAGAGAGAGAGAGAGAGAGAGAGAGAGAGAGAGAGAGATGAAATGAAATGAAACGAATCTTTTTTTCCGACAATAAAATGATACTTATGTATATAAATACCTGTCTTCCATCTTGTCCTTCTTAAGCTAGGATAGCTATATAATACTAAATGCACACGTACAAATACACATATCGGAACTTATCGTGTATCTGAACTAAATCGTGACCAATAGGCAATACTTTACAAAATAAACCTACTGATAAAACGCGGGTATAATCATGATATGGTTAGCAAAACATTAAACACACATTTTTAACATATTGTTTGTCGAAGTAAATGTTGGACATTAACATTGCGCGATGTAAACCTAGTAACACTTGTCAGTGTACCGTCATTGTTATCTTGTTCTATCAGACATTTCATTTCCCCTTGCGGGATTAATAAAGTACAATTTGAATCTTGAATTTTGAGAGCGAAAGTTGGTGAAGAACGCAATACGACGTTGGGGAGAACGTGGGTGACATGGTTATCGCTTATTCGGCCTAATGCAATGGTTGTGTTTCAGTAAATGTTAATGCAGCCGGGTTTTGAAATAGATTAACAGATGTGCTGGATTTTTAGATTCTCTGGATGCAGCTTCTCTTCCTTTGCACGATCGTAAAGTAGGCTGGACTATGGAGAGACAGAGAGAGAGAGAGAGAGAGAGTTCAAACAAATTTTTTGTGTCCATTTACAAATTTGTCTTCGGTCAGCGGATATAAAAATAAGTCAAAGGTAAAAAGCACGCACAAAAGCTATCTCTGATTAGTATAATCAAGACGAACAAACTAACTAAAATGACCTCAGCATTTCCACGTGTGTGTGTGTGTGTGTGTGTGTGTGTGTGTGTGTGTGTGTGTGTGTGAGAGAGAGAGAGAGGGGGGGGGGGGGAGGGGGAAAGAAGAAGACGACGACGTAGAAACAAACACAAATTGTTAACTTACATTGTGCATGAAGACACACCCTGGAGAGACAGCAACACCAAGGCTGCCACACCCGCTTGGATCAGTGTCGCTCAGGAGAGTGCAGGAAACCTGACCATTTTGCCCAGTTTGGCACACATTGACCCCTACACAACCAGCAGCTTGCGAGCACCTTGCTGCACAGTCCACCTCCGACTGGCCAGTGACAACCTCCATCTGCTGGCCGTTCGATATGAGACCTCGCGGACATTTGGTGTACAGATCCTCGGAGATGTCGCCAGTGGTCGAAGCAAAGGCAGAAGTTGAAAGAAAAATGACGAGGACAGTCGAGGCATGTCGTAATAGGTTGTTCATCTTCGCTACAGCTGAAATTTGCAAAATATGCCAGTAAGAATTACTGATTACTCTATTTGTGCTGGCTTTTTCATCTTTGCCCCGTCTTTAATATCACCCGTATGTGGTGGAAAAGGACGTTAAACCCCAAAACACCCACCTACCCTAACTGAATACTCGTTCTGTTTTCATACAAAAGACAACAACAACAACAACAACAACAACAACAACAACAACAAAACAGTGTTAAAAATTCACAAAGTTAAAATGCGGCTAAACTCTAAACAAACAAACAAATCAATGTTAAATCAAAACAACAACAAAAATAAATGTCCAGACAAAGCAACACCAACACCAGCTACAGCAACAAACATTGTGATGAATCACCAAGGTTACTTTAACTCTCTCTAAGCTAACAGATTTTTTTTTTATCCATGACGCAACCTGTGTGCTATCTATTTGGCCGCGTTGGGGAAAATATAACAAAATCTGATACACACAAACTTGCACTAAAAAAACACATAACAGAAAAAAAAGAAAATGGTCAAAGGAAAACAACAAACCTAACAACAAACCCAGCACACAAAACAATATCTCATGTTATCCGCTGACTAGGAAACAAGCACGACTCACATTTACCAAATTTTCTGACGTTTCTGAAGTTGAGATGAACAGAAAAGATTCAAAATTCCTCAACCGTCAGAATGGAATGGGTACCGGACAAGCTTGACTCACATACTGTCTTGCATGATCACCAGAACACAACTATACCGATATTTCTCAGAAACCTCTAAGCGTCGCATGTTTTCATTGGTCAGCTTTCTTCGCAACGTACCAGTCTCCCCGAGGGTATTTCGATGTTCCTATGGAAACACGCGCCTCATCGTATTTTATCTGTAACTGACTTGTTCAGTCCTGTGAAAGTATAAGACCTTTTATTGAGCAGTCTATGTTTACTAAAATATCACTGAGTAAAATACGACTTCGAACTCGTCTGTATTCGGATGATTGTTTGTTGTCATTTCAAATAGATCAATCATGAACTCCAACCAATCACACATCCCTTTGTCAGCATAAGTCCTATGCGCTACATCGATATCATTTGGGTATTTTCTATTTCATTGACCGAGACATCAGACAGTTAGATACGGCTGTTTAGTCTTCAACGGTGTAGTGGATACGGCGGGCAGGATGTGTGTATTTTTAGACTAATCTGTTTTGTTTCGTGACAACTGCATGTGCCCCCCCCCCCCTCCCCCATGGAACTGCGTGGTCAGGTGATCGATGATTGCTGAGACAGCTAAAGCTGTGAAGTGAAAGGTTTGCCCCCCTCCCCCCCCCCACGCACGCACGCACGCGCACACGCACGCGCGCGCACACACACACACACACACACACACACACACACACACACACACACACACACACACATTGACTTAACTGCGCTGAACTGAGAAAGAACTTTTATTTTTCAACGATAAAGACAGGAAGAAAAACAATAAGTTCAAAATAATATTCACAACACTGTAACTCATGAAAAGAATGTTAGACAATCAGTATAACAATGGATTTTGTTTTCACGGCAAACAGTTATCGTAAGCTTGTACAGAAAAAGACATGGATAGTCATTATTAGACTGTACTGATGAAGGACTGACATCAACCTCAGTCATGATAAATTCCAAAATGACACAGGAACAGGGTTAAGGTTCTTGTTCCTTGGGACAAGATGCTTATCTTTAATACGAAACTTCATTTATGGTTTCCGTATTGCTTTCATTCAACATGATCGACCCACTTTTACTGGTAACATCAAACACTATAGACTGTTAGTGTGAACGTACAAACAACATCAAGTTATATATTAAAAAACAAACTCACACACACACAAAACGGCCCCCGTAGAGTAGTGGTTAGCACTTCGGACTATGGACCGGGAGACTCGGGTTCGGGTCCCAGCCGAGGCAAGCGGGTTTTTTCCTACCTAGGTCGGCTCCTGACCAGAACGGATGTGCCATGGGGCCAGTGGGGAGGCTGTTGCCACACAGCCGAGTTTCACCCACTTCACGGGTGCGACTTTGGGGATGCTTTCCTTAGCACGACACATCTCATGATGTGGATGATTCCACGGCCGGCACCGCAGGAGCCGCAGTTCCTGGGCCTGGTTAACACCGGGATATTTATGACAGGAAGCGTGGAATACGGCTTTGTCCCGCAGTCACAAACCTCACGGACCTCCATAGCAGCACCTTACCATCATCCTTGTCTCCATCATCATGCATAATAGCAACTGCCCCAACTTCCCAGCCCTCTGTGGATTCCACCTATGACCTGGGAGGAATTATCACTTGAGCTGGCGAAGAGTTGGGGCAGCCAAAAAAAAAAAAAAAAAGGGTACATTTGGACTAGCTAGGTGCTTACACGGAAACTGCAGTTCTGTTTTGGATATCTCTAGCGTTTAAAAAGGTGGAACGACAATGACTTATTCATCAAACACTACAGTCTATTTACAGACGACTTTAAATGACTGTGTTTTGTGCCTGTGAGTGTGCAAACAACATCAGTGTATTAAAAGAAGAAAAAGAATCGATGGATGTTAATTGGGGATCTTCACGCGGACAATAATGGTTTCCCTCCAACGGGTGGATGGGGTGGGTGTTTAGGAATTTAACGTCCTTTTCCACCACGTAAGGGTGATATCAAAGACGGGGCAACGAGAAAAAAGCCAGCAGAAATATTTGGCCCCAGCCGGGATTCGAACTCACGACCCGAGCATTGAGAGTCCAACGCTCTAGCATTCGGCTATCTTGGTTCCCCTTTCCTTCAAAGGAGTGAGGTCCTTACAAGGACATCACTTTATAGAGAATAATGTAAAACAATCTGATAATTTAATATTAGTGTTTTGTGTTGTTGTTGTTTTCATTTTCAGATCACCTCGACATACGCATACACTGAGTTTTTTGTTTTTTTTTTCCACCAAAAGCGACCTACTTGATTCAAAAGCGTTTTACGTTATTCTCCTTTTGAACAGGACCGGTGAAATCTTTCTTTAAACGGGAGTAGATCTGCTCAGTTTCATTTCAACTAGATCTAACTGGTGGGTGGTCCCAGAGACAGGCCATTGCATTGTATTACTAAAGATTCTTCCAGTACTAAAACAGCCGTATTCAAACCATCCTGAACCACCAGCAGAAAAGATGCACATGTAATCAGTGTCGCTTGTGTAGAACTTTAGAGGACCTGACGTTAGTGGGAAACCATTGTCAGCCGAGTTTAGAAATTCAGAATGGAAATTATCGTAAGACAGCTCATAACTGGTGGACTCGTTGCCAACTGTAACATTGTCGTAGAATGCATTCCCCTGGGTACCCAGATAGTTGATGAAGACGTTGAGTTGGTAGTCGCCCTGGAGGAGAAACTGGTGGAGGTTTTCCAGTCCGATGAAGAACTCGTCATCGACTGAGGAAATAGGAAGGTTAATACCAGCTTTCATTGTTGCCCAGTCCTGATTGAAAAGAGAGGTGCTGGTCGTAGTACGTCGAAACACGACAGTGACGCCAGTTGCTGAGTCGAACTGACATGGCACCTGCAAAAAAAAAAAAATAAATAATAATAAAAAAATAATGACAGTACTTATATAGTGCTATAACCTATCAGTTAATAACAGTTATAAGCGAAAAAAAAATTTAAAAAGGAAAGGAAATAGGAAAATAAATACAAAAATTTACAAAGCCATAGCGTCAGGGCGCAACGACACACACACACACACACACACACACACACACACACACACACACACACACACACACACACACACACACACACACACACACACACACACACGATCACATAAATCAAGCCAAAGCAAACGGTCAAATGTTGTTATGGGCAGAAAAAAAGGTGGATTTTGAGGGTTTTTTTTTAAAGTTTCAAGCGAGGGTGCTTGGCGGAGTGAATGAGAGAGAGAATTATACCTCAACCACATAAATCGATAAGTGTGCAAATGGACTTCGGTGTAGCAGATACCAAAATGTATACACACCAGACGCATTGACAAAATGTTTCATACGTTTCGTTTACCAGTCGGAATTTTTAGAAAACCATCACCTCTTTCCTTCACCGTTGAGATTTTTTCCTTTCAATTTTGTCGTGACAACTCCATCATAATCATCAATGTCATACCCACCACATTCACCAACAACCTTGACGCTGATGACGATGATAACGACAATTATCACCACCACAATCAACAAGAACGACAACAAACCATCATCACTCCAAATTATGGCAACTTAAAACCAACGTCTCTCTTACTATCGGCAACAACGACAACATTATTGAAAAGGGGCGGTGTGTGTTTAGGAGTTTAAATTCCTTTTCCACCACGCGTGGGTGATATCAAAGACGGGGCAATGAGAAAAAAGCCAGCACAAATATTTAGCCCCAGCCTGGAATTCGAACCCACGACCCGAGCATTGAGACTCAAACGCTCTACTGTTCGGCTATCCCGGCTCCACCATAAATGAAAACAAAACGAAACGAAACAAATAAGTATATTACAAACCCGAAATGGTGTAATTTTACATTAAAAGAACCTAATTTAAGATACCTTGAATGGGTACAATGCTCCATTTGGCTGAATATCGTACATTCCGCTGAAAGCCGCTCCGTCGTAACCCTTGTCATACAACTCCCCACAATCTGTGAACAACAAACACTTAATAATTATGTACTAGTTTAACGTGCTAAAACAACTTCCCAAACAAACCAAAAAAAAAAAAAAAAAAGGGGGGGGGGGGGGCGTTTCAGCGTACGCAGGACTGCATTTTTCTTTCATTTTCATCAGCTGGTATCTCCAGAGGCACCTTTCTTAGAATGAAATGAAACATTATTTTCCAAAGGAAAAAAAATATATAGGTACAAAGACTTGTCTTCTATCTTGCCCTTGCTAAACTATGAAAACTGCACTACAAGGAAATCACACACAGAGATACCCATATCCACATGGGCTTGCAATGCACTGCCAAAGAAGCATAGTGATAAAAACGGGTATAACGGGCGAAACAATCCACGTAACTTCATGGACATATCGTTTGTCAATGTAAAGGGTGGGGGTGGGTGGGTGTATGGGAGTTTAACGTCCTTTTCCACCACATAAGGGTGATATCAAAGACGGGGCAACGAGAAAAGGGCCAGCACAAATATTTGGCCCCAGCCGGGATCGAACTCACGACCCGAGCATTAGAAGTCCAACACTCTACCATTCGACCACCCCGGCTCCCCTGTCAATGTAAATGTCAGAAGGTAGTATAATGGATATATACAGGGGAAGTAAGTAAAGCTGAAAGTGCTCCCTAGATCTAGCAGATGTGTGCGTTGTATGCCATTGGACAAGTCCGCCTTGCCCTACATCGGCTACAATAAAGCCACTGTGAAGGAGGGAGGGGGCGGGGGATCTACTATCCTACAGCTGAAACACCTAACAGATCTAAGGGTATATTACTATGTAAACTGTAAAGAGGTAAGATGTGTGATATCGCAAAAACTTGAGAAAAAGAAAACACTGACATTAATTTTGTGTGTGTGTGTGTGTGTGTGTGTGTGTGTGGTCAACCGAAAATGATTCTTATCTCGCAGAAGTTACTGGAACAGGGGGCTAAGGGTCATGGATTTGATAGACACTTTAGTCGTTTTTTCAAAAAGACGTTTGAATTTGTTTGTTCGAATTGCTTTCAATAGTTTCACTCCTGTGAACACCAACAACACACCAGAGTCAATCTCGCTGGATTTCGATCACCTTTACGCACAGGACCAACACACAAAGTTAGGGAACAGGGAACCTAAGCTTTCATGGGTGGGTGGGTGGGTGTTTAGGAGTTTAACGTCCTTTTCCACCACGTAAGGGTGATATCAAAGACGGGGCAACGAGAAAAAGGCCAGCACAAATATTTGGCCCCAGCCGGGATTCGAACTCACGACCCGAGCATTGAGAGTCCAACGCTCTACCATTCGGCTATCCCGGCTCCCCCCTAAGCTTCCATGACTGTTGCAGTTGGGACGAAAGCACATCGCATGAGGAACAGTCCAATAACAACCACAGTTACCAGTCTTTTGAAATGTTACAACGTATGTATTTTTGTGTGGAATCTGGTGAAACGCTCTTCCCCACACTGACACCTACTACTCAGAACCGGATTGAAACAGAATATTTTACCCCTGAGCTTTAGTGACACGTATATATACCCCCAACATGTATTGATATTGCTGACTGAGGTACATATACACGTATGTATACCCCCAGCATGTATTGATATTGCTGACTGAGGTACATATACACGTATGTATACCCCCAGCATGTATTGATATTGCTGACTGAGGTACATATACACGTATGTATACCCCCAGCATGTATTGATATTGCTGACTGAGGTACATATACACGTATGTATACCCCCAACATGTATTGATATTGCTGACTGAGGTACATATACACGTATGTATACCCCCAACATGTATTGATATTGCTGACTGAGGTACATATACACGTATGTATACCCCCAGCATGTATTGATATTGCTGACTGAGGTACATATACACGTATGTATACCCCCAGCATGTATTGATATTGCTGACTGAGGTACATATACACGTATGTACACCCCCAACATGTATTGATATTGCTGACTGAGGTACATATACACGTATGTATACCCCCAACATGTATTGATATTGCTGACTGAGGTACATATACACGTATGTATACCCCCAACATGTATTGATATTGCTGACTGAGGTACATATACACGTATGTATACCCCCAACATGTATTGATATTGCTGACTGAGGTACATATACACGTATGTATACCCCCAGCATGTATTGATATTGCTGACTGAGGTACATATACACGTATGTATACCCCCAGCATGTATTGATATTGCTGACTGAGGTACATATACACGTATGTATACCACCAACATGTATTGATATTGCTGACTGAGGTACATATACACGTATATATACCCCCAACATGTATTGATATTGCTGACTGAGGTACATATACACGTATATATACCCCCAACATGTATTGATATTGCTGACTGAGGTACATATACACGTATATATACCCCCAGCATGTATTGATATTGCTGACTGAGGTACATATACACGTATGTATACCCCCAGCATGTATTGATATTGCTGACTGAGGTCCATGATTACCTCTGATGAGTCGTTCACATGTCGTTCCGCTGTACTGGATCGGACACAAACAGTGGTCGTTACTTGCGAACGCTGGGGAACCTCCATTTTGGCACACCAGAGGCGCTGTTGTAGTGGTCTCCATGTCTGTGGTTCCCTGAATAAAAGTTCAGTAAGTATCTCAGACTACGGCTGGAATGATAGGATGTATATAGTATATAGTAGCACGGGGGGGGGGGGGGGGGAGAGAGAGAGAGAGAGAGAGAGAGAGAGAGAGAGAGAGAAACTAATAATAATTATAATAATTGTATCGCTGCTTTATCCAATGTTTTGTTTCAAAGTGCCCCTTTCGTGATTCACACGCATTCTCCATCACATTGGGCATGCGCACGGTACAATCACCTGACGCGAACTGTCAGCTCAGCTATTTTAGTTTCGGAATTGGCAATGGAAATGGCGATGGCACTTTACGTTTAACAGGTAGAATATTTTCCGCACACTTGCAAGTTAACAAATTACAGTGATGAGACAAGAAGGAGACGTATTACTTTATGACTACAGGAGAGGAGAAAGGGGAGAATAAGACATTAGCGTCAACTTACACTGTGCATGAACACACACTCCCCTGAACTGTCAACATCCAGGTTGTCACATCCGCTTGGGTCAATGTTGCTCAGGAGAGCGCAGGATACCCGGCCATCATGCTCAACTGGGCACACATTGACCCCCACACAACCTGCAGTAAGCGAGCACCTCACTGCACAGTCCACCCTCGAGCGGCCAGTGACAACCCGCATCTGCTGACCGTTAGATATCAGGCCGCTCGGGCATCTGGTGTACAGATCCTCTGATACGTTACCAGTGGCCCAAGCGAGGGCACAGAGTGTTAGAAAAACAACGATGTAAATGGTGGCATATCCAAGGAGCTTGTCCATTTCCTGAAAATGACACACACACACACACACACACACACACACACACACACACACACACACACACACACACACACACAATGTCAGTAAAAACCAGATAAATACCCGTCGGTTTACAAAGACAAGAAATTGTATTTACAATTTACACAGGTAAAAATTTACGACTTTAGGAAAAAACAAACAAACAAACCAAAAAACCCCAGCCAAACAAACAACATTACCACTTTTTTTTCTGGCGTTTCTGAAGAAGTCTTACCGAGACCTTGTGTCGAGATCAGCACAAAAGATTCAAAATTCTGCAACCGTCAGAATGGATACCCGATCAAGTTTGACTAACAGACTGTCTTGCCTGATCGTCAGAACACGATCAAGTTTGACTAACAGACTGTCTTGCCTGATCGTCAGAACACGATCAAGTTTGACTAACAGACTGTCTTGCCTGATCGTCAGAACACGATCAAGTTTGACTAACAGACTGTCTTGCCTGATCGTCAGAACACGATCAAGTTTGACTAACAGACTGTCTTGCCTGATCGTCAGAACACAATTTTCATCAGAAGTATTTCTCCTTAACCTCTATATATAGTCTTACGTTGCCATTGGTAATCTTTCGTCTCGACATTACCATTAAACCGGAGGGTATGTAGACGCTTCCATGGCAACAGCAGTATAGTTGCAGTTGACTACTTTTGTCCCGTTCAAGTATCACCCCTTTTCTTGAGGCTGCGTTTTCTATTTCTGTGATTAACACCAGGAAACGTCTAGTTCTTTTGTACATATGGAGTTCCCTCTTGAAACTGATCAATCGTGAGCTCAGTTTAAATTGAAAAGAACGTATGTACTTAACTCTTTGACGACGGAGCGCAATTTCTGACACACGATTTCCTATTTCCTATAGGAAATCGTGTGTCAGAAATTGCGCTCCGTCGTCAAAGAGTTAATGTGGTTGAACGTTGGTCGTACTCCCGAATATTGTTTTCACTGCACCGACAAAAATGTTCTGCAAGTTTCGATTTGCGTTTGGACGATGTTGTGTAGTTTGATTGTTGGCATACCCGATAAAAACGTTTCCACAGCTCGATAAAAATGCCCTGAAATGTTCGATGTTCGTTCAAACTATAGTGTTGAATTCACCACCACCATCCTCATTCGCCCCTCCCTCCCCCTTCCCCCTCCCCACCACCCCCTTTGTCATCAGCAGGAGATCTACATTCGCTGAACTACATCGATTTATCGATGCCATTTCGACTGTTTCTCTTCCACATTGAAAAAGAGTCGGTTGATAAAACGTATGCTTCTAGAGTGAAACGTTTTTTGCTCATCACAAGGAGATCATTTCAAGAAAACTTGATCGACTGAAATAAGTGCTCGTGTCCTTTTATTTCCCGTTTCAGGTAATGCTTGCTGAGAAAGCTCTTAAGTCGAACTCTGTCACTCTTTGTCTTTCTTTGTCTGTCTGTGTCTGTCTTTATCTGGGGAACCGGGGTGGCCGAACGGTAGAGCGTTGGACTTTCAGTGCTCGGGTCGAGACTTCGAATCCCGGCTGGGGCCAAATAATTGTGCTGGCCTTTTCCTCGTTGCCCCGTCTTCGATGCCACCCTTATGTGGTGGAAAAGGACGTTAAACTCCCAAAACACCTACCCACCCTGTCTTTATCTGTCTTTGCCTGTCTGTCTGTGTGTGTGTCTCTGTCTTTTATCTGTTAAGAGATCTGGCTGAAAAACTTTGACTATAGCAATGTGAACAGTATAGCTGTCGAACAATGACGTCTCGTGTTATTCAAATAGCCTTATCGCGCATGGCCGAAACAACAGACAAGAAACGAGCGATATTTTCACCATGCAAGAGAAAAAGTGTGTGTGTGTGTGTGTGTGTGTGTGTGTGTGTGTGTGTGTGTGTGTGTGTGTGTGTGTGTGTGTGTGTGTGTGTGTGTGTGTGTAGGCCTACATGTGTACTTCGCATGGGACGTACCAGAAAACGACAAGAGATATACCTTGTGGGTAAACTCTAACATGCGCCTGAAGAAACTCATTGAGCGCAACACTTCGGCTTTATGGCATGACTTGATTGAGTTGGCAAACACAACGACAGCGTTAGCTTTTAAAGCGTTATTTGTTTTGGGCTTGTGAGTAACAGGACTGGTGTATTTTAAATTTTTGCTTACAGTAAACTCAACGTTCGGTTTTAACGGTAGAGCCGGGACAGCCGAATGGTAGAGCGTGCTACTCTCAATGTTCGGGTCGTGAGTTCGATTCCCGGCTAGGGACAGATATGGTGCTGTCCTTTCTCTCGTCGCCCCGTCTTTGACATCTCCGTGGTGAAAAAGGACGTTAAGGATTTAATGCCTCCGTCTGCTTCTGGCCTAACGGGAATTTTATTTCGGTCAATTCAAAACGCAAACGCGTTTCATAACATTTTTTTTTCTGCGGCCGAGGCATTTTCATGTTCCATACACAGCCGATTAATTTTGCAGCGTGTGTGCCCACGTGACTCTATTAACTGCCATAGTATAAAACGATCTTGTATTGTGGTCCGGTGCGAAAAAAATAGAGCCTTGGAATGAGTAAACAGCGCTAGAAAATAATTCAAATGTGTAGACGTCTGGTTCCTTTATGGCTCTATTTGAGGGAAGAGATAAGTGTATCCCACGTGAGGAAAGCCTTCTGTAAGCACGGTCGTTTTGTTTGCTTTGTTTGCATTTCGGAAAAGCAAATGATACAGCGTCAGCTCTTTTAAGTGTGTCCACATCCGATAAATTGACGTTACGCGTGTTTGCTGATGCATTGTTTGGCAAGGTTCTTTGGTGTTCCTCTCCAGTCTCCTCCCATCCTCATCCGCAAGGAATATGAGGTAACAACAAACAAACAAACTGACAAAACACGTGAACACAACCATAAACAATTCCAAATACAACAAAGAACAGCAACAACAACAACAACAAACAGCAAACAACACCACAACAAAAGCAAACGAACAGGAACGACACAACAGCAAGAGCAGCAACATCAACAGAAACAGCAACAGCAACAACAAACAAACAAACAAACAAACGCAATAGAACGCAACTAAAAGTTAAAACATAATGATTATAATATAATAAATACAACACACACACACACACACACACACACACACACACACACACACACACACACACACACACACACACTTGTTTACGATAAAGCTTTTAATGCCACAAAGGAAAAAGGAACAATCTGAAACTCTCTAATCTCATGCAAAGATATTGACAATATAAACATGACAAAAGAGGCCCTCCATTATTATAACCTCCACGAACAAAGAATAACCATGCAACGACAAGAAGCAAGAAAAAGTTCAAAAGTGTATTTTCGAACAAGCGTTTGTTTTAGCCCCCGTAGTGTTGTTTTTAGCGCTTCCGACCATGGACCGGGAGACCCGGGTTCGAGTCCCAGCCGAGGCAAGCGGGATTTTTCCTACCTAGGTCGGCTCCTACCCAGAGCGGGTGTGCTATGGGCCCAGTGGGGAGGCTGTTGCCACACAGCCGAGATTCACCCACTTCACGGGGGAGACTTTGGGGGTGCTTCCCTTGGTATGACACGTCTTATGATGTGGATGATTACACGGCCGGCACCGCACGTGCCGTAGTTCCCAGGCCTGGTTAAAGCCGGGATATTTATGACAGGAAGCGTGGAATGCGGCCCTGTCCCGCAGTCCCAAACCACACAGACCATCATCCTCATCTCCATCATCATGCATAATAAATATAAAAAAATGCCCCAGCTTCCGAGCCCTCCATGGATTCCACCCATTACGTGGGAGGAACACCACTGGAACTGGCAAAGAGTTGGGGCAGCAGCAGCAGCAAAAAAAAAAAAAGCGTTTATTCTAAGTGTTCAAATGCAGAAAAAAAAAACACCCAGACATACGTACAAACAACACGACACCAACAGCAAATTGTCTAATGTAGATGATCTGAAAATAAGAGGCCTCTTACATGAAAAGAGATTAGGCTGGTCTGACACTGAGCTGTAGTCTAAGGGTTGTTACATCGGGGCTATTATCAGCGTATAATACCGTCGTCTATAGACCTTCACGCTGCCTAAGATCTTCTTCCCAGTCCAGACTTGCTGTCCCAGGTTACTATGACAACACAAACAAGAAACGATCTGGTGCACGGGCTTCCAAGAGTGCAGCTCCCTGCCTCTGGAACAACTTGCCAGCTCACCTCAAGTCAGGTTCTGCGTCAGTCATGACCTTCAAGCGGAACCTCAAGACGCACCTTTTCTCTCAGTTCTAAATTTTTCTTTCTTTCTTTCTTTCTTTCTTCTTCTTCTTCTGCTTCTTCTTCTTCTTCCCCAAACCCAAAGGCGCCGTGAGCATGCTTACTGCATGGAAGTTCTTTTCGTAGCGCTATACAAATGGCCAATCATCATCATCATCATCATCGTTTGGTCCTTGGAATATTCGTAAACACGCCTTAGTTTCTGTTTATGCATCTCGTACCAATGTCAGTATAGTAAATTCAGGGCAAAAGTGTTATATAATTATTTACCAAAGTGTTATGATGAGAATAAACAGTATCGTGAATATAATTATGTAGAACAGTCTTCTATGTTAAAAGAAAAATGAAGTTTGTGAAATAATAATCAGTAAAAGTTACAATGTCGGATTCGAATGTGATAGTGTATTAATATATGTTTGTTGCATCTTAATACCTATTTTAAATGGCGCACGTTATTAATATTAAGAGGTGAATTAGGCGATATCCAATATCTTCATCTAATGTTAAAGTGTGTTATACATTAGTTTATATCTTTTTCGTTTTATGATGCATGCATTATCTGTTTGTTCGTTTTATGTCCGCCGTGGCCGAATTTCCCATTTGGGATGATAAAGATTTGTTTGGGTGGGTGGGTGGGTGGGTGTTTGGGGGTTTAACGTCTTTTTCCACCACATAGGGTGATATCAAAGACGGGCCAACGATGAAAAAGCCAGCACAAATATTGGGCCCACGGGCAGGCCCAAGCCTCGCGTAATAGTGGCCTGAAGTGGCCCCTACTGGTGTGCAGTGGCTTGTTCTTTTTTTAACAAGTGCCATCGTATAGAGGGAAGGGTGTGGTCGGGCTTCGGCTCTTAAAGATCTAAGCTCCCAACAAAAAGCTTAGCGAAGTGTGAACAATTTTTTTACAGAGTCGACCGTGCAAGCACAGTCAACTCTGTCACAGTTGCAGAGTTTTCAGCGTCCCTGAAACCCCAATAAAAGCCAAGGGCAGCCTGACTTCACAGCACAGTTTACGTTTTGACACTGAGCGAGAAAGATCGCGCAGCACTCAACATCCGCTAGACGCTGTAACGTGTGTCTCGCTCACTGACCAAAAGCCAAATAATGTCACGGCAAACTCGTGTTCTGGTTTTATAACGGTCCCCGACGCACTGGAAACTCTGCAACTGTGACAGAGTCGCCTGGATTATGCACAGTCGAAGGAGTCGCAGTTTTAAAAAAACACAATGTTTGCGGCTTTTTGCTGAGATTGCAGACCTTTAAGAGTTAAGGTATGCGACTTCGGATCCTCAGCTGCTTGGTTCAAATCCTTCGTGGGGAGAAATTTGGCTGGATTTTTCCTTTCCAAATCGAGTCAAACTCACGTGATGACTCGTTCACGGTGCCTGTCTCGCGTACACAATATCAAGTGTGCAGGTTAAAGATCCCACTCCAAACAGGAGAAGCGGCGAAATCAAAAACAATCACACACACTATACATTGTCAGAAAAAATTACTTTGGCTGAACTAAGGCGAGGCGTTGCCTCCTACGCTCCTCCCCACTCCGTGGCACCCAAAATTTCACAGCAATAGCATTATGAAGAGTATGAAAAATACATACAATAAAATTAATAAGCTAAATGAATTGCCTTCTGCTGGTCATTTCTGTACCATTCTTTCAAAGTTGTACGACAGTTTTCAGTGATAGTGACACAACCATTCAGAATATTCTAGATATCGTGAAAAGCAGACCATCTCGTTAGAGAGAACTCTATCATCTCCATTAGTTCGACGCTACCCTCCATCGGCCATTTCTTCTCACTTCCGAAGATCCTGCCATCCCCTGTACAACCAGCGCCATACCAGTTTGCTCCGCCGTTTAAAGTGCTACACCCTGACGGACTGTCATCGCTGCTGTGGAAAACGAGCGGCGGAGTTGCCGTTCCAAACCCATCATCAGCAGGGTCGGGACCCGGGGCGTAGCCTCCATA